>CM054159.1:9106591-9111591 GCA_028751875.1 Rapana venosa | reverse complement strand
CGCCTCACGCCACACCACCACCATTTCCACTCCAACACCCTACCACCACCCACCCACCCTTAAAACACCACCACCAATTTACCACCACCACCACCAACAAACCCCACCACCACCACCACACCCACAATCACCACCACACCTTTACCCTCACCATTTACCACACCACCCACCCTAAACACACCACCCCCATCACCACCACCACCATCACCCACCAAACCCCCACCACATCACCCCCCCCCCAACAACCACCACACCACCATCAACACCACACCACTAGCACCACCAACCCTCACCACACCACCCAACCCTAACACACTACCAAACCTTCACCACCACACCACCCACCCCTAACACACCACCAACATCCACCAGAACAACCTTACCACCACCATCACCACCATCAAACCCCCACACCCTAAAAACCCACCACCGTCACAACCACCACCAAACCCCCCCTAACACACCAAACCACCACCACCTCACCCTACTAACCCCTTCCTCCACCAACACCACCACCCACCCACAATAGCACACCCCACCATCACCACACCCCAACCACCCACCCTAACCACCAACACCGACCCTAACACCACCACTATCCCACCTCCACCACCCACCACCATAAACCACCACCACCCATCCAAACCCTCACGCACCCCCATCAACCACCAACCCCCCACACCATCATTACCCACACCCACCACCACCAACTATCTCCCAACCACCTCCAACCCACCACCAACCCCCACACCCCACCAAACCACCATCACCACACCCCCCACCACCATCACACCACCCACCTCACCACCCCACCACTATCCACCACTAACACTACCACCACCACCATCACACCACCACCCCCCCCTAACACACCACCAAACCCTCAACACCACCACCACTCACCCACCACCAACCACACACACCATCCACCACACACCACTCCCACCACCACATCCCACCACCCACCCCACACACCACCACCATCACCACCACCCCCCCCATCACCCACTAAAACCCCCACCACCACATCACCACCACCCCCCCTAACCACACCACCACCACCATCACCACACCACCACCAACACCCACCACCCAACACCACCAACCACACCACTATCACCCCCACCCACCACCAACCACACCCCCAACCACCACCCACCACCATCACCACACCCACCAAACCCCCCACCCACCCACTAACACCCCATACACCCCACCCTCACCACCCACCACCACCCCTAAACCCCACCAAACCCCACCCCCACCCCCCCACCCAAAACACAAAAAACCACCCCCCCCAAACCATCACCACCACCCCCCCCCACCCCACCCACACACCACCCACCCACCCCCACCCCACCCTAACCCCACCACCAACCACCACCACCCCCCCACCACCCCCACCCAAAAAACAACACCCCACCACCCCACCCCACCCTAACACACCAACCCCCTCACCACACCACCACCCCCCACTACCCTAACACACCCCCCACCCTCACTACCCTAAAAACCCACCCCCTCACCACCCTAACACACCACCCCCTCACCCCCCTAACACCCACCCCCCTCCCCCCCAGCACACCCCACCACCCCAAGACATCACCACCACCACCCTCACCCCCCACCACCATCACACCACCCCAAATCACCCCACCACCCCCACCCTAACACCCACACCCCTCACCCAACCACCCCCCACCATCACCCTAACCCCGCCCCACCTCACCCTTTCCCATCACCACCACCACCTCGTTCCTTGTATTTTTGGGTTTTAAAAAGTTTTTAATTTAGAAAAGAATATAAGCATTTGGGAAAAAACCAGCATTTGGAATCATAGCAACAACAACAAGAACTTGTCTTATGGTTGCTCCTCGTATTTCAGTTCATTGTTTTTTTCTCTAATTTTTCTCTACTTTCTCTCCTCTCTCTCTTTTCTCTCTCTTCTCTCTCTCTCTCTCTCTCTCTCTCTTTTCTCTCTCTCTCTCTCTCCTTTTCTCTCTCTCTCTCTTTCTCTTTCTCTCTCTCCTTTCTCTCTCTCTCTCTCTCTCTCTCTTCTCTCTCTCTCTCTCTCTCTCTCTCTCTCTCTCTCTCTCTCTCTCTCTCTCTCTTCTTGTAGGTGGCAGGAGTGTTCCAGTCATATTCAGGAGAGTGATCGTTTTAGTTTGTATAGGCAGTTTAGTTTATTAGGTAAAATTCCTATATATTTGTCAATGAACATGGATAGACATCTTAAACATATTATGACAAAATTTTGATTTGGAGTGTCTGAATTGTTTGTGCACAATCTTCGCTATAGACAACACTGTGTTACAGATCTTGTATGTCCATTATGTAAGGGGTCTGTCGATAACGAAGTTCATTTTGTATTATGTTGTCCCACGTTAAATGATCTTAGAACTCAGTTGATACCGCAAAAATATGTGAGCTCTCCTTCCATGTTTAGACTTTGTATACTTATGTCATCTACTAACGAACGCATTAATAAGCGACTAGCAATTTATTTGTATGAAGCTTTTAAAATTAGAAATACTATCTGTGCTTGAGGTATTATTCTTCTGTTCATAAATGTTTCTTATGCAACATGTTTTGGAATGTTGATTATATACACACACCCCCTTCAAGAGGGGCCAAGGCCTATAGTGAATAAAACTTTCGCATTCGCATTCATTCGCATTCTCTCTCTCTCTGTGGCAGTGTACGGCGCCTTCAACTGCACCAGGAGCGGATGCTACAACGGAGGGCTGTGCGAGATGGGGAACTGCATCTGCATGGGGTCCTCCACAGGCTTCGACTGTTCACAGCGCCAAGGTGAGCGTAGCAAAAGTGTAGCGTAGTGTAGCGTAGTGTAGTGTAGTCAACCACCACCCCTAGTGCTCACTGCTCACTGTTCACAGCGCCAAGGTGAGTGTAGTGTAGTGTAGTATAGAATTATAGTCCACCCCTAACACTCACTGCTTACTGTACACAGCGCCAAGGTGAGCGTAGCAAAGTGTAGCGTAGTGTAGTATAGTGTAGTCCACCCCCGACGCTCACTGCTTACTGTTCACAACGCCGTAGTGTAGTGTAGTGTAGTCCACCCCCACAACACTCACTGCTCACTGTTCACAGCACCAAGGTTAGTGTAGATTTATAGTCCACCCCCTAACACTCACTGCTCACTGTTCACAACGCCAAGGCGTGTGTATAATTGTAGTCCACCCCTCAACACTCACTGTTCACTGTTCATAACGTCATGGTGAGTGTAGTGTTGTGTAGCGTAGTGTAGCGTAGTCCACCCCCCCCCCCCCCCCAGCGCTCACTGCTCACTGTTCACAGCGCCAAGTGTAGTGCAGTGGAGTGGAGTGGAGTGCAGTGCAGTGGAGTGGAGTGCAGTGGGAGTGTAGTCCACCCCTAACACTCACTGCTCACTGTTCATAACGTCATGGTGAGTGTAGTGTAGTGTAGCGTAGCGTAGTTGTGTAGTGTAGTGTAGTGTAGTGTAGTGTAGTGTCGTATTGTAGTGTAGTGTAGTGTAGTGTAGTATAGTGCAGTGTAGTGTAGTGTAGTGTCGTGTCGTGTCGTGTGTGTCGTGTCGTGTCGTGTCGTGTCGTGTAGTGTAGTGTAGTGCAGTGCAGTGCAGTGCAGTGTAGTGTAGTGTAGTGTAGTGTAGTGTAGTGTAGTGTCGTGTCGTGTAGTGTTAGTGTAGTGTCGTGTAGTGTAGTGTAGTGCAGTGTAGTGTAGTGTAGTGTAGTGTAGTGAAGGTAAACGTAGTGTAGTGTATGTAGTGTGGTGTTGTGTCGTGTAGTGTAGTGTAGTGTAGTGCAGTGTAGTGTAGTGTAGTGAAGTGTAGTGTAGTGTAATGTAGTGTAGTGGGAGCGTAGCGTAGTGTAGTGTAGTGTAGTGTAGGGTTAGGGTAGTGTAGTGTAGCGTAGCGTAGTGGGAGTGTAATGTAGTGTAGGGTAGGGTAGTGTAGTGTAGTGCAGTTTAGTGTAGTGTAGTGTAGTGTAGCGTAGCGTAGTTTTAGTGTAGTGTAGGGTAGGGTAGTGTAGTGTAGTGTAGTGTAGTGTAGTGTAGTGTAGTGAAGTGTAGTGAAGTGTAGTGTAGTGTAGTGCAGTGTAGTGTAGTGTAGTGAAGTGTAGTGTTTGTGTAGTGCAGTTTAGTGTATTGTAGTGTAGTGTAGCGTAGCGTAGCGTAGTGTAGTGTAGTGTAGTGTAGGGTAGTGTAGTGTAGTGTAGTGAAGTGTAGTGAAGTGTAGTGTAGTGTAGTGTAGTGTAGTGTAGGGTAGTGTAGTGTAGTGCCAGTGCAGTGTAGTGTAGTGTAGTGTAGGGTAGTGTAGTGTAGTGTAGTGTAGTGCAGTGCAGTGTAGTGTAGTGTAGTGTTGTGTTGTGTAGTGTAGTGTTGTGTAGTGTAGTGTAGTTTTAGTGTGGTGTAGTGTAGTCACCTCCAACACTCACTGCTCACTGTTCACAACGCCAAGGTGAGTGTAGTGTAGTGTAGTGTAGTGTAGCGTAGTGTAGTGTAGTGTAACGTAGCGTAGCGTAGTGTAGTGTAGTGTAGTGTTGTGTAGCAATGCGTGGTGTAGTGTAGTGTACCGTAGTGTAGTGAAGTGTAGTGTAGTGTAGTGCAGTGTAGTGTAGTGCAGTGCAGTGTAGTGTAATGTAGTGTAGTGTAGTGTAGTGTAGTGTGTAGTGTAGTGTGGTGCAGTGTAGTGTAGTGTAGTGTAGTGTAGCGTAGTGTAGTGCAGTGTAGTGTAGTGTAGTGCAGTTTAGTGTAGTGTATGTAGTGTAGTGTAGTGTAGTATAGTGCAGTGTAGTGTAGTGTAGTGCTGTGTAGTGCTGTGTAGCGTAGTGTAGTGTAGTGTAGCGTAGTGTAGTGTAGTGTAGTCCATCTCCAACACTCACTGCTGGTAACTCCACCCCAACACCCATTTATCGCAGCGCTAAAGTAGAAGTCCTCCACAACACTCATCCCACAATAAACCAGTTCCTCAGCTAGCAACCTACGCATGCCCTTTGCCT
>CM054159.1:9081591-9094091 GCA_028751875.1 Rapana venosa | reverse complement strand
ACTACTATAAACTACTACGCTGCTGCTGCGGGCTGCGCGCTGCTGCTGCGCTGCTGTTCTATATCTAAACATGACAGCTGTTACCATTTCTTCCTTTTCACTCAAAAGCAGTTTGTCATTTTGACACTAAACCTTTATCACATAATAAAAATAATAAAAATTTAAAATTATTTTATTATATTAAATCATCACATCATCATCATAAAGTAATCAGGCGTTTAAATGTATTTTTTCCTCTCGTCTTCAAAACCCCGCTTTTCCCTTTTCCCTTTTTTAAAAAATATCTTCCTTCTTTTCGCCCTCCCCCCACCCCCTCCCGCTCCTCCCCCCCCTTTTTTCTTCCCTTCCTTTCTCTTCCCTCTCTTTTTTTTATCCCTTTCCCATCCCCCCCCCCCCCCCTGTTCCTCCTTCCTTTCTTCCTCCCTTCCCCCTACCCCCTTCCTCCCCCCTTCATTTCCTTTCCTTCCTTTTTTCGTTCCTTTTTCCTTCCTCTCTCCCTCCCCCCCCACCCACTCCCTTCCTTCCCCTTTCCTTTCCCTTCCTCCCCCCCCTCCTTTCTTCCTTTCTCCTTCTTCCTTCCTTCCCTCTCTCTTCCTTCCCCCCTTTCCCTCTCCATCTCTTCCTCTCTCCTGCCCCTTTCTTCCTCCCTTTCTCTCTTTTTTCTTCCCTCCCCCTCCATCCACCCTTCCCCCCTCCTTTCCTTCCTTTTTCCCTCCTTTCTTTCTCTCTCCCTCCCTCTCTTTCTTCCTCCACCTTCCCTCCCTCCACCCTTTCCCCTTTCCTTCTCTTCCCCCTCCCTCCCAAATCCCTTCCCCCCCTCCTTCCCCTTACCTCATCTCTGTTTCCCTTCCTTCCCTTCCTTCCTCCCCCCCCAAATCCCTTCCTCCCTCCTTTCCCTTACCTCTCTCTCTGCCCTCCCTCTTTCCTTCCTCCCTCTCTCCTCTCTATTCTCTCCCTCTCTCCCTCCCTCCCTCTCGCTTCCTTCCTCCCCCGCTTCCTTCCTCTCTATCTCCCCCTTCCTCCCTTCCTCTCCATCTCTCCCTTCCTCCCTCCCTCCTTCCCTTCCTCCCTCCCTCCCTCCCTTCTTCCATCCTTCCTCCCATCCTTCCTTCCATCCATCCTTCGCTTCTCTATGTCTCAGATCCCCACAGTCAGCAGTCAGGTGATCTTTTCTCTGGACCCTGTCCGGAGGAACTGGCAGGGGTTCGCCGCTCAGCTGTTCTACAACGGCACTATGTGTGGAAACCAGGCTAATATTACCACCACGGTGCGTACCACCCTTGTAGAGCCCCCCTCTTCCAAATAATACACAAACGCCTGCGTGCGTGCGTGCGTGTGTGCGTGCGCGCGCATACACACATTCGCGGTTGCACGCACACGCATGCAGGCATGCATGCACACACACACACTTACACGCACGTACGCACACACATACACACACGCATACACAGGCACACACACACACACACACACACACACACACACACACACACACACACACACACACACACACACACTCACTCATGTTTATGAATGCAGACACACACACATACATGTAGGCACCCCTTCCTGCATACACAGACCTATACACTTATCAATGTAATGCAAAGAAATAGAAGTATAATCTAATCTATTTTAATCTAATGTAATCTAATCTAATTTAATACTAAAACTAATATCGCGTTACAGGATATCTTAGCTCACCTCAAAATGTATTATCTTCTGTGAGTGTGTGTGTGTGTGTGTGTGTGTGTGTGTGTGTGTGTGTGTGTGTGTGTGTGTGTGTGTGTGTGTGAGTGAGTGGGGGAAAGGGAGAGGGAGTGTATTTCAGTGAGAGAGAGGGAGGGAGAGAGAGAGAGAGAGAGAGAGAGAGAGAGAGAGAGAGAGAGAGAGAGAGAGAGAGAGAGAGAGAGAGAGAGAGAGAGAGAGAGAGAGATGACGATGTTAATGACAACGACGATGTTAATAACAACAGAAACACCCACAACTACGATGACAACAGTGACAACAACGACACCACCACCACCACCACCACCACCAAAAATAACAACGACGACAACGATAACGACGCTGATGATAGTGATGGTGGTCATGCAATATGAAATGTAGCTTTCTATAATGTGTCTTTCGAGATTATGATAGGTATCAGCGTGCCTGTCAGTATTGTAATTGCCCTTCATGGGATGATTAAAGTGTTTTTGACTTGACTTGCCTTGACTTGCCTTGACTTGACTTGATTTGACTTGGCTTGACTTGACTTGACTTTGACTTCGACCTGACTTGCCTTGACCTGGGCTGACCTGACTTGACTTGACCTGACCTGACTTGTTTTGCCTTGGCTTGCCTTACTTTACTTGACTTTGACCTGACTTGCCTTGCCTTGCCTTGACCTGACCTGCTCTGCCCTGCCCTGCCCTGCCCTGCCCTGCCCTGCCCTGCCTTGCCTTGCCTCTCCTTGACTTGACTTGCCTTTGACTTTGACTATGACTTTGACTTGCAGGCGACCGAGATCATCTACACCTACGAGATCATGGTGCAGTACAACCCCAACAAGATGGACCCCAACGTGGACGAGATCATCTCCTTCTCCTGCCCCAGACCTAAGGCCATAGGGGTCCAAGGGTCAGTGCACTTGTCCACTACCACTACCACCACTAGTCTATCTATCTATCTGTCCCGTAGTCTGACGACCGTGGGGGCACCCTCAAAGACTCAACAACCAGTTCCCTCCATTCCTCTCTCTGTTCTGCCTTTCTCAGGGTTTTGTTGAGTTCTAGGCCTGTCCATTCGCTGATGTTATCCTCCCAGCTCTTCCTTGGTCTGCCTCTTCTTCTTCCTCCTTGGACAGTGCCTTGTAAAACTGTCTTTGCAAGTCCTTTGGATCTTGTGGCAGAAAAAAAGAGTGTCTTTTATTTGTCTATTTATTATTTGTTGGGTTGTTGGGTTGGTGAGTTGGTTGGTTGTTGCTTCTTTCTCTCTTTGTTTTCTTTTGTTTGTTTGTTTGTTTCTTTTTTTTCTTTCTGTCTGTCTGTCTTTGTCTCTTTTCTTTTTTTTTTCTTTCTTTCTTTCATTGGTATGTGCTGTTTTTGTTTTTCTGTCTTTCTTTTCTGTCTGTCTTTTATTGTTGTTGTCTTTTTTCTGTCTGTCTTTCTTTCTGTCTGTCTTTCTTTATATATTTTGTGTTTGTTTATCTATTATTTATCTATTTACTCATTTATTTGTTTGTTTGTTTATTTCTTTATTATCCCTTTATTTCGAGGGTAATGAAATAAGCATTCTATTCATTTATTTGTTCATTCATTTATCTGTTCCTTTATTTCGAGGATAATTGAATAAAGCAATCCAGTTATTTATTTATCTGTTTAATAATTTATTAAATAAGTTATCTATTCATTTGTCTATTTCTCTATTTATTCTTTATTTATTCATTTATGTATTCTTTTATTTCGAGGGTTATGGAATAATAATAATAATAATAATAATAATAATGTATGGAATTTATATAGCGCTGAATCTTGTAAAGCAACAAATCAAAGCGCTTTGTTGCTTTTGTTTTGTTTTGAATAAGCATTCATTAATTTATCTATTCTGTTATTTCGAGGTTAATCGAATGCGCACTCTATTCATTCACTTACTCATTTATTCTTTAATTTCGAGGATAATCGAATAAACACTCTACTCATCGATTAATTTATTCGTTCGTTCTTTAATTTCGAGGATAATCAACTACGCACAAACAAGATGGGAGCGTTATTTTTGTTGGGTTTTTGTTGTTGTTGTTGTTGTTGTTGCATTTTTCTAACATCCAGTGCCTGTGTGCATGCAGTTTTGTAAATAATATCATCCTGCCCCTCCGGCACACAATGGCTTCCTCTTCCGAAAGGTGGAACAGGTTGTATAATGTGTGCGCAAGGTGTTTGCCTGAGTTCACGAACGAGACATCGGTTCATAGCCTCATCCGAAGAACATCCGAGGGAATGGATTCGGCACTGACGTTAGTTACCTTGAGGAGGAAAAAATCCCCTTTAACGGGTTCGAACCTGGGCTCAAATCCCGTGACGTCAGATCACTCATGTTTTTGGTTTTGTTGGGTTTTTTGTTGATTGGGGTTTTTTTGTTTGTTCTGGCGGTTTGTTTGTTTTTGTTTCTGGTAAGCACTTAATTCTTTTGTCACGTTTCTTTGTGAATGCCATGCCACCTCTTTAATCCATTCTGCTCTTCCTATCTTTCTATCTATCTATCTATCTATCTATCTATCTATCTATCTATCTATCTATCTCTCTCTCTCTCTGGTTGGCTTGCAGGCTGGCTGTCTGTCTGTCTGTCTGTCTGTCATCTGGCTGGCTGGCTTTATGCCTGTCTCTATGTTGTCTGGCTGGCTGGCTTTATGCCTGTCTCTATGTTGTCTGGCTGGCTGGCTTTATGCCTGTTTCTATGTTGTCTTTCTGGCTGGCTGGCTGGTTTTATGCCTGTCTCTATGTTGTCTGGCTGGCTGGCTTTATGCCTGTCTCTATGTTGTCTGGCTGGCTGGCTTTATGCCTGTCTCTATGTTGTCTGGCTGGCTGGCTTTATGCCTGTTTCTATGTTGTCTGGCTGGCTGGTTTTATGCCTGTTTCTATGTTGTCTGGCTGGCTGGCTTTATGCCTGTCTCTATGTTGTCTGGCTGGCTGGCTTTATGCCTGTCTCTATGTTGTCTGGCTGGCTGGCTTTATGCCTGTCTCTTTGTTGTCTGGCTGGCTGGCTTTATGCCTGTTTCTATGTTGTCTGGCTGGCTGGTTTTATGCCTGTTTCTATGTTGTCTGGCTGGCTGGCTGGTTTTATGCCTGTCTCTATGTTGTCTGGCTGGCTGGTTTTATGCCTGTTTCTATGTTGTCTGGCTGGCTGGCTGGCTTTATGCCTGTTTCTATGTTGTCTGGCTGGCTGGCTGGTTTTATGTCTGTTTCTATGTTGTCTGGCTGACTGGTTTTATGCCTGTCTCTATGTTGTCTGGCTGGCTGGCTTTATGCCTGTCTCTATGTTGGCTGGCTGGCTGGCTTTATGCCTGTTTCTATGTTGTCTGGCTGGCTTTATGCCTGTCTCTATGTTGTCTGGCTGGCTGGTTTTATGCCTGTCTCTATGTTGTCTGGCTGGCTGGCTGGTTTTTATGCCTGTCTCTATGTTGTCTGGCTGGCTGGCTTTATGCCTGTCTCTATGTTGTCTGGCTGGCTGGCTTTATGCCTGTCTCTGTGTTGTCTGGCTGGCTGGCAGACTGGCTTTATGTTGTCTGGCTGGCTGGCAGGCTGGTTTTATGCCTGTCTACATGTCGTCCCAGTACAGCACCAGAACCAAACTAAGACTATACCAGAGCTGTGTACTTTCCACCCTTTTGTACGGCTCGGAGTGCTGGAGTATGACTGAGAGTGACCTCGACAAACTATCCACATTCCACACGAAGAATCTCAGAGAATCTTGCGCATCCTCTGGCCTGAGACCATCTCCAACCAAGAACTTTTTGCCCGTTGCAACCAAGAAAGCATGGACAACATCATCATGCATAGGCGATGGGGATGGATAGGGCATATAATAATAATAATAATAATAATAATAATAATAATAATAATAATAATAATAATAATAATAATAATGATAATAATGATAATAATAATAATAATAATAATAAATGGAACTTATATAGGCTATATCTTGCAAAGACAAATCAAAGCGCATGCATTCAACCTAATCTTAAACAGTCATGCAATCAATGATAAATAATCAATAGTTTAAACAAACAGATATTTACAAACATGGTGCGCTGCAGACATAATCTATGAAATAAAATTTCAATAGTCAAATGTTTTACAAAAGCACACACACACACACTCACACAGGTCGTATACTTTAGTAGGGTGATAGGACATGGGTTAGTGAAGGTGGGATAGCTCTGGTATGAAACAGGAGGGGGAAATCTTAGGTTTGAAATAAATATGTCTTGAGGCTGGATTTAAAAGTGTCATAACTACGTTTCTGGCGAAGAGAGAGAGGGAGCTCATTCCAGGTCGATGGACCCGAAATAGAGAAAGAGCGGCGGCCAACAGTGGATTGGTTGAATCTAGGTGAATCTATCTGCCGTCGGGAACAGGGAAACATTGCCCGAACACCCCTCCACTGGACACCAGAGGGAAAACGCAAACGAGGACGATCCAAGAACACTTGGCGTCGGACTGTCGAAACAGAGCTGAAGACCTTCCAACATACCTGGGGAACCATTCGGAAGCTGGCCCAGGACAGACAGGAGTGGAGAACATTTGTTGCTGCCCTACGTGCCAATAAGGCACAAAGGCATGGATGATGATGATGATGCTATGTTGTCTGGCTGGCTGGCTTTATGCCTGTCTCTGTCTGGCTTTATTTATTTATTTATTTATTTATTCTTTTATATCGAAGATAATGGAATAAGCACATATGTGCTTTTTTACATCCAGTCCCCGTGTGTCTGTGGATTTGTGAATTCTGTCATCTGTTCTCACTGGCATACAATGGCCTACTCTTACGAAAAGAGGAACAGGATTTAACGTGTGCACAAGATGTTCTGCGTGCGTTCGCACACGGGGCCTCGGTTTATAGTCTCATCCGAAGGCAGGCTGGCTTTATGCCTGTCTCTATGTTGTCTGGCTGGCTGGCTGGCTGGCTGGCTGGCTGGCTGTCAACTTCCCACACATCAAATCGCAGAAAACAGGAAATATTTGTGTCTGGGAGGGAAAAAATTCCAGACGAAAATTACCACTTTGAATAACGAGACGACAAGGGTGAAAAAGAGAACGAGGATAATGTGACATCTGCTTCCTAAGCACAAAGTAATATAATCATAATGGTGGTGGTTATTTTTTTCCTTTCTTTTCTTGTCTTTTCTTAACTTGTATTGTTGTGTTGTGTTGCGATGCATTGTACTGCTTTGTGTCGTATTGTGCTGTATTGCTGTTTTGTATTGGTTTGTATTGCTGTACTGTATTGTGTTGTGTTGTATTGTTGTAATGTATTGTGTTATATTGCACTGTGTTGTATTGTGTTGTGTTGTATTGCATTGTACTGTCTTGTGTTGTCGCATTGTATCGTGTTGTGCTGTGTTGTATTTGTATTGCGTTGTTCTATTGTATTGTATTGTATTGTACTGTACTGTATTGTATTGTATTGTATTGTTGCATTGCATTGCGACGACGACACAATGATAACAGTATCAAATAAAAACCAATTTTAACACACTACAAAAACCGATAACTCAGTTTTTGTAGCATGTTAAAGTTGGTTTTTATTCGATCCTGTTATGTGACATTTTTCAGTCATCGTTTGCTTTTTCTTGTTAGATTTTTTCCCCGTCTAAAATCACTAAAATGTGAATAGACGTTAAACTGAAGATATCACAGTGATGACATTGAGAATGACGGTGATGATAATGGCAGGTTTACTATAGCTTTGTACTCAGCTTCAGTCGCCACCAGAACCATGGTGGTGGTGGTGGTGGTGGTGGTGGTGGTGGTGGTGGTGGTGGTGGTGGTGGTGAAAATGACCACGACAACAACGGTGATGGTGATGAGGAGGAGGAGGAGGAGGATGTTGACGAAAATGATGACAGTGACGATGACGATGACATAATGCTTGACGGTGATGATGATGGCAACAACGATGACAATGACCGATGGCGATGATAACGTAATGATGACGATGATGATGATGACGACGACATAAGGATGACGATGACGACGACATAATGCTGACGATGACGATGATGACAACAACGATCACATTGTTAAATGTCTATTGCACAGCCCATCAGAGTATATGTTGTAGTTACTTTACAGTTGTTTCATGTTAACAATTTGTTGAATTTAAATGTTTGCTCATGTTTAATATTCCCCCCCCCCCCCCCATTCTTTTAATTGCATGAAAATACCAACACACATGTTACCTAATCATTCTTTTCTCTGTCCATTCCCTTCTCTGTTTTAACTTCCACTTCATTTTCCACATCCCTCGTCTAATATCACTTAGAGTGAACAGACGTTAAATTGAAGACAACAACAACAACAACGATCACAATGACGATGACGGTGATGACATAATGAGGATGATGATGACGATGACGATGATAACATAATGATGATGCTGGTGGTGGTGGTTTCAGGCCTACAGCGGTGTTGTTCTCAGTGTCGGACCCCACAGGGGCCATGGTCACACACCCCAAACTGGGCTCTCCCGTCACCATCTCCTTCAGCGTTGATCCCACCAGCAGTGAGTCTGTCTCTCTGTCTCTCTGTCTCTCTGTCTGGCTGGCTGGCTGGCTGGCTGTCTGTCTGGCTGTCTGTCTGTCTCTCTGTCTGTCTGGCTGGCTGGCTCGCTGGCTGGCTGGCTGTTTGGTTTGCTGGCTGTCTGGCTGGCTGGCTGTTTGGCTGGCTGGCTGTTTGGCTATGTGGTTGTATGGCTGGCTGTTTGGCTGGCTGGCTGGCTGTTTGGCTGGCTGGCTGTTTGGCTGTGTGGTTGTATGGCTGGCGTGGTTGTATGGCTGGCTGGCTGTTTGGCTGTGTGGTTGTATGGGTGGCTGGCTGTTTGGCTGTGTGGTTGTATGGGTGGCTGGCTGTTTGGCTGTGTGGTTGTATGGCTGGCTGGCTGTTTGGCTGTGTGGTTGTATGGCTGGCTGGCTGTTTAGCTGTGTGGTTGTCTGGCTAGCTGGCTATCTGGCTGGCTGGCTATCTGGCTGACTGGCTGTTTGGCTGTGTGGTTGTATGGCTGGCTGGCTGTTTGGCTGTGTGGTTGTTTGGCTGGCTGGCTGTTTGGCTGTGTGGTTGTCTGGCTAGCTGGCTATCTGGCTGGCTGGCTATCTGGCTGGCTGGCTGTTTGGCTGTGTGTCTGTCTGTATGATTGGCTGGCTGGCTGCATCTCTGGCTGGCTGACTATCTGGCTGGCTGACTACCTGGCTGGCTGGCTATCTGGCTGGCTGACTATCTGGCTGGCTGTCTATTTGGCTGGCTGGCTATCTGGCTGGCTGACTACCTGGCTGGCTGTCTATTTGGCTGGCTGGCTATCTGGCTGGCTGACTACCTGGCTGGCTGGCTATTTGGCTGGCTGACTATCTGGCTGGCTGACTGTTTGGTTGTCTGTCTGTGTGGTTGTCTGGCTGGCTGGCTGACTATCTGGCTGGCTGTCTATCTGACTGGCTGGCTATATGGCTGGCTGTCTATCTGACTGGCTGGCTATCTGGCTGGCTGACTACCTGGCTGGCTGGCTATATGGCTGGCTGTCTATCTGACTGGCTGGCTGACTACCTGGCTGGCTGGCTGTTTGGCTGGCTGGCTATCTGGCTGGCTGACTATCTGACTGGCTGGCTATATGGCTGGCTGACTATCTGACTGGCTGGCTATCTGGCTGGCTGACTATCTGACTGGCTGGCTATATGGCTGGCTGACTATCTGACTGGCTGGCTATCTGGCTGGCTGGCTGTTTGGCTGTGTGGTTGTCCGTCTGTCTGTCTGTCTGTCTGCCAGGCTGGATGTCTGGCTTCCTGGATGTAGAGGTATGTGGTGAGTATGGATGATTGGCTGTCTAGCTGTCTGTCTGTCTGGCTGGCTGGCTGGCTGAATGTGTGTATGTGTGTATGTATGTGCGTGCGTGCGTGCGTGCGTGCGTGCGTGCGTGCGTGTGTGTCTGTCTGTCTGTCTGTCGAACTGTCTGTGTGTCTGTGTTTGTTTATTTTCTGAACCTGTCTGTCTGTCTGTGTGTGTGTTGCAGTATTCACGGACATTCTGGTGCAGTCTTGCAGAGTGTCCAGTGCTATGAACGGCATATCGCAGATGGTGGTGAAAAACTCGTGAGTATTTCCTTCACCTTCACCTCGCCCGTAGTCTGTAGGACTGTGGGGAGCACCACTGAAGATTTTGCAACCAGCTTCCTCCACTCCCCAGCGGTCCTCCGCTTTCCGTATAGCAAATCGTTCCACTCAAGGCCAGTCCTCCACTCTCTGATGTTGTCTTCCCATCGTTTTTTCTCTGTCTGCCTCCTCGTCTCCCTTCTGTAGCGACAAGTCTTGGCTGGCAGCTGCGATGAACTCCTGTCCATCATGACAGTTAATGTCCTCTCCCTTTATTGACTTCAACAGTCCTTGGGACTCTGCACTGAAGTTTTCAGGCAGCGTGTCGTGGGGCAAGTTGAACCTGGCAGAGCTCATCCTTCTCCAGGCAGCTGGATGCATGCTGGAGGACGGGATAGCCTAGTGGTTAGAGCATTGCGCTCGCAATCTGACAACCCGGGTTCGATTCCTGTTCAAGGGGATATTTTCCCCTGGAGTTAACATCAGTGCAGACTCCACTCTCCCCAAAAGTCCTTCGGATGAGGCTATAAACCGAGGCCCCGTGTGCGAACGCACGCAGAACATCTTGCGCATACGTTAAATCCTGTTCCGCTTTTCGTAAGAGTAGGCAATTGTGTGCCGGTGGGAACATATGACAAAATTGACAAAACTGCATACACACGGGGACTGGACGTAAAACAATCACACAAGTTCTTATTCCGTTATCCTCAATATAAATGAATATAATAGATAAATAAAAATGGACATGTTCCTGTCATATGTGGTCATAGTTGGCCTATTTCTTTTTCGAAAGGTGGATAGGGGGGTTGTAACGTGTTTTGTCAGATGTTTTGTATGCGTTTGTATCCAGGGACCTCGGTTCATAGCCTAGCCGTATCCATATCCCCGAAGTCGGAATGCAGATACCTTAATGGTGGGCAGAAAGGTTCGTATACGCAAAATTTCAGCATTGGTAAACCCCCGGAGCTCTAGCCTAATCCGAAAGAAAGAAATTTTTCAGCAAAATCGGGAAAGTTAGCTTGTTAAGAGTTGAAGTTGTATTGAAAAGAATATTCCAGTTTTCATATGAACAGTCATGCACACCAGCTACTAAACTTTCATGTTTTCTGTGTTAGGGTACGTTATAAGCTACTTGCTTGTTGTTGTTGTTGTTACTCTTAACATCGATTTATGTAGTGTATGTAATGCCACTCTTGCCTTTTATGAAAAAAGAAATTGTGGATTTATTTCCACGCTGATGCATCGTGGATAGGATTTTTGTCTTGTCTCATCGATATCCTCTTTGCAACTTGTTGTTGTTGCTGCTGTTGCTGCTGCTGCTGCTGTTATTTTTATTATTTTTCTTTTCATACAATACTGGATCCATAAACAAAATTGATAACACATCATGTCTGAAGTCCGAATTAGTTATCACTAGTTGGAACATCATATGTGACATAGAGAATTGGAGTGAATGGATTATTAGTCTCGTTTTCATTGATTGTTTACCGTGTTTCTCATTTTCTTGATTTGAATGCTATTGTAGATCTTGCAAGCAACCCATATAAATATCGTTTTTCTGAGATCACAAAGTAATAAATATTCTCTTGCACACGGCCACTTGACACTGAATATTCATATGACTCATGACCCTATGCATGCACTGTTAGCAATTATTCAAATGACCCATGACATTATAGATGTCCACTTGGCAAAAAGTATTCAGATGACCAGTGACCTTGCACATGATCACTTGGCATTGAATATTTTGTCTGAACTGTGGCCTTACATGTGTCCTCTTGGCCAATAGGATTCCTATGCCCTATGACAGCATATGTCCTGGTAACAATGATTATTCATGTAGCCTACGATCTCCTGCATGTCCTCTCAGCAATGAATATTCATGAAAGTAACCTACCTTCGTGTGCATGACCTCTTGCGCAATGAATATTCACCTAACCTACGAACTTGCACATGTCCTCCTAGCAATGATAATTCATGTAACCTACGACCTTGTGCATGTCCTCTTAGAAATGAATATTCATATAATCTACAACCCTGCGGATGTCCTCTTAACAATGAGTATTCATGAAAAGTAACCTTCGATCTTGTGCATGTTCACTTAGCAATAAAATATTCACGTAACCTACGATCTTGTGCACGTCCTCTTAGCAATGACTATTCACGTAACCTACGATCTTGCGCTTGCCCTCTTAACAATGAATATTCATATAACCTACGACTTTGGCTATATTATTCTCTTCAAAATGAATATTTATATGACCTGCGACCTCGTGCACGTTCTCTTAGAAATAAACATTCACGCAATCTACAACCTTGCGCATGCTCCCCTTAGCAATGACTAATTTGGGTTTTTTCAGCTGTCCCCAAAATAACAAGTTTCGTTTTGTTTGATGGTAGAGAACACTATAAGCTGTTATAAGTTTGTTGCGGCTCCAAATGTATTTGTCGTATAGTGTGTGGCTTTTTTGTCTTTTCTGACTAAACATTCGTTCAAACCAATGACTATGCATATGACCTGGCCCCCACCCCCCTTTTTCCCCCAGCTGTCCTGTGCATCCAGTGGGCAAGAGCTTGGAGAAAATGGGTCACACGCACGTGCTGACTTTGGTTATGCACATTCTGGGCCATGACCCCAATCTGGCTTTCGATTGCGCTGTCA
>CM054159.1:8964091-9051591 GCA_028751875.1 Rapana venosa | reverse complement strand
TCGTGAACCATTCAAAGGCTTGTGTAAATGTTTTTACGTCAAGAAGAATTACTGCTTTATTTTATAGAATGAAACTAAATGCATTGATAACCAAATTCAGCAAAAATGGTTAATGTCGATGTGGTGAGAATATCACCAATACTCATATACTTTTTGACTGCCAGAGTGTAAAACCTTTCATGCCTCATTTTTCTGACAATTCCTTTACCAGCATATTCAATAATTTAAAACTGGCATTTGAAATTGTGAAAGGCCTTTATCGCAGTCCCTTAGGACATTTGTTATAGTTGCATTAACGTTAATGACATGTTTTTAGGTTTTTATAATTCCTGTTGCATTGCCAAGTTTCTTTATGTGATTTGTTTTGTAAAAGCATGGTTGGTGTTGTTGTTGATGTTGTTTTTTTTGGGGGGGTAATTTTTTTTTTTTTTTTTATTTATCTATTTTTTGTTGTTAATAAGACATCCACCCCTCCATTTGTTCCCCCTCGTCTAATATCACTAGAAGTGAACAGACGTAAAATTGAAGTCAACAACAACAACGCTCTGGTTTACTTATGCTGAACTCTGAACAGCCTGTCCTGTGTAGAGCGGAGGCAGAAGATCGCAAACATTTTTTTTTTTATCATAGTTGTTCTTCATCTCCTCTTGTCTTTTGTTCCATGTGTCTTGTGTATTGGCTGTAGTTTGGATCTGGGTCTCTTTTAGATCTGGAAACAGTGTGTCAAGGGGTCGCTCTACTGCACACTTTATCGTAGCCGTACGGGGGGAAAAACAACAATTACTAAGCAGCTCAGCTTGGCCACCCTGCTAAATCACGCTCTCAAAAAACTACGTCAGTGACGTGAAAGTCGATGACGTATGAGGAATAAACGTCACAAGCTTTCACTCCTTCAAGTGATTGTTGTCTTCAATTTAACGTCTGTTCACTCTAAGTGATATTAGACGAGGGAAATAGAAAGTGTAGTGGAAGTTAAAGAAGGGAAAAGAAGGAGTGGAAGGAGAAAAGGTTAAGAAATAGCATCAGTGTTGGTATATTTTTTTGAAAAAAAAACACCCAACCAACCTAGAAAAGTAATGATAGTACTTTTAAACAGGAGCAAAATATAAACTCAACAGTGTGGAAACATGAAATATCAATAATGTAACTACAATAAATATTCAAGTGGACTATGCAATAAACATCTGGCAATGGCAAAGGCAAGCTTTGAATTTTCAAATACATTTTCCAGAAACTGTTTAGAAAATGTAGGTAAAAAAAGGTTTTACAATAGGGCAATCAAATATGATATGAGTATTGGAAATAAGATCCCCACATAGACATCTAACATGTTCACAACATTTTGTAAGGAATGCATTTAACTTTATTCTAAAATATGTGAATTAACCCTTCTCACTGATATAAAACGCGAATCTATTTGAGAAGGAGCCATATAACAAGAAATATGGGCAGTGGTCAGACAACTTTTTAAATATCGTTCCTTTAATTGATCAGATTCTTTAAACTTACCCCATGAGGTTTGTTCTAATATACGGTTTCCTTCCTGTAGAGATAAGGGAACATCCAGTTCTATCGATCATATCATGTCTTGCCCCTTTTTTGCAGCTCTGTCAGCCCACTCATTTGAAAAAATTCCAATGTGAGAAGGCACCCAACAAAAAGAAACAGGAATACCTCTTAAACTTAGGAGGTGTATGACATATTTAATTTCAAAAATAATTCTGAAGACCTTGAAGTTTGGGGATTTTATAGCACACAATAATGACTTGGAGTCAACACAAAGCAAGATATGAAAGAAGGAATGTGGAAAATCTAGAATATGGTTAAGAGCCTTAAGAACTGCAATAAGTTCAGCTGTAGATATTGAACGATGTTTACGAAGATAGTACGATTTCTCAATTTTAAGTGCTGGTATGACAAATGCAGAGCCTGTGTCATGATTTTCTAAAACAGATCCATCCGAATAAACTTGTAACAGTCAGAATACTTATTTTCAATATGCGACTGAACATCTGCAACCATGATGTTTTGATTTTCATTCTTTTTTCATTAATATATTCTATATCAAAACAGGCTTTATTCATCTCCCATGAAGGACATGGTAAAGCTTCTTTTTGTGTTTCTAAATCATATTTATTAAGTTTAGATTTTTGAAAAAGGTCTGATACATAGGTGCCAATAGGCATTAAACACGAAATTTGTTTAGCCCTTTTTGGAAAATCCGTTTCTGCTTGAACTTTTTAATTCACTACAGACAAAATTTTCGTCATTCGTGCTAACACACATTTAACGCATGAAAGTTGGTATTCAGCTAGGGGAAGTTCCCCAATTTCCTTATAAGGTTCCTTTGGTGGTTGCATGGAATGGTACCCCAAGTGCAAGTTTGAACGCCTTACAATCTATACTTTGGAGTTTTTTAAGTAAATAGTTAGGAGCACTGAAAAAGACTTCTTGTGCATAAGACAGTTTGGAACATACAAGTGACTTAGACAAGCATTTAAGAGTGAAGATATCTTGTTCCCAGGACTGTCTGCTAACCATTTTAAGAAAAGTGATGCATTTCCTTGCTTTTGTTAAAATGTATCCAATATGAGCTTTCAAGTTAATTCTGATGTAAGTTGAATGCCTAAAAATTTTACCTTACTTTTATACTGAATTGGCTCCACTCCAATCGTAAACTGTGGCAGTGTATCTAGATCACTGCCATTATTAAAAAGAATAATGTGCGTTTTTTCTGTAGATAATGTCAGGCCATTTGTAAATTATCTAGCTCTTTTTGATATACTTTTCTGGTATAGTTTATCATCCTCTTTGTTGTAGCACGCTTCATAGTGACATTCATCCATATACATATATCATCAGCATATTGCACCAGGACAACGTCTTTAGACAGTTTTGTGGGTAAATCATACAGAAATAAATTAAATAGAAAAGGGGCTATAACTGAACCCTGTGGTAAACCCATATGCAATGACCTAAAGTTTGAATATGTATTCCCTACTCTCACTTGCATACTTCTATTACATAAAAAGCTTTTAATATAATAGAAAAAATGCCCAGAAAAACCTATAGTCTTCAGTTTATACAGTAATTTAGCATGCCAAACTTGGTGTAGGCTTTCTTTACATCAAAAAATGTTGCGAGTAGAATTTTTTCTTCTCGCAAATTGTTGTTTGACCTGTGTTGTTACTTTAACTAAGTTATCAATTGCTGATCTACCTTTTTGAAAGCCTGCTTGATTGACAGGAACTACGTTATTTTTACTGACAGTAATACACAAGCCTCTTTAGAATAATTTTCTCCATAAGCTTACCAATGTTAGAAGTCAGTGCTATGGGCCTATAGCTAGTTTTATCAGTTTTAGGCTTTCCTTGCTTATGAATGGGAACAATAATAGACTGCTTCCAGTTCATTGGCATTGCACCTCCAGTCCAACACTTTTGGAAAATTTATGCATTAGAAGAATTAAGTTTTCTGGTAACTGTTTAAGCATATCATTGGATATGGCATCTAATCCAACAGAAGTTTCCTTATTAGGAAGGGAAAATAATATATCTTTTACTTCATTGATTGTTATTGGAGCATTTATGTATTTAGTATTATCAGAACATGGGTCTTTATATTTTTCTTTCTTCTCCTCAGCTTGTCTGTATTTAGTGCTTTTAGGTGAGAGGCCTTCAATAGCATAGACTCTGAGAACATATCTGCAAAGGCCTCAGCCTTTTCTGCATTGGTTGGAAATTCATTGTTTTTATGTTTAATTGGACAAGTTGGTAAAATCACACCTTTTCTCATTTCATGAAATTTTTGCCACACTTTGTTAAGATCTTTATGATTTGATACTTTGCTCAAACAAAACAAAGACCAAAATTGTCGTTTCACCTGAGCTATGATCATGCTGCTTTAGTTTTTTGCCTGCTTCTTTGTTTCATGGTTTTCTGGCGACTTATTTTTTAAATGTTTTTTACATTAAACGTTTGTTGGTCACTGCTTCCTTGCAAGCAGGTGTTCACCAAACCTTTCCTTGATTTTATTGATTTAATGGTTGGGATTGATAAGTAAGCAGGTTGAATGATGGCGTAAGTAAATCCAGAATATAATTAATCTATGTTTTCAGAATCCAAGCTGTTTGTATTGTAGGCTGCAAGGATACTTTTAAACTGTTTCCAATTAGCTTCTTTATAGTTAAATTTTGGGAGTTTATCTTTTTCAGTGTTACAGGGGACTGGCATTTCATTAAAAGTAACAACAATAGGTAAATGATCACTTCCCAATGTGTCTTCATAAATTGCCCACTACATTCAGGTGCAAGAGCAGAAGATATTAAAGACAGATCGAATGCCTATGCCTTGTCATTAGAGATGTCAGGTATTCTGGTGACACTTCCATTATTTAGCAGGCATAGACAAGAATCTGTTATATTTTCTAAAAACCGATTGCAGGAGATGGATATACTTCCTTTATCCCAAAAGGGTGCATGAGCATTTAAGTCCCCTGCTACCAGCCATTTCTGCTTATCTTGTAATGAGTGCAGCCATTCTGTATTATAGTCATTAGCTCCCTTAGGCAAATATACTGCAACAATGTTCATGACCAAATGATCTGTAAACTTTAGAGGTGCAGCACATAATATGAATCTGGAATATCATTAGGCATAGGCGAACAACATGCACTATAATATATTCCTTCTTGGATGTATATTGCTGTATTTACTTTACCAACAGCATCCACGTATTCATGAACAGGTGGGTAGAAGTAACCTTGAGGTCTGGGTAATTTACACTTCTTTACATTGAGGGACTGCAGGATGAGAACTTGATAGCTGTTACTAGAAAGATGTTGAACTAAATATGGTAAATTCGTGGAGATGGATCTAGCATTCCATGCTTGACGTTAAGCATTAGTGAATTTTTGGGAGACATTATACAAAAAGCCCTATTTAATAAATTAAAAATGTATTGGAGGTAACACTAAAAAAAATTTAATTAAAAGTGTCCAAGTACACTTGTAATAAAAGTTCAGATAATTCAATTAAAACAGCAATAAAAAGAAAACAAAACAACAAAGTATTCAGGATGTGTAGAGCAGCTGCTGAGGATGTGAGCAGAAATCACAGTGTCTATTTACTGTTCCAGATCTATAGCTGGTGCAAAGCAAAGACAAACAAAATGATTTTTCACCACACCAAACTTGTTATGTCAGCATGTTGTCTCCACCTGGGGTAGTCCTGCTGGTAGACATGCTCGTATTGTGGCTGGTTGTACACTGGCTGCTGGTAGTGGTCGTCAAAGGCGTAGCGTGGTACTGGATGAAGGTTTATGGTATGGAATTGGCGTCTTAGTCTCCTCTTTGCTGTTTGCCAAAACAATGCATGAACATGCCTGCCAATGGTCCTAGCCAGTATACTGAAGCCTTTTGCATTTGGATGTAATGATAATAGGTGTACATATTTTCATGGGAGACAAATGATACGTTGTTTAGATGGTATAACCTGAAGCAAGTCATTGAATTGAAGAGTTCTCTCTTCATCTGAAGACTTGGGTTTTTCAGAGGAGCAATCTTGCTAATGACAACTTTTGTCTCAGGAAAGGAAGCCAAAATCTGCTTCACATTACTAACCAGGTGTTTGCTGGCTTCTTGGGGATCCGACTTTTTAAGATCATTTGTCCCACAATGAATAACAACAGCATGTGGTTTTTGCATATCAGAGGCTTTACTCATCATCTGAGGAATGTCACTGGTTTTATCTGACTTTCTCTTTTCCACTCTTAATCCATACGACTGTCCTAGACGTTTTGCATTAACGCCATTTAGAACAGAGTCCTGGAGAAGGATGACAGTGGGCAGATCAGAGTTGTCTTCTGTACTGCATGCTGTGACGTCAGTTGGTTGTTGCATCAAACACAACGTTCTCCATTGTGTCTGGTTGTTCCTTTTTGGTTCCAGCCCTGTATTTACTTATACTGACCTTCTGGGTCTAGAGGGTTGGCCTGGTTGACTTCTCCCAGAAGATGTGGGAGGGGTCTGCCACGGTGCCGGCATAGGTGGCTGGCAGCCATTGGGAAGGAGGGGGGGGGGGGAGATGACTGATGACCGTTGCTCTGTCTGGGTTGCTGTTGTCACCCACAGGAGATCTTCCAGCAGATCCAGTGCCGTGCCGCCAACACTGGGTTTGGTCTGCCACAGTCTTCTCAAGGTGGGTCACCTTCCCCACAAGTAGCAGAATTGTGGCCTTCAGGTCTAAGATGCTAGAATCATTTTGTTGTCGACCTTGATGACTGTTTAGGTTGTCATTAGTAACATTGTGGGATGAAGGTCCAGCGTTTAACTTGGATTCATCATGGATTTGCTGACCTGAAGGAGCATTGTCACTGCCTTCTCCGTGAGATTTGTCTGAACTTACATTTGCAGGATAGCAGGAAATAGATCTGGTAGGCCTTGTTTTAGTCATTTTGCTGTTCTTTGCTTTTGCGCTCAGCTCAGGACTGCTTGGTGTGGCCATGTTAATGACGTCTTGTCCTTCAAGTGACTAGGCCTGTTGATGTCCTCTTTTTGTGTTTGTGATGAGCTTGGCCCCCAAGCCGAGTTGCACTGTTTGTTACGCTGTGATTAGTGTCTGGTGTATCGGAGTTTGTGTGGTGGATCTGTATCTCCAGTCCTGTCTTCGAGGTCTCTTAGTGTTTCACTGGGTGTTTCTGACCCTGTAGGACCTGGGCTCATTGGCTGCTGCTTGCATCCGCCAAGCGGCATGCACTATGATAAAAATGCTTGCTTCTTCGTGGGTTTTGTGTAATCACAAGTATGATTACTCTTTTGATGTTTTTTCAGCAGGGATTGACTGACTAATTATCTGTATTCCCTAGAGTTACAGATAAGTATTGACATAACTTTTTTTCATCCAGCCCTTGCTCTGAGTAGGGACCATCATTAATAATCCCAGAGAGAGGTGCACATGTGTGTGGTGGTGGTGGTGGTGGTGGTGGCATTCCCAGTTTAATATTTGTATAGATCTAGACCCACTCTTGTTTTGCGGGCTGCTAAACGGAACTCGACCAAAAACAGCCCAACTTCAGAACAGATCATGAGCCTAGGGACCTCTCTTGGTGGAGGATGCAGAGTCAAAGAACTGGTTTGGTGCCTGTGCTTGATGTTAGCCTAAGAGACTGTGCCCACCTTGCCCACGCCTCCATCCAGAGAACACCCACACTGACGTGGCATGGAGGTGCGACTATGGAGTGAACTCCTGACCAAAGAGACTAGGGGATCTTTACACAGCTCTCTGAAAAAATTGACAAAACGACAGAGACTTGCAACTTTAAAATTCAGTACTGGTCCTGGCCAAAAAGTTGTGTCAGTTATTGATGTTAGCTAATAATTGTCAATGCCTATACTGAAATGTTTTGTAAAAATGTGTTGAGATTATCGTCATCCATGACAAACTCTTTACTTTGCTTTCAGCCATGACAAGCTCTGTACTTAACATAACAACCGGCACTTTCCTTTAAAGGAGAAAAAAATCCCCCTGAGTCGGAGAATGGCTGCCTATATGGCAAGGCACTTAAAAACAGTCATACACGCAAACTTTCCATTCAGTAAGCAATTTCAATCTCACAGTGATTCCCAGGTGGGACAAGTGAGTCAGAGTGCACATTCTGGGTGACCCCCAGAGTGTTAAACTGGGGAACACACAACAATATATTCAATACACACACACACACACACACACACACACACACACACACACACACACACACACACACACAACACACACAGAGAACACTTCAGAGACACTCACAATCACCACTCATGAGCCGATATTCATGGTAACTGTTACACCTTTTAATTGTAGTCTTTCATTTCGATGCCAAGAAATTTCTGAACCAAAGGAGGCCAGTTCAAATATTTTATACAGTAACTGACATCAAAGTTCCACCTACAAGAGAACTGTACATATCTTTGTCTATAGCCATTAACACACTGACCAAAACATGTCTATATATTTATATAAGTTTTTTCAAAGTATTACATTGATAATTCTCCTTTGTGGACATTTTTTTTTTATTATATAAAGAACAAGCAGACAAACAACACATATGCCTGCCTAAGAATGAAAATCAACACACACACTCTCTCTCTCTCTCTCCCCTTCTCAAACAAACACATCATCTAGGCATAATGTACATTCTAGGTAAATTCATGACTTTCATATCACTATACTGAAATATTCCCTCAAGCATACTAGTCATTATCACAGACACACATTCCTCTTCAAACATACATGTTACATATAACTTCCATCACACAGGCATATGATACAATCATTGCTGTACTGATTCTACATTGAAACATACACACACACACACACAAAATGAATACCCACTTCCTGATCATTCTCTACACCTTACACATGAACACAAGTGTTAACACCAGCAAACAGGTTACCGCCATGTCATCTCTTTTTTTTTCTTTCCCTTTTTCTTTTAAATGAAAAAGATCAAGCACTGTCAAGTACCGTATGTAAATTATTTTCAATGGCAAGTACAACTGTAGTTACAAGAGTGTAGTTTACCATCAAAATCATCTACTATTGTTTTGTTAAACACAATTTCATCAGTGATAATAATCTTGTCAGTTCATTCTGTTTACAGCCCTGCTGACCATGGGGACTGTATCAGGGCTAATATATTGAACTAATGGCATTCTCTACAGCACATAATTCGCAAACTATCATCACACAAAATGTTACAAACAAGAAAAAGGATTCAAACAGTCCATTTACAAACGTTTCATGATCAGAACTCAAGGAACACACTTTTGGAGTTTTGTTAAAAACCAATGCGTCAAGATTGAATAGCTATGAACAAATAATTATGTTGTTATTCTTCGGTTCCACGGAAGAACATAGTTTGTTAGCTTTACTTGTCCTTTTAAAACACCCCAATCAATGATCTATGGCTTTGTCACAATTTGAATAGCTGAAGGTAGTGACCACAACAAAACTAATACATCAAATCTTTAAAATGTATTGATCAATTGTAAAAAAAAAAAAAATAAATTTGATTCTTAAAAAAGAACACACTGGCTAGTATGACGAAAAGAAGTGTAAATTTCACACAAGTAAAATTGCTTCAAGCAGGCATAAAATGCACCCCAGATCTCAAAACAAACACAATCACACATTGAAAACATGGATATCTATGTTCTAACCATGTGCCTCAACACACAAGAGAGAGAAATGAACACCAAATTATTCCCACAATTATGCACTTGCAAAGAAATCATTCTAACAGCACTCTATAAATTTTTTTCCCCACATCATGCTGGACGAGTCAGCGTTTATTTATTATAAGGGGACAAAATTGTAACTGCAATCATACTTAATTTCCCCCCCTTATTACGTTAACTCATTCACCACATTGCCAGCTCAGTACAAAAACTTAGAAATCATCAAAAATTTAATTTAAAAAAAACAACAACAAAAAACCCAACACTAAGCAAGATTCAGTTCAAGGGAGACATCATTTTTCTATCTGGAGTTCTTTCCCATTGACCAGAGACCCCAAGAATAAAGGTGTTTTACAATACAGCCAGATTCTGTCCAGTGCTATAATATTAATAATACCATCCCCCCCCCCCCCCCCCCCACATTTTTTTTGGTAGTGTGTAGACTCAACATATGATTTCAAACTGACTCACAAGGCCCTGGAATATTTCTCAATTTCCCTGGTGAGCCTGCTTTGGTAAAGGAAAAGGTGTCCCATAACCTATAAGAGTGTAGGGAAGCGAGGCGCCAGAGACCTCACTTCTCTAGGGCCAGCATATTGAGGGCGGCGCCCATCTCCTCTCCCTCGCTGCTTTACCTTCCCTGACCTTAAAGAGACAGGTACCCATTTACAGCTGGGTGATCTGGAGGATTGTACTGAAGGAAAGGCACGCAAATGGTCACCCATCCAACTGGTAACCATGCTAGATGCTGCTTAACCTTGGCTGGGAGAAAGCTAGTGCTCTGACCACTGAGCTATCCTGTCTCCAATCTGATTATTGGATTACTGGATCTGATTATTGACAGTAATTAATGCCTTGTGAAATAAAATTTGATAAAAGACTTGTTACAACATTTCTCTTTGTTCTGTATTCAGAGATAAAATTTGAACAGTTTAAAACCAAAAAAACCAAATCAAAAGCACACATAACACAATTAAAATATATAGTTATGATACAACATCCCCCCCTACTGAAAGTATACTGCCTGTATCATATTGTATAATGTATGCAAGTAGTTATTGTACTTTTTACAATACAACCAACACTGTTTCTTTATGGCAGAGTGGACAGGCCAATTCCACTATATTTTATGAGTTAAATGGGTAAGAAAAGTTATAAAGAAGCTGGAGAAGGCTAGGGTGTTTGGGTTTGGTATTTTTGTTTTTTTTAACGAAAGGCACATTCTATAACAATCAACTGTACTCCCCCCCCCCCCCCCCCCCCCCCCCCCCCATAATCATAATATTGGAATTTCTTTTTCTGATAACCTTTAAAAGAGTGACAGCTAAAAGGCTTAATTCTTATTAAACCCCCCCACAAAAATCCAAAAACATCAAAAGCAAAAATTCATACTTCTCATTACACTCTTGACTTTTCCAATTTTTTATTATCCTATTATCAAATTGAAATTTGTTTCATGATATAAAAGTTAACGGAGTAAAAGCTAGTTCTAAGTGGCTGGAGATGCTAATAAAAAAGAAAAAAAACAAAAACCGGACAATACAAGAGCAAACAGAAGACCAAAATAAAACAAAAAAAACAGATGTAAAAAAGAATATTAAAGGCATGGCAGGTTTGTCTGCATGAAATCCAGGTAGAGAGGCCTGCTACGACTTGTGTGTAAACAACTTGGTCACGGATCTGCTTCTGCATACAATGTCTGGCCATGGCCAGCCACTGTCACACTACAGCTTTTTTGCACTTTCCTTGAGAGGTTACCAACACCATTACCTGAACACTTTTATTGTCCCACATAATCACATTAAGTGGGGGTGGGGGTGGGGGGGAATGTGACCTGTTAAGCTGAGTAGGTGATACAAACAACCATCTCCCCCCCCCCCCCCCCCCAAAAAAAAAAGACACCTTTTGGGTGCAAGAAACAAAGAGAAGAGGGGTTGAGGGGAGATGGGTTTTTATTCTGCATATTTCTTCCCTTCATTTGCTCCTTTTGATTATTGTTGCTGGGTGTTGTTGTTTTTCTTTCTTTCTGTGTGTAAAACACAAGCTTTACTTTAAAGCACGAGTCTTCAAATATTCATAGTCTGACTACATGAATTCCAGCAAAAACATCTTACCTCACACTGGAATCTTTTTATTATTATTATTTTTTATATATTTTTGGTGGTAATATGAGTCAGTATGGACTTTTTCTTTTCACCTTCTAGCTATACAATACAGGCAGTCTTACTCCATCTTTAAGTAGCTTCAAATTTCAAAAGAAAAAAATAAATAAAAAGGAGAAAAATTGATGTAAGCTTAAATGAAAAATGGAGAGAGAGAGAGAGAGAGAGAGAGAGAGAGAGAGAGAGAGAGAGAGAGAGAGAGAGAGAGAAAAAGATGCTTGACATGAAAAAAAGGAACACACACACACAAACAACAAACAAAAATAAAAAGGAGGCAAACTGATGTTGTAAGCTTAAATGAAAAATGGAGAGAGAGAGAACAAAAAGATGCTTGACATGAACAAAAATTGAACTGTCATTACCCAACTGTACCAGCAAGCTTTGACAGCTCCTGTAGTTTCAAAAATATAAGTACTGGCCTTAAATTTGATGGTAAGCAATACCCCACAAAAAGACAGACAAGAGCCCTTGAAGAAACTACCCCCCCCCCCCCCCCCCACAAAAATAGAAAAACAACAAAAAAACACACACAAAACCCAACCAACAACAAACAAACAGAAAAAAACCAACCCAACAGAACCTCAGCAATAACAAAAAACATAACTAACCAACCAACTAAACAAGATCGAAATCAAAGTGTGTATGCGCACACACACACACACATGTGCGTACACACACACTCAGAGTGACACAGGCTGCCTTGAAAACAAACAAAACAACAACAAGAACCACAAAAACAACCCAACAAAACACCTGATACACTTCCTCTGGCTTCACAATCCACACAGTGACACAGAATCGCCAGTCTACAGGACCCTGGTATTACGTTACTTTCAACAGACTTGCTGAATCAAATGACAGCTAGCTGGTGGCTGTAGCCTCAGCATAAAGTGACCAACAGCCACACTGTGCTGCTAGCTCAGCAGTCTTCCTTCCTCTGGGCCCCTCACCTGAGTGGAGGGTGGGGGTGGGGGGGGCCTGTCTTTCTTAGGCAGACCTGTCAAAGCCCTGGCAAAATGAGGGGCAAGTCCGAGCAAACCAATGGTGCCCAGCAATACCTTATTCTTGGCCCAAGCCAAAAGCTTTGCCTGTTAACGATCAATGTGAGCTAAGTGCCAAGGCCTACATGTTAGGCTTTATTATAACGTTACTTCCCTGCAGGAATGCCAGGGGGCCTGTCACTATAAATAGTATCCCCATCTTCAGGAAATTATGTACCAGGAGTTCCCTCCATTCTATCACCGGTGGCGATTTTGCAGAAAATCTCGTTTATCAAGTGGGTCTAGAAAGTGTCTAAATATACGCTGAAGACGATTGAACTGTATGCTGACACTGTGTGTTTGTATAGAAAAGGGCCTTAAAAAAGCTAAGAATGGTATAAACAGAAATTTACTATTTTACGGGCTGGCGACGATTTTTCACTGTGGCTCTGAATAAAGCTACGCAACTCATTTTCCTCTGCACTGGGTGTGCGCATGTACACACAAACATACACACAAACTCACCCTTTTCTTTAAAAACTTGTGTCACTGCGGCCAGAATATCTTTCACCAACACTGATCAATACAGACACACATTTTACGCACATCATTTTACGGCTAGCCATTAACTGCGCACTCTGCTTTCCTCCTCTTCTTCCTATCAGTTACCTACCAAAACACACATATAAACAAACAATGAAATCATCTACTAATCTATGACCTCAACAAACAACACGTGAAGTTGAATATATTTTTCAACAAGGTTAGGCTTTGCAATGGATACAACACCACGTAAAAACAACATAATATGCCCTATTAAAAACACAGGTCTACCACCTGCACGAAATGGCTGCTAGACAACAACAACAACTGAGTTTTAATACCTCTGTTAAACTTCATCCACTCTCTATAACAGTCCAGCTAAATGGATGACCGTGGAAGAGAAAGAAAAACATTTTAAAAAGATAACATACATCCACAAACGGACTAAGGGTTTGAAGCTCATCAACAGTTCAAGTCTTCCTGCCTCACTCCTCAGGACCTTCACTTGTGGTCAGAGGGGCATGAAGTGACAAACAGGACTTGTGTGCAGCCAGCAGTTAATGCGGGTAAACAAATAAAAGAACACTACAACACAGACAAAGAGCTGTTCCTGGCCAAACTCCGCAGAATTCTCGTGTCCATCCACCTACAAGGACACTAAGGAGGATCAAGGAAAGAACAATGAAGTACCAAAAAAACCCCACAACAACCAAGACTGTTTTTACTTTTCGTGCTTTCTAGCAATCATCAGGGCAATATCTGGGCTAAAATAAAAATTAAGAAAAAAAAAAAAAAAAAAAAAGCAAATCTCTACATTACAAATGACCAAAGTGAGGGAAAACAAAGATGGTTTCAAAAAGTAATTCTGGCAAGGCAGAAGATGTAGAGTTCTGCAGCTTTTGTTCTCAGCACGCTGTACATACTGTTTCTAGTCTTGGCTTATAACAACAATTAAAGCACTTTTGTGGCTTGATTTGCACCGCCACTGGTGTTCAGTTAACAGCATGGAAAAAAACCTCAAACAAACCAACAAAAACAAGTTTAAAAAACCCCAACCAAACCAAAATTACCCCCCCCCCCCTCCCCCCAAAAAACAGAACAAAAAAATACCACCTCCCCCCAAAAAAAACAACAAACAAAAATCCAAATTAATTAAAACATACCCCACCCCCAAAAAAAAAACAACAAACAAAAATCCAAATTAATTAAAACATACCCCACCCCCCCAAAAAAAAAACCCAAACAAACCCACCATTAACAACAACACAGACCTCCCCCACCCCTTTCCCCCAAACAAACAAAAACAAAAGCAAAAAAAAAAGATTACAAATTTCTGCATCCATAACTGATTTTAAGGCCATGCAAACTTGCAGTCCTGACTTAAAAAAAGCAGATCAGCTTCATTCTAAATCTACATCACGAACACTGATGAAAAAAAGTAAACATGTATCCACCCACTTTTTAAATGAAACGCTCACAGAGAATCACTGGTTTTATCAAATTGATATATATATATACATTATTGATGTAACGCTTAACTTTGGTTTAAAAACCAATGCATACACTGTGGAGAGAAGACTTTTCAACTAGATAAACTGGATGTGTCAAAACAATAATTTTCATTCTCCCTGTTCCGTTCCTCAGCTAGAGCTTCGAGGTTCACCAATGGTAAGATTTTTGCAAATGCAACCATCAAGCCCCCCCCCCCCCCTCTAGGAAGTTGCATTTCCACTTTGGGGATGGTGTTTAAACAAACCTGTGTGCATGCATACCTTTACAAAAAAATTATTTTAAAAAGAATTTTGACATCCGTTCCTACCAGACCCAAATGGCCTACTCTTCCAAACGGTGGAATGGGTTTCCAACGTGTAGGTAAGATGTTCTGCATGCATTCGCCCACACTGACACTTCCACATTCAGTTTGATCCCCCCCCCCCCCCCCCTCCATCAAACTGGGAAGAAATGGAAAGAAGGCTGGGATTTGAACCCAAGACCTCACAGTTTACTTATTAGACAGGGGAATGCCTTAACCATCCTGCCACTTCTAAATTAAAAAAATGCTATCTACTATTCATGATCAAAAAAGTTAGTAATATTATCATAATCATAGGTCTTTAATCAAGTTATTAATAATTATTATTATAATTATACTCTACTTCTGATTTCCTCCTGTACCACTGTTTTAAAAAAAATTGTTTGATTTTTCATACAGATTTGAGTAAATGCCCTGATCAAAATGAACACACATGATTCATGTATAATATACATTCACTTTGAGCAGAAGCATCAACACAGTGTATGATGAAACACAGCCAAGGTAAGTCACTGAATACGGCTAACATGATTAAAACACAGGGTTCTGTCCCTTACAACATCCCTTAAAAACGATACTTCCCGATAAAAATGAACACAATCACAGTAAAAGTAAACAAGATGTGTGTGACAAATGAACATGACCGCTAACTAATGAACTGATGATTCAAATAACATCAACAAAATATTTGTAATTTGCAGCCTTTTCATCAGTCAAAAAAACAAAAAAAAAACAACAAAAACTGAAAAAAACCTTGATCACAGCTTAAAAGTAAAACTGTTGATTGATAAAACAACTATAGAAAAAAAAGGAACACAAAAGCACATTAAAAATGAACCTGATTTCCACTGAACAAGAGAGAGAGAGAGAGACTGAGAGAGAGAAAGACAGAGAGGGAGAGAGAGACAGATAAAACAGATGAAACAGAAAAAGCGGTTAAGGCGCCTTAACAGATATAACTTTGTAATATAACTTTATATAATGTCTAATTCAGTATTTAACAGCAAACAGACATGAGACAGATGTTTGCAATACACAACTTTAAAACTTTTTTTAAAAAACCAAGTGTTGAAAATTGGTCAGCAGCATCATTTTTATTTCTGTAAAAAAAAAATTAAATATTTAAAAAAATAAATTAAACCAAAAGAGACAGTTTTAAAAAAATCAGAAAAGGCAAATCTTGATTAAATGATAAGTAGTCGACTGTATGAAGGTAGGATTAGCTGTCGTAGGTTAGAACAGGACACAGGTAATCAGATGATAACCGAGGCGCACATTTCTGGTCTCTGCTATTCAAAGGGTTTTTTTGTTTTTTGTTGTTGTTTTTTGTATTGACCCTACTTCTCTGAAAGTACTTTGGCGGAAACGATTCATAAACCTTAGTCCCATGTGCGAATGCCTACTAAGATATTCTGCGCCTGTAAAAACCCTATCCATTTTTTTATTATTTTTTTTAAAGAGTTGGCCAGCTATGATTTGTGGGATGGATGACATGACCATACCCAGCATGCGCCTTGCTACATAGAAATGGATGAGCTCCGTCCAGTTCAACATGGCCATGACTCAGTGCAACGTCCAAACAACTCCTCAAGGAGTCATGAGAAGTCACATCAAGACAAGTCTGATGGGTGGGCAAAGGTCTCTAATTCTTGATGTTGATCACCATACCCAGGACCAAAAAAAAAAAGGGAAAATGAAAAATAGGTTGAACACAGCAACTACAAATGCAATAAAACTTCTACACTTGGCATCATCATGATGATACTGTTTCTACAGTCCTGCAGCAGCTTACATGTTCTAATGATACAGAATATGGCACTGTAAGTCTCTAGTGATTTATATTTACCTATGAATCATCATAGTGAAAAGATGTGAAAGAAAAATTTAAAAACGCAACTTAGCCCAAAGCTCCAAGAGCAGACAGTGGGAAAAGTTGTCATCGCTAACGTTTCTGTCCAATTTCATAACAGATCTCAGAATACTGAACTGAACAAAAATGGTATAACAAAAATATTCATTAAAGGTAAACTGTTCGTGCATTTATCTATACCAGGAACAAATCTGATCTCAAAAGACTCGCGCCAAGACAGACATGAAAACTGGTTGGGTTTGTAGTACCAGGTACTTGTGTATTACTGGACTCAACACTCCTGCATGACATTAACTGTGACTAAAGCGCAGCCTTGATTTTAGTTAAATTCAAGACCATGCTATATACTTAAGTAAAAGAGTTTTTATTCACATTCAAGAGAAATTTGGTGAGTCTGACAGGTGGCTAGTATGCACAATTTGAACAAAATATTCAAACTGTTTCCTGCCTTCATTGGGGTTTTTTCCAGTTTTGTCTTTCTTCCACCTTATGTTGAAAAAAAAACAGGCTATCACAAAACAAAAAACAAAACAAAACCAACAACAAAACCATAAAGAAAATGGTAGTTATTACCTAAAAAAAACCAACCACCTAAAAAACAACAAAGCTGGTTTGATTTTTCTCCATACTGTAGATTAAAATGTCATACATCAACATTATTGTGACTGAAACAGTTGCTATTGCGCAGACTTTCTTTTAAAAGCAGTATGACATGCAAAGAAAAGACAGCCAATAGTTGAATTAGCTAGACTAATTTTAAGTAACAGTTTGTCTTGTAATTGTATTCATGACAAGAATAAGGAAAAAAATACAGAAAAATAAAATGGTATACTTGCTAAATAAATCAGGACATTCCTAATGCAACCCCTCCCCCCAACCCCCCCTGCCTTTTTTGTGTGTTTTTTTAACCTTATCGTCCGAATAAACAAAATAATAGAAAAGCTGACAATAAGACTCCCTTAAGAACTTCAATTGAAACACACACACACTACTCCTTGGTCAAAGGTCGTAAGAACGATGTTCATTTTCATGTATGATCTTCGTCTGATTATATAGCAACATGAGACCCCCCAAAAAAATCTGTATATTAGATGGCAGCCATTGTTTTTCTTTTCCAGTTCATGTTATGGGTATTATTACTTCAAGAATCAAGTTCAACTATCCATCAAATAACTCATGGACAACTTTTTTTTTTAGACAAACAAACAAAAAGTCAAGAACAGTACCACAAATGCACAGCTCTATTGTTCACCACCTTGCAGCATTTTCATGCAATGCTTCTTAAAGCACAATCAATTCAAATGATTTTGGGTTGTCATTTTTTGTGTGTTATTTTCCCCCACTTTCAAAACTGTATCAGGCACCATTTTCAAGTTCAACCAAAAGTGTCAGTTGCCTTTTGGTTAGAAGACCAGTAAGGTTTTTTTAAAAAAAAAAAAAAAAATGAAATGACAGCAAACAAAACAAAATTAACAACACAATACTGGCATCACACACATTTCACCATATCGGATCACCAAACTTTCAGAAGCCAGTGTTTCGTATTCAAGCATATATCTTCAAGTTCATGCATGAAACAGCTCACCAAGAATCCATTCACAATAACACGAAGAGTTCATAACTTGTTCCTAGATTCACAAACCTACACACAGCACTCAGTCAGTCAAAGGCAGTGTATTGTAACAATCCTTGAAGCACAATCCTTGAAGCACACACATATCCATCAAAGATAAATCTCACAGCACGGAGCAGCTCTGTCCAAACCATTTATAAGGTTTTCTTTTGAGTATCGGAAGGCCAAAATCCACACACAACCATCCCCGCTTTTTGTCTCAGATCAGTATGTGCATACTCGCCCAAACAGTACACCTACTTTTACCACTCTTTTTTGCTGCTTCCAGCTGTATAAAAAAAAAAACACCACAAAAAAACCCCACAACAAAAACCTGTGCACAGCCACAAGAAATGTTTCTAATAAAAGCAATCAGTCCTTGCCCCGTTATGGTCATAATTACCGTTTTGCTTGAAATAATTGTTGCAGCAGTGCAAGAATCATTTAGAAAGGAAACATTATTGTCATCTACTATAAACTGTCACTGATGCTGTTATCACATGTATATAAAAATACAAGCTGGTTTATAAATTACTTTCATGCTAAGATTTGTTCACTGAAATGCAGCTTTACTTATCTTTTAACACAAATCTTCTTCAATGACCATTGCTGTAGAAATCTCATCAAGCAAAATGTTTCAATACCAAGATTTTTGTGTTTTTAAGTCACTATTTCAGTATTTGTAATATATAATAATTCCATTCTTCCGTTACTACTATTTATCATTATTTTTACTCATTAATGAGCGAACCCTAGTGTCGCACTAAAAATTTCCAACAGTGAATTTCCTGCAGTGTCCTGATTTTCCCCACTTGAATATTCTACTGTAGTTTGACTTTAGCAATGGCTAAAACAAAAATTAAAGAAATAAAAACCAAAAAAAGATGAAATAACAAAAAAAACCCCAAAAAACCAACATCCCAAACCCATAACTTAGACACGAACAAGATGATATGAAGTCCTGTGTATATTTGATCAAATATAAATGCACGTTAAAGATCTCGTATTTTATGTCAGCATTCGGAGGGTTATGGAAACACAAATGCACCCAGCCTGGATATATATATATATATATATATATAAACGAAATGAGCTGCTCTGAACTCGGAATGTGTCAGCTGAGGCCAGTGGGCAGACCTCCTGCTAAGTCACAAGTACAGGAGAAGACCAGGCACTATGCACTTCTTCCAGTAAGGAGGCGGTGAGAGAGAGAGGGTGTATTATATATATATATATATCAACATTCCTCCAGACAGATAAATCTGTGATAAACTTTTTAAATTTTAGTGCCTTCAATGGAAGTGGCCCTACAGAGGCTTTATACTGAAACTAGTAAAAAGTTCCTGAAAACTACTGGCCCTAAAACTGTAACAGGAATAAAAAATATAATGTGCTTGTTGCATACATCAGCAAAGCTGAGTGAGATGAGCGGCATGAGAGCAACATCCCTGGGACTTGGCAAAGGCACAAGGAGTGAAAGAAACCCTCTCCTCTCTCTCTCCTCAAGAATACTACTTAGTGTAAGGACTCTCAAGAATACTACTAGTGTAAGGACTCTCAAGAATACTACTTAGTGTAAGGACTCTCAAGAATACTATTTAGTGTAAGGACTCTCAAGAATACTACTAGTGTAAGGACTCTCAAGAATACTACTTAGTGTAAGGACTCTCAAGAATACTACTTAGTGTAAGGACTCTCAAGAATACTACTTAGTGTAAGGACTCTCAAGAATACTACTTAGTGTAAGGACTCTCAAGAATACTACTTATGTAAGGACTTCAAGATACTACTGTGTAAGACCTAAATACTACTTAGTGTAAGGACTCTTAGGAATACTACTTAGTGTAAGGACTCTTAGGAATACTACTTAGTGTAAGGACTCTTAGGAATACTACTTAGTGTAAGGACTCTAAGATACACTTATGTAAGGACTCTAAGAATACTACATTAGTGTAAGGACTCTTAAGAATACTACTTAGTGTAAGGACTCTAAGAATACTACTTAGTGTAAGGACTCTCAAGAATACTACTTAGTGTAAGGACTCTTAAGAATACTACTTAGTGTAAGGACTCTTAGGAATACTACTTAGTGTAAGGACTCTTAAGAATACTACTTAGTGTAAGGACTCTTAAGAATACTACTTAGTGTAAGGACTCTTAAGAATACTACTTAGTGTAAGGACTCTTAAGAATACTACTTAGTGTAAGGACTCTTAAGAATACTACTTAGTGTAAGGACTCTCAAGAATACTACTTAGTGTAAGGACTCTCAAGAATACTAATTAGTGTAAGGACTCTCAAGAATACTAATTAGTGTAAGGACTCTCAAGAATACTAATTAGTGTAAGGACTCTCAAGAACTCTAATTAGTGTAAGGACTAAGAAAAATTCACGCGAGTCTTCAGATGAAATGGTGGATCTAATATTAATAATCGATCAATACTGCAGCAGTTTGACTTTTTCGTCTAAGAAGATAGTGGTTGTTGTTTAACACCAATGCAGCTAATGTGTCACGTTGTGCACTGATTAGACCACTACTATAATAGAATACACTGCTGGTATCATAGGGTAAAGCGTAATTATAAAGGTTTATCATGATGCATAGCTTGTGTAATGTTTAGACTGCAAGTACTCCGAATGCAGTATAAAAATCTGTCCATCTGATAACGATAATAAATCACTTTTGTAAAGCATGATACCCCACGAATAAGCTCAAAGTGCACCAGCTGCACATACATGTACATACATCATGTACCTTCACATACAATCCATTGTATTCTAAGGTTGCTAAGGGGACTGGATGTAAAAAAAACACATAAGTGCTTATTCCATTATCCTTGATATAAGAGAATTTTAAAAAAAAGGTTAGAAATTATGTCGATAGTGTTGGTGTCAAAGTCCTTTGCATTCAAATACAAACCAAACACAACATTAAAAGAAACAAAAAGCCCAAAATAACCCAAAACTAACACATGCATACAAAATCTTCAAGCTTGCTTTCTTGCCATATGAATCCTATATTGGTATACATCGCATAGATGCAATGTCAGTACCATGTTGAAAGGTTCCCCTCCACTACTAATAAACACCTCATCCCCATCTGCTTTCTATCATCATTTGATGTTATCTTAACTTGAACACTGCAAAAACTTGTGCAGCATCAGGACTAACCTTCTAAATTTATTAACTACTTAAGAACAGGTATCACATACATCCAATGTAGTGTGTAGTACTAGTAGTCTAGTACTTAATTATACTATCATTAATATCAGTAACACAATTTTTTTTACATTGTCACTGCTACACTTATTTTTGCTCCACTGGTTGTTTACTGTTTCCCCCCCCCCCCAAAAAAGGAGCTTCAGTGCGCATTTGGTTACATGTTACATTGCTACCATTGAGTGGATACACTGCCTAGGTTGTCAGAGAAACTGATTCTTGTTCAAACACCTCAAAAAACAAACCCCCACATTGTTTCAACATTTCTCTCTATAGAGAGACAAATATGTGCATGCAGAACTGGCTCAACTAAATGTGTTTACAAAATGCAAGTCCATTTAGTGTGCATGTATGTGGGTGAGTATGTGTGTGTCAAGTGAGTTGATATTTCAATTTAATGTGATTTTTTTTCTTTCCAAAATGTGATACTAGACTCTTTTCATGCATGCATGTGCGTGTCTTTGTGAGTGTGCTCACACACTTTTTGCACATGGTGTGTACAAATGTGTGTGAGATGTGTGTGTATGCATGTACCCATGTACATAAGCGCAAAAGATTCATATGGTGCTGTTGATTCCCTACCCCACTGCCTTTCTTTAGACCTCCTTTGTCTTGTTACCTTCTCTCCAGTTGCTATGAATATGCTGACAAGTGTGAACATTCTCTGTGAGCTTTAAAAGCAGTCCATTCATTGTTTACTGTCTACAAACTTCATAGTTTGACTAATAGTGACTTATCGTTTAATGTTGTTATCTACCATGACAGCACTAGTCAATAATAATAATAATATATGGAATTTATATAGCGCTGAATCTTGTAAAAAAACAAACAAATCGAAGTCAACAGGTGACTCCTGCTGTAGTAAGGAGACTCCTAGTCCTACAGCAGCAACATGAGAAACAAACAAACAAAAATTCCTCACATAAAAAAAAAAATCCTACATTCATCCCCACACTATGGAGTTAAGAGTAGTCTGAGGAGCGAGCATGCTTCCCAGCCTGACTGCGCGTGACTCGGTCCCAGACAAAGGGCAGGGGATGCCGAGCTTCTGTCTTGGATGGGGTGGCCTTGGCCTTCGTCTCCTCCGACACTGCCTTGGATTTGGAATCCACGGTTTTACTCTGCACCTTTTCTGTGGCTGAGCTCACCACATTCTGTTGCGTCTTCTCCGTTTTCGAATTGTTCACTTCCAGACAGGTTTGCTTTGCCTCGCTGACAGAGCTCTCGCTCACATTAGAGGCTGAGCGTTTTCGATGAGCGCTAAACTTTTTATGCTTGTACATGAACAGATCTGCATTATCGTCTGCATCTAAAGAGGAATTGGATGATCCACCGACAGATGCCGAATTAAACTTGCTGTTATCATCCACAGAAGGAAACTGTTTACTTTCTGTGTCCATTTTAGTACTGTCCTTGTTGTCTGTAGTGGGTCTGGCTGATTCTATACCCTCTGAAGATCCCGACTTGGGAGAATCCACGGAAGATTCTGTTTTCACCCCCTCGGTCTTGCCCTGCTCAGAACTGGACACAGGGCTACTGTCTTGATTTTTCTTGCTGTCGGCATCCTGAGCTTTCTTGTTGTCCGAGCTGCTGTCAGGACTGGCACTGGTGACGATTGGATCTGCTGGCAACCGGCAGATTTCCAAATCAGAAGGTGTCGTCACCGTCAAATTGAATGAGGATGCCGTGTTGGTCAGGGAGGTGGTGGGGGTTTCCCGCTTGACTGAAGTGCTGCTGGAGGATATGTCACAGTTGGAGGATGCTGACGACACCTTGACCCTGTCGCTGACAGGGACCGGTGAAGACGACGTGGCTTCGTAGGAAGAACTGCTGTGCACAGTTCGCATATGATCCTGGTACTCGGCTGATGTGGGCAGAGAGGCGCGGCAGAGGGGGCATGTGAGTGGGGTGATGTTTGCGTGGTGGCGCTGCACATGTTCCTGCAACATCTGAGGCTCTGAATACGAGCACTGACATTCAGCACAGCTGTATACTCCTTGTGTGGCGCTCCCCTCCCTCCCAGCCCCCTTCATCTGGCTGTGCTGACGACAGTGGCGTTTGTAAGAGCCGAAGTCATTGAGCTGGAAGGTCTGACCACATTCTGGACACTCCAGACACTTGGTGTCCTCCCTCTCCTCACCTACAGACCCTCCCGATGGTGAGCGGCCCTTGCTGTCCGTGCTGCTGCGAGAAAAACTGTTGCGATGCCTGTGCTCACCAGCACCCATCCCTTCCACCGAATGAGCATCACCCATGGATTCATTGCTCGTGTTGCCCGGGCTGGCAGAAACCACAGATCGCACTATGTCTGGTCGCGGGGAGGAGGAATGGGACGGGTAGGTCATGCCTTCCAAACTGGATGTTCTGCTGGGACGGCCAAGGCTGTCTTGTGAGGGGCTTTCAGGATCAAATGTAGGGGTAGTCCCTCCGAACATTTGCCGAGCATTTTTGGTTGCTGAGATTGTCTGCACTTGAGCATGCTCTGCTTTTGGTTCGAATCCATGCTGGTTGCGGAAATGTTTCCTGAAACCATAGGGACTGCCATAGGTTTGTCGGCAGAGCCGACACCTTAGATAGAGGATGTCCTGGGGGTTGTTGTTTCCCAGAAGGCTGTGGATGGGTTCGTGTCTGGATACCCCGGAGCCACGCTGCCCGTCCTCCCCTCTGCTCTCACTGCCTGGGGGCGGGGACACAGATCTGCTACCACTGTGGCGAGGATAGTCTGAGGGAAACTGCGGTATACCTCCACTGCCTGATCTTTGGGGACTGGACACAGCCACAGGTACACTGGGTGGAGTTGCCCTGGGAAGGCTGGAAGGAAGCGACACCATAGGGGACGTGCTGGAACGAGGCACAGCCGGCATCCCAGCAGCTAGAGGAACAGAACCCACAGGGGCCAGGGGAAGAGCACCACTGCCAGCAACAGAAGAGGCCCCTGTTCTACTTTGAAACGAAGGAGCAGAGCGAGGAGGGGCAGACCCCAGCGTGGTGGAAGGGTTGGGAGGGGGGATGGGGTGCAGCTGGGGTCTGCGCCCACCCGGGGAGAGCACAGGATCTGCCGAGTAGCCAGGGACTGGCTGGATGCCAGGCGCATACCCTGGGTGACCACCACCACCGCCGACCGAAGACCCCGCGTGGGAGGGAGGGAGAGTAGGGTGATGGGGTGGAAGAGGAACCGCACTTCCGTGCCCTGCGTTTGCCGGGGGTCGGCCCCCGGTCTGGGGGTGCACTACAGGCGATGCCCTGTGGGGAGGCATCCCCCCGCTGAAGCCGTGGGGCGCGGCGCTGACGGGCATGCTGTGCAGGGGCATGCCTCCTCGATGTGCCGCGTGCTGCAGCTTCTGGAAATGCGTTTCCACGCTGGTCTCCAGGTTGTGCAGGTGTTGGCTGGCCGACATGTACTTCTCCCCCTCCCGCCCTCGCTCGGCCAGCATCCCGGGATGAACGCCGTGGTCCACACCCGCCTCTCCTCCGTCGTACCGATGCTCAGTTTCCCGTCGATGTCGCAGGTCTTGTCGTTCATAATACATCGGGGACGCGGGCTTTTTGGAGGAGAGGTCCAGCGGTTTGTCTTCCTCCGGAACGGCTGGCCCAGATGGGGTTGCGTCTTTCTTGTAGGTCAGATCTAACAGAGGGACATCTGGCTTACCTCCCGGCACAGGATGAACACTGGGGTGGGCATGGGGATGGGGGTGGGGCTGGGGATGGGAAGGTACAGAGGGAGGTTTTGAGGCGGATATGCTTGTGGGATATGGATGCCTTCCAGGTCCCATCTCTCGCACATCTGCTTTTGTCTGTCTGTGGGTATAGTCCCCCACCTCGTAGGGCTTGGGATAGTGAGTGTCTGCGTGTCTAGTTTCCAAGGCTTGTTTTTCAGCATAGACTACATGTGGAACTGGCACACCCGTCTGAATACCATACGCTGGGTGGCTAGCCGGGTAGGCTTCCTGACCACGGGGGTATGGGTAATGAGGGTGGGGCTTCTCCTGTTTTGCAGCATCTAGGTGATGTCCATCTACAGCCCACTTGTGGGAGTGCGAGGGAGCAGGCACAGGTTTGGAATAGGCGGAGTGTGGGTGGTGAGCAGGATGAGAAGGCATTCTGGACAGCCCCCTCTCCACAGGACTGGCTTGCTGATGATGCTGAACCATCCTCGCTCGCTCCGCGTCCCGGGCCCAGTACATCAAACAAGCGGAGCACATGCAGGACCTGGATGGGGGATGGGAGGGAGGGGCCTTGGGCTGACCATGGTGAGAATGCTCCCCCCTCTCCATCCCATCCACACGCAGCAAGGGTGGAGGCTGAGAGGCCAGCGAGGTGTGCTGCGGTCCGTGATGTGGTGGTGGTGGATGAGACGACAACGACGCATGCTGCGGACCATGGAGGCGAGGAGGCTGCAGGGAAGCCGGGGAAGCATGCAGCCCGCTCATCATGAATGAATTCTGCGTAGCAGACACCGGCACAGCTCCCTTTGTGAGGGCTGCGGATGTTGGCATGGCACCTGGCAGGAAAGGAGCCATGCGATGAGCTGGATGGACAGTTCCATATTTTGCTAGAGCTGCTTGCATGGACTGTAAGTAATCCTCTCCAGGAATGCCTCCAGGGCCTCTGCGAGCAGCCTCACGCGGGCCGTGCAGATACTCTGGGGCTGGGACAGGCTCTCGGCGTTCAGGACAAGGGCTGCGCATGCGAGGCCTTCCTCGACGACCCGTGGTTTCACGTGGCGTCTCCTCCTTGTGGGTCTCTCTGCGTTGTGGTTGGCTTGTATGGTTGGCAGAGTCCACTGGGGCTCTGTACACACAGACAGCCACAGTCAAAACCTCTTTATTCTTTCAGATATGTTTTTGTGGTGAGGTGGGAAACACGTATGAGATATCACACATATCAAATATCACATGTATGCATCACAAATATAAATAAAAACATAAGTTAAGATAGAACCAAAAATTATTGAAATAATTTACTCAAATCTACACATCTATGTCAGTTTCTTTTTTACACAATGAGCTGCACTTTCCAACAACACTTTTCAAGAGCCATATTTCATTTGCACAAGAAAAGACAGGCATAATAGTGAATGGCTAAGACCACAGCCTTTTGTGGGGGGTTTTCCCCCCAACAGTCCTACAAAAAGAGTCAAAGACTTGAATCTCAGTGATCATTTCAATCTCATTTCAATCTCCATCACACTTGCCTGTGTCTTACTCACTCACTCATCTTCAACTATGCATGCGTGCAGAAGAGAAGATCAAGTACGCTAAAACATGAAAGCATGCTGAAACTATGCTTAACAGTACTCTTCAAATACCTAGTAATCACACAGCTATACTTTTGAGCACTGGATTCTGCAGCTGGTCAACCTGCTACTAGTGGATTTCTTTACAGACAGATTTGGCTTACCGTGTATTCTTTGAGAGTTAACGCATCAATGACACCTCATCGGGAAACCTATACACCAATACTTTGAGACAAAAAAATAAAGAATCACCCCTACCACTCACCAGGTGAGCTTTGTCTGCCAACCCAATGACCAGTGCTAAGCTGATTTTGTGATTTTCCTCACACAATAGCACTGAGCAACTTCTGAGCAGCAACAACAGTATCCCCCCCACCCCCCCAAAAAAGGTCACATCCACTCATCTAGTTGATGAGGATCAACATGTCAGATGACAGGAATATTTTGGGTAATTCAAGCTTGACACTTCAGATGGCCAATTCATAATGGAACTGGTTATTTACTTGGTATAGCGCTAAGCCAATGAGCTAATCACCATGGCCTGATGGATGAAGTCACAACTGGAAGATCTGCGTCAACCATTGTTATGCACAGTACTGTAGTAGGAGTGCTGCAGTTTTAACTCTCAGAATTGAGCCTAAATGGTTGAACAGTAATATAATTAAAACTTGAATGAATTAACTTCAGGACAACAACTGAAGGGGAAAAAATTATAAATTATGAGCAATCTGATATAAACATATCACCCCCACATACACACAGCGACACACATCACACACACAAATACTCTTAAACCAAAGAAAGCTTATCATTATTGACTATTTCAGACTTTGCATATGTGAGAAAACTTCATGAAAGCGAAGATGCAGTCTTACTTGTCAGGATAGAAGGTGCCAGAAGCTGACACTGTTGGCTTGACATCTGTTGGCTGTGCAGGTAAAGGATGCTTGGCCATCACTTCAGTCTGACTGATGACCCTGTCCACAATATCCTGCACTGAAATCGTCCCATCCCCTGCAGACACTGGCACTGTTGCTGTATCACTGGGTTTGGATGTTCGACCACTCCAAGCCGAGTTCTTGTTCTCACTAGCTTTGCCTGAAGGCGTTGCTCCTTGCGATTTTTCTTTCTCCTTTCTCTCCTCCTCCTCCGTGATGGAGGAGAAACTGCGCTCCACAGCTTTTTCTATATGCTCCATGAAACAGATTGCCATGGGATCCCCTCTTCGATCTGAGCTGCCAGCTGAGGTGTTCCCGCTTGTTTCACTGCTTTTGGATTTGTCACCTTGCTGCGGCGCAGAGTTGGAAGTGTCTGAGCCTCCTTCAACCACTATCTGTGGAAGGATGCGTTGATCTACATTAACAGGGTTCAATTCCGTCCCCCCACCTAACGAACTGTCCAGCATGCGATCGATGATGGTTTTCAGTCGCATGGATTCTATGCCCTCCAAAGCACCATGAGAGCTTTCACTGGGACGGGAGGGCGGGTTGCTGTCTCTGTTGCTGCCACCAGTGCTAGCTTTCTCGCCACTGCTGCCATTGGCAGTCTGAGATGGCTTAGAACTGGGCACTGGACCAGTCTCTGACCGGTTTGAAGTCTGGTCTTCTTTAGGCACGGACACTGAAAGACTCGGAGCAGGCAAATCCTTATCTGGTTTTTCTCCTAAAGAGGGGCCGGTGTCGTTACCAGACACCGAATCTGTCTTTATCTCAGGAGTATGGTTCGTCTTGCAAGAGTCTGATGTGCTGCTGTCCTTTGTCTGCTGTCCTTCACATACCTTGGCACCACTTTTGTCTTTTTCTCCGCCCCCTCCCTCGACGCCGTCTCGTTTGTCCCCATTATCACCATCGCTCTCATCTTCATCCGGCACAGTAATGACCTCCACGCTGTTTGGTGTCTGTCGACCTTGCGCTGGCTTGGGTGAAGGCGGGCCATCATCGGAGTCGGCCAGACAGGTCTCTATGAAGGATTCGATGGCCGCTCGCACCGACTGTGCCTGCTCCACACCACCTCCTGCGCTGGTGGCACTGTTGCCGGGAGGTGGGGGGTTGGACAAGGCTGCCTGGTCCTGGCCTGCGTTCTGACTCGCCGAGTAGATGTGGTTGCTGTCTGCGCTGTCTGCAGCCGACGACGTCACGAGGCTGGGGATGGCCACCCCCTTTGCTGCCAGGGAGTGTTGCTGACCCATAGTGCATAGCTGTCATCTGCACACAGACAGGGGGAGTGAGTCAAAGGGGCTGTCCTGCTGTTCCGTCTTCAAATTTGTCTGGGGTAAGCTGGCAAAATACAGCATCTACAGTCATAGGAGATTTTTCTGCCTGATAACTGCCGACTGGTCACTTTTGAAAAAGTGTGTTTGACTTGTTCACTCTGTGACTATCTTGATGTTAGTTATGCAGCCGATTTCATTTAAGGCTTTCGAGAATACTTTTCTTAATCATCTTATTGCCTTGAAAATCCTTGCTATTCTTTTAAACAAAAATAAAATTTTAACTTTTTATATGTTACCACACTCACTTTGCTCCCTTTTGGACCTTTCTGTTCTCTCTTTCTTCAGCTCCCTCCAAGTATCCCTGTCTCCCCCTCTCTCACCCCTTGAGTCCTTCCCCTCTCTCTCTCTCTCTTCTCCTCTCTGCACTTTACTTCAGTCTTCAATCATCAATTCATCTAAGGGTACATTCAGCTCTATTCCATCCATTACAGCACTGACAGAAAGTCACTGAACCCATTCCGAGCTGTGTGCAAAATGTGTTTTAATATGATTGATGATGACAGAGATGAACTCCTACTTGACTTCCATGTACTCATTCATCAGGCTTCAAAATGATCCATTCTCGTAAGTCCCTTCTCAGGACGCTTAGTATATAGATGATCTACCAGTTAGCTTGTAGCCAATAGCTTCAAATATAACAGATTTTGATAAAGGGTAACCTCCGACTGTACAAATGTATTGTTAAAAAACGCTTTCCATCTGATGAAAATTATCAAAGTGACAGCTGTAAAGGTTTGTCCAAGGTTTCTTTCCCTGGAAGTCACAAATACATTTGTCATTTCACAAAGAAGAGCATCCTCCTCTAGTGATCATAAATCAAAACTCTTTTCACAGATAAGAGAATGACAGATTGTGTCAGCTGTGTTTTTTCCCATCCGCTCAAGTTTTTGACAGGCACTTATTTCTGAAAGGGAACTTTCTCTGAACATTACTAAGATACTTTGTGTACCTAAAAGCATGGAAATTTTTAGGTGCCCTATAGAATCACATACTCATGTATTCAATCAAAAACTTCATGACCTTTGAAATAACAAGAATAAGTAATATAAATAAATGACGGGACAGCCTGGTGGTTATAACATTTCGCAATGCGTTCGTGATCTGCTGACCTGGATTTGAATCCCGTTCAAGGGGATTCCCCCCCCCCTAGAGTTAACATCCGTGTCGACTCTTCTCCCCTCAAAAGTCCTTCAGATGAGACTATAAACATAGGTTCAATGTATGAATGCACACACATACCTTGCACACATTAAAACCTGTTCTGCAAACACCAAGTAAATATAATTAGCCTTTGATGTTTGCATTCTCAGGTTTTTGTTATGTTTGTTTATTTTTGTTTGGTTGGTTGGCTGGATTTGTTTGTTTGTTTTTTGGTTGTTGTGGGTTTTTTTTGGGGGGGGGGCATTTTAGGATTCTCAAAAAGTGTTCTGTCAAAAAAGATAGCCCCCCTTTTAAAGTAGAAGATAAAACCGATGGAGACACCATGGAAATAGAAAGCATGAAAAAATCCCTGCAGGAAATGCAGGGCAAGTCCACAAGGACCAGAAATCAGCATCACCGTCACCATGCTAACACTAAGAGAAGATAAACCTAAGGATAGTTGTGTGTCTTCAACATCTCAAACTTCAACAGCTGCTCATGTACAGTTACAGAAAATAATCTTCACCCACCTATAACTTTCGTTTTCACTTTATGTCACAAACTACAACCTTGTCTCTCAACCCATGCAGTCTAGGAAGCCAGAGCACCCAAATATGTTTTTTTTATTTTATTCTTTTATAACGGATAATGGAATAAGCACTTGCATGCTTTTTTACATCCAGTCCCCGTGTGTATGCAGTTTTGTAAATTCTGTCATCTGTTCCCACCGGCACACAATGGCCTACTCTTCCAAAAAGCAGAACAGGATTTAACGTGTATGCAAGATGTTCTGCGTGCGTTCACACACAGGGCCTCGGTTTATAAGTCTCATCCGAAGGACTTTTGGGGAGAGTGGAGTCTGCACTGATGTTAACTCCAGGGAAAAAATATCCCCTTGAACAGGAACCGAACTCGGGTCGTCAGATTGCAAGCGCAATGTTCTAACCACTAGGCTATCCCACCCCCCATAGTAGACGAAAGTAGGTCTACCCTACGACAAATTTGAAGAGGAACTCTACTAAGCGAAAAGGCAATGCGAATTTGTTAACTTGGGAACAACCATCATACTGGACACTGGCTACTCTGGCTGGACAAGTCACCTGAGAAGGTCAGTGACCGTGCTCTGAAGAGGTCAACCAGAAGACTCAGTGCTCCAACCCACCTATAATTCGTGACAAAAGAGCACATGTATACGTATATATACATAAATATATTCAACTGGTTACCACTCACATGAACAAGATCTCTCTGAAGGTCTGGCGTTGTCTTGGTGATTTTACAGAGTAAGGGGAGGGAAGTGAAGTGGCGTGATCCATGGTTCCACCTTCTGTGTAGTGGATCATGCCCCGCACGGGCACAACTGCTTTCTCCAGCCCACCTGCCTGGATCCTACCTGCAACAACATCCAGCATAGGCAAAGATAGTACAAGTATCAGGTTACACATCCTTGCATGCGTGCAAACATAAGCATACAGCGATACACACAGACCAGCGTGCACGGAGACAGTGTGATTTCATTCTAAGTTTGTTGCGATTGGAATCAATATATTATGTTGCATACTATGTAGAGTGAGTATACATGCATACGTGCGCGCGTGTGTGTGTGTGTGTGTGTGTGTGTGTGTCTGTGAAAGTTTTCAGATTCAGATTATTTTATTGCCATTTAAGTCATGTAGACTTATTTGACACAACAAAACAAACATCAGTCATAATTATCTATTTGGCTAAAAATGATGTACACTAATATGTGTGTGTGTGTGTGTGTGTGTGTGTAAGTTGCTGCTTTTGTCATCGTTAAAATCCTAGTTTGCAAAGGTATGTATAAATTATGTGTTTATGGAAGAACAGATGGGGAGCAGAAGGGAATGGATTAAATGGGGATCACTCTTTCATCCTGGCTGGCCGCTTTAGCCGGAGAGTATTGCTTACTGATGAAGCCTCAATTTCCAGACCTGTTATTCCTTTATTTCATGGGTTTCCAGCGAGAGAAACTGTGCAAAAGGGGTTCTCAGGTTACTGTATTTTTTACACTATATTGTTGAATAAAAAACATAACATGTCAGATACCGTTGTGAATGGGAATGGTGTGGCAATAACAATAGCATGGGTTTACTGAACTTGCGCTTGTGGTGTTGGATATGGAGATAACAGAGTCAACAATTGTGTCACAAATAACAAACAAAACAAAATAACAAGACTGACAGCTAACAGTAGAAACGAAGCTGACTAATCATGCTTGTACCCGCAGATGAGACTTCCTTTCATGCTGCTGTCTTACAGCTACACTGAACGAAATATCCAATCACACAACATGTCTCTGTGTCCTTGCTGTCACTGTGTAATCCCATCAAAGCACAAGAGTACTCCAAAATGTCATGTCTGTTTGTGAACAGAAGCAGTGAGAAAGTTGTTCTGATGATCACAAAAGCCAAGACTGAAGTAAACACATGACTCTCCTACCAGTTATGTAGATGTAGCATCTGTGTCACTGTCACCCACTTGTCACAAGGTAATACAGGAGTGAAAGACTGAAAAAGGGGCGATAATTTCTCGCCATCTAAATCATCTTCACCATCTCTGTTCTGATAAATTAGTGCTGGCAAGCTCTCTCTCTCTCTCTCTCTCTCTCTCTCTCTCTCTCTCTCTCTCTCTCTCTCTCTCTCTCCCTCCCCCTCTCTCTCTCTCCTTCCACAAGTTTAAACAAATCAAAACCATCACTACTACTTTCATCTTCTGTGTTGCCAGAAATCTTATCTGCATCTTCTTCCTCCAGTTTTGAGAGTATCATATTATGAATGCCAGAGAATGCCTGGAATCACTGGGGGTGGAAAGCAGGATTAATTTTTTTTTCCCAGAGAGAGAAAGCTCTTCTTAGTGACTGGAAGGAGACTAGGAAAATGTAACACACATGTGAAGCCAACAATAGTGTTACAAACAGATTCTGAGTTTGAGTTGAGAAGATTTTAAGGACTGCTATGTATGGCATTCATGGCTTAATAATGCATGCATTGATGATGAGAAAATAGTTTTGGTTAAGAAATGTTGTTACCTTTAGCTTGCATGTGTTTGGTTGGTCATGAAGTTTCTAGAATATTTTATAGTATTTTTTGAAGTTCTAGGCTTTTCCCGAATGGTGTAGTTTACAGTATTCTAAGAGGTTCTAACAGTTTCCAGATGGCCTCACGGCAACCGGAGATGTTTGTGTAGTTGGTAATGGTCGGAGACTTCCTTAAGTTTCCAGAACCTTCCAGTAGCTAGTAGGAGGGGCCCTGGCACTGTATATATACAAGGGGCTGTTATCACACTGAAGGGAGGAGAGTCTGAGAGAGAGATGACAGATGGAGAGGAGAAGGGCGTGGGAAACAGATGGAGGGGAGGAGAGGCCAAGAGAGTGAGAGGGACGGACAGTTAGTCCAGTGAGTCCGAGGAAGAAAGATGGGATAGAAGGAGAGTAGGAAAGGCCCCCCCCCCCCCCCCCCCCCCAGAGCCAAGGGGAGGCAAGCGGAGATTGCCTGAAGAAGGGGAGAGAACTGAAGAAATAGAAAGAGAGCTATGAGGACTATAGAAGTCATTTTTAACTGATTGAGCTCTTATGTGTAGTAAGTGTAGTCACAGAATTTTGGCTGTTGATCCAGGTAATTGTGGAAAGGATTTTTCCTGTTTTGTTTTGGAACTTTTGTATTGGAAATGAATATTGTTTTGAATTGATATAGTAGAATAAAAGAAATTTAACTTGATTCCTGAGTCATCTTATGCTCTGTTTGGATGTGATTCACGAGAGATAGGAGAAACCAACTCTTGGCATTTCAGTCAGCGTTCTAGGTCCACTGGAGTGTTTTCAAAACAAAGAGTTAGTTCTTCAAAGAACCACATGACAAATAGCAGGTCCAGTATCCAGATTGATAAACAGGACCCACTCACTTTTGACAACTTTCCCATGGAAAGGGAAAAGAGCATTTACCTTTCATAAACATAACCAGGGTTCTTATCTGTCCACACTGAACATGGTAGGCACTGTCCCAGCAATCTACCAATAACAGTAACTGTTTTATATTTTCAGGGACGAAAGAGTTTTTAAGACACTGTTGCATCATACTTTTCTTTGCATTGTAATGTTTTAAGCATTGTCTTTTTTCTTTCTTTTTTTCTTATTATTGATTATAAGATTTTTAAAAGGTTGGCTCAGTGAAAAAAGCAATTATCAATAATAGTTCCAAGACTGTGACATGTTTTGAACAGCCAGCCTTTCACTGTTTCAGAAGATGCACTTATATACAGAATTATCTTTAAAACATATTGGCAGACACAGATCTATACACTTATACACTCACAGACACAGACACACATATAGACACAGATAAACACACACACACACACACACACACACACACACACACACACACACAACACACACACATTAAGTCCTTCAGATGAGACTGTAAACCAAGGTCCCATGTGTGAGCACACAGTGACACACAGAGCATCTTGCACACACATTAAAACCTGTTCTGCCTTTCAAAAGATCAGGCCATTTGTGCTGTGGGAACATATAACATTTACAAAACTGCATGTACACAGGGACTAGAAGTAAAAAAACAAACTACATGAGTGCCTATTCCATTATCCCTAAAATAAAAGAATAAAGCTAAAAATAATAACAATACACACACAGTGACACACACGCATGTACATGCGCGCTCACACACATACGCACGCATGCACGCTTACACTTACAGTTACACACACACACACATCTACTGATCTAAGTAGCATACAAACAGCTGACAGATTTTTTTTTTAATCTATTATACTTTGATAGTTTAAGAACTGGGACATGGTCTGAACAGCTTACATTTGACATGATGCTGACAGATGTAAACAACCAGATCATATTGGCAGTTAGAAATACAATCCACACACACACACACACACAAAGATTTTTTTTTCTCATTAGATTATGTTTTCCCTGTCTAAAATCACTCAATAAGAATTGATGTTAAGCTGAACATCACACACACACACACACACACACACACACACACACACACACACACACACACACACCACATACTTCTTGGGTATACACAGGGAAAACTTTCATTTTTTTAAAATTCAGCATCTCAACAAGCTATGATCTGTACATTTCAAACTGGGTACATGATGATTTAGAGCCTCACATCTGGCATTCTGCTATTAAACAAAACAAAAAACAACAACAACAACAAAAAGAAAGAAAGAAAAAAAAGCTTTGATTGTTCTTGTTCAATTTAAAGCCTATTCACACTTGATGATATTACTTTTTAGACAAACAACAAACAAACAAGACAATGTTAGTGGCTAATGAAAGGACTTTGTTTCTAAGACTAGGGCTTTACTCGGCTGTTATTTTTAGTTACATATTTGTAATGATCCTGCCACTAAAAGTCGCTTCTGTTCATTTATCAACAGATCAAGCATCCTCAACAGTAATGTAAACACATGCGCTACAATGTATCACAACACTAAAAGCACAAAACTATAGTCTTCTCCATTCCACATTCTATCCCTATTTTAACACTTCACAACACTAAAAAAAATATCAACTGCAACAATCTACCCCATTCTGTATCCAAACCCATTATTTCAATAGTTTAATTAAGAACCACACCGAAAACACAAACGACAGCCTCACTCTACCCTATCCCTATTTTATTTTGCAACAATAAACTCAACCTCATTCCAAAGTCCAGTCTACCCCATACCCACCACAGGCAGACCATGGACCACTAAAATGGGGAGAGTACATGTGACCGTAATAGTACACCCCCTCCCCCCTGGCAGTACAATACACTGAGTGGTCAACAAACCCATACACTGGGGAGAGAAAGCCCTGTTACATGAATGTGGAGCAAGGTGGTCAAGGTGATTCACATGAACTCCTCAACCTTATCTATCAATCCATGGGGCGAACTGTTACACTTTCAGACTTGGACTAGCTAGCCAGTGTAGGGTCACCTTTGGTGGTCATGACACAGTTTTGTTTATGGCTCAGTTAGGAGAAAGTTTTATGTAACAGGCAATCACTTCTGACTGATGAACAACTGCCCCTCTTGCTGACACAGGTACACTAAAATTCAGGGCCCAGGTGTTACAGCACTTACACATGTATAAGGTTGCCACTGAATTCAGAACTGGGACTGTGGCAGGTAGTTGGGAGTTAAACCCTTCTTTTCAATATTAACACTGGTGGACATAGGCATACACAAGTCTTGAGATTCATGTAACTGGGACTAAAGGTAAAGAGGTAGAGTGGAGGGAGGTGTAGACATTGGCTTTGTCTGTTCAATGGATGTAGTGACTGAACTTTTGAAGATTGAGTAACTTTTTCCTGACAACCTATCCACATTATAGCATTTTTGGTTGGTTCTTTGCTCTGGGATACTATTAGTTCAGGGGTACACATATCAGAATCATATGTGTGGCTGAACACAAGACTGGAGCCTAGGGCTTCAAGTTCTGTTTACATAACAAACTCCAAACAAGGAACAGTGGCCCTGTGGTTAGAATGCCTGTTGAGGATTCCAAGACATTGGGCAAAGCTGACACCCACTGTGCAGTAGTTGTCCAGTGCTACATCCAGAGAAACTCCATCATTATTTTCCCTCATTACTTAAACCTTCTGAAGACAGCTACTGCAGGGATCTAGGTTCTCACTTATTGTACACCCCTACACTCATTCCAGCCAATGCTGGCAAGCCAGCAATACTCCACGAACTCACCCTAGCTCAAATCAGCTGCAGCCGCATATGGTGACCACTTCCAATGTACAGAGCATGCAATAATTTTTTTTTTTAATCTCTTTAATCAAAACCCTACAGTTTGGGAAAAACCATGTTTTCCATAACATGATAAAAGAACTTGAACAAAAAGAAGTGGAGAATTTTTCTGTAACTTTAAGGTATGTGTAAAGGGCCAACAACAATAACTATGTAGTTTTTGTGAAGCAGTTTCAGTTTTCCCCAAAAGACAATTCTGGTGTGCACACTAAAGCCTAGAAGTGGAATTCTACATCTGAATTTATAGCAAAACGAGAGAAATTATTACTATTCGCCATAGTATCTGGTAATATGAATACACAGGGGGCCCTAGGTTCGCAGCATAAAGCGGCAAGTCTGACAGTTGAACTGGTGGTTGAAATGATCCATTTATGAGATGTGACTGGCATGTGGAAACAGTTTCTTCCATTTCATGTAACAGAAATTGCCATGACCAATATTCCTGACTTGTAATCTTGAACATGGGTATAAACCCCACTGGTACCTGATTTACATCAAGGAGTATAAAATGATGGCAATTAATTATAAATACACCATCAATTTAGCAACAAGGACGTTGAACCCGGGGGCTCTTTGCTCCCAAAGGGGAATGTAGCACTGATCTCATTTCACTGAGGATATGCCCTCTTCTGTAACAGAATCTGTGCTATTGGGTAACTGGTGGCGTGGGTTGCATTTTACAACAACCCTGAGAAAGGCAGAACAGAGAGAGGAATGGAGGGAACTGGTTGTTGAGTCTTTGAGGGTGCCCCCACGGTCGTCAGACTACGGGACAGATAGATAGATAGATAGATGATGTATAATCACCTTCTCCCAACTTCCTCCACCGGAACCACTCATGTACTCATGATCTGACATTAAAGCTTTTACAGCTTTATGATACATGTATATGGTTGCATAAATTATACCAGGGTACTTGGGCAACCATACTCTGCTGTGGGAAATGACTAATGTCTACTTTTTCCCCACTTGCAGACATACCATTCTTTTCTGGCTAGCTTGCTCGCGCTCTCTCTCTCTCTCTCTCTCTCTCTCTTCTCTCTCTCTCTCTCTCTCTCTCCTCACCTTTTCCTAGGATTTTCATTGTGAAGAAGTCTCCCCCCCCCCCTCCCCCCCACACACACACCTTTTCAACCTTTTCCAAGGATTTTCATTGTGAAGAAGTCATGTCCTTTTCCCAAGTGACAACCTTTAGCTGTCAAAATTGAAGTAGCTGCCAACTTTCCAAGGCAAGTCCCTTTCCCCCTGACTTAACATACCCTGTAGACACCATTGTATATATATATATTTTTTTTTAAATAAAAAAAAAAGCACAAAGGCCTTTGAGAGGCAGTGACGATTTATTAAAAAACAACAACACGACAATGAATAATCTCAGGTCGTTCCCCGTGCATGGCTTCATGAACTGAAATTTTAACCTGATCTGCACAAAGCTTCAGTTTATGGTTAAGTCAGGTCAGACAGACTACACTTATGCTGACCTCAAAACAACAAAGGCATGGGGAAGGGAGCAGTCACAAAAGATGGAGAGGATACACACCAAGATAATGGATAACAGAATGGTAGGCAGAGCACTTTTACATTATTCAGTTTGTTTACAACTCTACTGTATATGGTTTCAACTGTACCAAAGTATACATGTAAATTATACTGACTGAATAAGTCTGGACAGGTATCATGTGTCAACAACCCTCTTTGTATACATCACATGTGATCTCAATCTGAAGGATTACACAGGCAGATTCACAACAAACAAACATACATGTATACACACGCAGATTCACACAAAAAACATACAATCTATTCTTGAGGTGCATTTTTACAGGCAGCTATATTCAGATTTCAGGGAACACAGTGATTTGGCTGGTACATACCCCTCAGATCTTCCACTGTGTGTGCAGACATAGCAACTTGTTTCCTGCTCACTCTCTCACCCACTCTTTCTCTTATACTAGATTCTACCACATTCCAAAGTTTAATCTAAAGGTAAAATCCTTTGTTTGTGCACCTTCTGCTTCTTCCATGCAGTGAAGAGTCTATTCTAAGGAATGATCTGTTTTCTGTCTGCTACTCTGACTTAGTTTAAGCCTGTTTTTAAGGATGCGGGGAAAATTGTTCCCTTTCTTCGAGTTACATTTGAAAACAGCTTAAGTGAATGGAATAATGTTCCTAGCCAGAATTCTGTATGCAATGCAACTCTGTGTGTGTGCAGGCATGCACACACATGTGCATGCATTAATAAACGCATGTGGGCATCTATTCACATAAATAGATGTATGCACATGTGTGTATGTTTCAGAACACGGGACTGTGTACTTGTAGAACGTTTGTATGCACTGTATGTTCATTCTGATAATGCAATGGTAATTCAGAACTTTGTTTATCAAGCATGGCTGTCACTGTATCACTGATCAGTGTTCCTGGATTGATTTGGGATTGTTGTTGTTTGGGGAGAGGGAGTGGATTGCTGTTGGTAGAGTGGGGAGGTGGTGGGGGACAAAAAGAGAATGGGTGGGGAAGATTATAGTTTGATTTCGGCTTGCTTGGAGAACATTCAGTACGATTTTGCCCTGTGTATTGTATCTCATGATCCACTGGTCTTGTATTTTTGCCCCTTGAGCTCTCTTTCATGCAAAGGTAATGCAGTAGCCACACTCACACTGACACAATTTACGTATCTTTGCTATCAGTAACCTTTGTATTATGGGGGGAAAAAAGGTTATCAAGTGGTAAGCATGCGTGTGCGCATGAGTGTGTGTGTGTGTAAAATCGTACTGTACTTGCTCTATAACCTCATGTGAAGCATAGGTTACATCAGACCCAATTTCACAGCCTAAGACAGATAGTGCTCTTTTCTGTTATTTGTGCACACAAAGCGATTAATTCTTCAGATTTATTAACAACTCTACATATGTGTGTGTGTTTCGCTCTCTCTCTCTCTCTCTCTCTCTCTCTCTCTCTCTCTCTCTCTCTCTCTCTCTCTCTCTCTCTCTCTTCGTGAGCAATATTATGTTCACAAGCCTCTTCACAAGGGTCAAAGGCCTACTATACTCATTTTAAGTATTTAAATAATAACTTCAGGTTGAAAATGTTACCTGTACACTATAAAGATACTTGTGGGAAATGCATTGGGTAGAACAAGTTCTTTTGTTCATGAATAAACAACAGCTGATGACAGGAAAACAAATCAAAACAAAAAATAAAACACACACATGGAACTTTTTTTCCTGATAAGACTGTCTTTATGCCATATTTTCAGTTGACTTCTTGCAAGTTTGGTTGGTCTATAGACACGATGATTATTCCACATCAGGTTGTGAAATACTCTCCTTTGTGAGCATCTGACTTGAGAAACCAATCTGCTACAATCTACACTTTTTGTTATTTCTCTCTCTCTCTCTCTCTCTCTCTCCTCTCTCTCTCTCTCTCTCTCTTCTCCTCTTGTTTTGTGTGTGTGTGGATTAACTGGATATGACTGTGATCTTCAATTCAAGTGAACTGTAAATGCTGAATGGATTAAAATGTCTGCATGATTGAGTGAAGTTAAATAAACACAAATCCTAATCCCAGACTTGTCAAACAGTAGTAATAGTGCACATTTCAACTTTTTTTTTTCGCCTAGGGGGAGGGACAGGGGTTCTATGCTTATTATTTTCTTTTATGCATCTTTATACCAATCACTATATTTTCATGTCTCAACAAGTTGAACAACAACCACCAAAAACTTTTTTTAAAGCCAAAATGCAACACCACCATTACCCTAAACCAAAAACAAGAAAATGAAAAAAAAACCAACCCCAAACACCCAACAATAAATAGCTAAATTTGCAAACTTTCATACAGTCCAAAAGAAGTATTCTGCTTACTCAACCTGAACAACAGATTAGAAAGAAAAAAAAGTCAGAACAACACAATCTGTGCCCAATTCACTGTCACTAGTAGTGCTGTTCTCTTTCATTATCATGCATTACTACTACAGTACTAGCCAAAAAAAAAGCCACTCTGATAGGACACATGTACACAAAGAGAATAAAGGCACAAGCAGGTCTGCACTTTAAGTTGACCCAGAAGATCATAAAAATCCCCACTCTTCATTCACTACACACTGCTGCCCAGATTCGAACCCATGACTTCATGTACCCCTAGGATGGAAGTCAAACGTTTAATTCACTTAGCTATAGCATCCCTCATGAATTTTTATAAAAAAAAATCAAAACACAAAACAAATAAACCTGCAACTAGTGAAAGTCATAGAATGCAGACAGTGGCAAATTATAAAACCTTAACACAACTTTTCACCGAGGTTCCTAGGTGTGATCAGTGAGGCAGAGTGCATACTCTGGGTGACCCTCACTCAGGCTGCTCAAGACTGGGAACACTCAACAACATACCCATTGATGTAGAAATGAATAGTACAATGTTCACAAGTTGCCTCTGTGTCAGACACTGATGCAGTGTCATCCTTTTCACGTAGCAATCTAGGCAAGGTGTGCTTTTCAACTCTAGTCTAAGTCAGTCAGGCCACGTAGCCAACTTCGTGTACAGGCACATGCCATGTAGTCACTAGCTCAGTCTCTAGTAACAGATAACATGTTTAACAAGGAAAAACAGAGAACAGGTACAGGCATCGTTTATCAAAGTATCTAACTTCAAGTTTACCGTACACTGGAATGTTCACCACTTTTACACAACATAGATTTGTAAACACATGAAAAGTGAGCTGTGAAACTGTTTCACAAATGAGACAATATTTTTATACTGTATATATGTTTGTAAACATGTATGCATAGACAATGCATACTACTATGATAATGAAGCACATAAAAGGTCGACTGTACAACTCTCTCAATTGATGCACTTTGACAAAAGTCCCCTTACCCTCCCATCCCACACTCCAACCCCCCCCCCCCCCCCCCAAATCTCTCCCTTTGTGGTATGAAAACGATTGCATATTTTATTCTTATCATTCTTGCCTTCATCAGAGCGACTAATCCTTTTGTGAGGACAAACGTTGAATACACTTCCTTTTTATCTCTCCTGGCCGTTGACTTGTGGCCCCGTTCAAGTGGGCCAAATTTTATCTGCACCACTTGTCAACTGGTACAGACCTACCTTTCTTTGCCCTTTAACAGTACATCACTCCTTGGGACTGTAAGTAACCCATGAAAAGCAGTGTTCTATTCCTCCAACAGCTTCAGTGACATGGGATATTATCTACCAAGTCAAAATTGAGGGCAACATAGGTAGGAAGGGAGGAGAGATGAATAGGGTCACAGAGAGGGGGTAGGGGGGAATTGGGGGGGGGGCTATAGTATAACTAAGGGCAGAAAACGTGTTGGGTTGAGACATGGTAAGATTAATGTGGGGCCGTGGGGGTAGGGGACAAGGAAACCTCGCTTTTCTTCTTCTTCTCCACCCTACACACACACACACACACACACACACACAACACAGCCGGGCAAAGCATATTCAAAACCTGCGAGTGTGTGACTACCTTCACCTTGTTCCTGACATTACATATCTTGTAATCTTATCTGCGTAGCATTTTTACAGCCACCACCCTTCTTCCTTCAGCACAAATGTGGGGTAGCTAGTAGGACATGCTCGCTCTGCACGCAATGACGCCCTCTTCATCATACCGAAATTACAACCCACACCACTTCCGTCTGTCTTCTCCTCCTCTCTACAAGAATAAGGGTGGAGTTTTGCGTGTTACAGGACCAGTGTCTCATGGTACAAGTTACAACACTTGACAATGATTAAGGAGGGAAGTGGAAGAGTGGGGGTAGGGTGGGGTGGGAGGTGGGGGTGGGGAGAGGCGAGGGGGAAAGAAGTGGAAATTCTCAAATCTTTGTAACATTTTTTTCAGTTCACATCCCTGCCTGAAGACCTTGCAGAATCTTATTCAAACATAACGAAAATAGGTCAATCCATACCTTTTTTTTTCTCCAGACCCACTTCTGTCACTGCTGAAGATTTACAATACTTCCTTGTTTTAGTTTCTAAAAATATACTGGCAAACTTACAACAACAACAAAAATGGCTTTCATACTGGCCACCAAAAAAAAGTTGCTTTCTTCCTTTTAAAAAAAATCTGATTCTGAGGTCTCCTCTTCTACTATAAAGCACTGTGCCCCTGCTACTCATCCCAGTGTTACCACACAATAACAAGGCATTGATGAAAACTCTTACTTCCATAATTCTCAATCTTTGCTCCTCAAATACTCAAAACTGAACAGAACACTAGAGGTTTGCCAATGGTGAGATTTTGCGTATGCGACTGCTCGCCCACATTAAGGTATCTGCATTCTGGCTTCAGGGATAGTGATGTCTAATCACCACATCACAGTGCAGACCTGTGCTTTTAAAATTTTATCATCCATTCTACAGGCACACAACAGCTGTAGTCTTGTGAAAGGCAGAACGGGTTTTGACGTGTACGCAAGATGTTCTCTGTGTGTTCACACACAGGAATCGGATTATATTCTCAACTCACCCAAAGGACTTATGGAAGAGTGGAGTGGTACTGACGTTAAATCCAGGGGGAAAATCCCCAGGGAAAAGCGTTTCAGTGGTGGCTCAAACCCACACCATCAGATCACGAGCTCAACACTCTAACCACTTGGCTAAACTTAAAAACACATACCCCCCAGCTTCATCCATCACTTTCTAAAACTACTAAGGACAGAATTCTGTTCCTATAATGGGATTCAAATGACTTCCCGAGGATTCTTTACAATCTGAAGTTAAAAAAATCTTTATTCATGATAGCATAACTTCAAAGTGTATGTCATCCACCACCTATGACTTGTCACAAGCAGTGCTACTTTATCAACTCTCAGTTTACATGACATAAGTGTCTCCAGTGTCTACTTTTTCGTTCATTTTCATGACATTTTGGCATGGTCTCATTATCATATATATACTTGCTCTCTCTCTCTGTCACACACACACAAAGTCTAATATCACTGAAGTAAAAAGACATTAAATTGAAGAACACACAAAATAATTCACACATGGACATTTACTTACAATACTGAAATTCTACATTACAATCCATGTTCCCACCCCCACTTTTTTAAATTATTTTTTTTAGAACTGTATGGTCTTTTGACTTTTTTCACTGGATTATATACATTTTGGGGTGGGGTTTTTTGGGGTTGTTTTTTTGGGGGGGAGGGGGTTACTGATTCACACACACACATTTCGAAGCACACACACACACCAAAAGTTTTAAAATTCCAAGTTCCACTTTGAAATTCCATTATCCTTGTCTCATTTCTCTGCATTACCTTCTATTCTATTGCTGCCTACTATAGCATTAATAGTATTGTAACACACACGCATATATATGTATACAGTATACATGATACCCACACACACCAAAAACCAATACAAACAAAAGCCCAAGCAGGAAGTTCCAAGTGCTTGCAGTACTTCAGTACCATTTGCAGATTCCCCAGCTGCCACCGTCAATCAGTAATACTTTATTAATAGGAACCACGTTTACTTGCTCCCTTTTCACTACCAGTAATGTTTGAAACAAAAGCCTGCGGCACATGATTCTACCAGAGATGACACACATCTTGAATAATGGCTGAATTGAAAAAATAGGAACAGAACAGAGAGGAGGGGGTGGGGAAGGGGGGGGGGGGGGGGAAGAGAGGAAGAGAGAGAGAGAGAGAGAGAAGGAGGGGAGAGAGAGAGGTGTGTGTGTGTGTGTTTGGTGAGGTGTGGTGTGGTGTGATGTGGTGTGTGGGTGCGTGTAGGGTGTGGTGTAGTTTGGTGTGGTGTGGTGTGGCATGGTGTGTGAAAAGCAACGTCAATGTTCTTTTTCTAGATGGTGAATTGAATAAGCAACACATTCGCTTTTTGTTTTCATCAAGCTATCCTTCCATAAAAAAAATTTTTTTAAGTGTGTGTGCGTGTGTGTCTGTGTGTGCGAGTCTATTCTGTTTTGGAATGCCTATATATACATGTACTTTCCAGAATATACAGTACATTACATAAAGCACAACTTTGAGTCAACAATGTGCATACCTGTATTCACATATCTATACAATTCAAAGTTGCCCAGTAGCAAAAATAGACATTAAATGCACCCTGATAAAAAAACCACCACACACCCATCTATGCATGTACACCCAATCACTGCCTTTAGAGATCACTCCACCATACTCACGAACAGTTCACACCACAAAGGACTTACCTCTCCCCAGAGGAGACACTGACAAACTGAACTGGTTGGTCCAACTGCTTATCACCCTCTCTTGACAGGAACCAGAGTGGTTACATCAAAACCACACAGTTCCTCCACAGGTACACCCTCACTCCAAACCTGACCACGTAACAGGACTAGGGTTGAACAGGTACATGTTGAGCAGGCAGTGAGTCAAATCCTACACGATCCTGATGTGTTTACTGGAGGGTAGGTGTTGATGCTTGAAGGGACCTTCAGGAGAATGTGGGAGTTTGGGGGCCCCCAGAGGTCTGCTGCTGGTAATGGTATCATTGAAGGCCGACAGCGTTCACGATTGTTTTTTGCACCCTCGGTCCCTCCATTCTTCTATCTGAAACAAACAGAAATATTGTGGCGTTGAGTGATAGGTGTTGTAATAGTAAGCAGTCAAAGATACCAGCTACAAAAGTAAGTCAAGTCAAAACAAACTTGTCTCTTAAAAGCACAGTGATAGATCATTGTTGCCAGCTACTGGGTCCATCTTGGGTGGGGGGTTTTATCCCCCCAAATATATATACCTGAGAGAGAGAGAGCGCAATGAAGAACAGTTAAAGTCTTAAACCTAAAGTGTCACTTTAGTATGATTTGATTTGTCCTTCCTTTCTGCATCTGGGTTTGTTTGGAGGTGTCTTTTTGCAGGTGTGTGGGGATGGGGGGGGGGGGGGGTCTTCTTTTTGTAATTAAACTAGGTAGTTCAAAACAATTTAGCAGTAGATCTACAAGTACTCAGAATCACAAACTATGCCATCTCTCATTTTTTACATTATAACTTTTTTCTTTCACTATCAGTATCACTGATCCCCTGGCTACTACACCAAGGATCTGACAGGAGGCAATTTCCAGATTCACTCAATTACTGCATTATGTAGTCTTATCAAACTGACATATCACTCACATATCACCAAACAAACCAATGATACACATCCCAACACAAGTGTCTTGATTTTCCACTTGCTCAAATGTTTTTAGATAATCAAAAGTATGATTTTTAGTTCAGTTGTCTTTGTCTTTGTTGTTTTTGCTTTGTTTTTGTTTGTTTCGTTTATTTTGTTGTGTGCGTGTGTTTGTTTTGGGTTTTATTAATTTTAAATTTGGGGGGTGGGGGGGGGGGGGGGGTGTGGATTGTCTTTTTTGGGTTTGTTGTTTTGGGAAAGCAACGGTAATGTAGATTGTATGTTTACTATATTCACCAAGTCATTCTGACAAAGGTAATCACAGCCATAATTACCAGACAAAAATAACAAAATTAATGAAAGTGACACTCATAATTGTAGTTTTAAAAAAACTAAACAAACAAATTAAAAAAACCAACCACCTAAACAATAGACTACACACAAGTAAACAAGCCAGAGATAACGATAACAAACGATTAACAACATTTTATTTTCTGAGGGTAACAGAATACGAGCCTTGAGACTTTTCTTTACATCCAGTCATAAAAGAGATACAGACAGAGGAAAGAGAGAAGAGAGAGGAGGGGGGGGGGGGGGGGGGGGGGGGGGGGGGGGGGGGGGGGGGGGGGGGGGGGGGGGGGGGGGGGACAGAGACAGAGGACAGAGAGAAACAATGACAATGACAAATGATTTTTATTGTTCAGACTTGGAAAGTCCATAAACAAGAAGGGAATGGATAGATGCAAACAACTGCAGCAATTCATAAAGTTCACAAAACCTTTTCAAGTAACTAGCTCCTTAAGAAAAAGGAAGAAAAAAACGGAAAAAAAAGGGGAAAAAACAACAACAAAAAAAAAACAAACAAAAAACAAAAAAAAGCTACCCTAAAGAAAAACCCAAAGACCCCCCCCCCCCCACCCCCCCCCCCCCCCCCCCCCCCCAAAAAAAAAAAAAAAAAAAAAAAAGAGCAAAAATCCAAACAACAGACAGATGTAGACATACATGCATACAGAAAGACAGACAGACAGGTCTTTGGCCTTGCCGAATAAGCACAAGTTTATGTGGTATGCAAAAACGCCTAATTGGAAGATGTCTTAGCTGCTAAATAGGTTGAGATTTTCTGCTTTTAAAGGCATAGAATATAAACTTTGCCAGATGTACAACTTGCTCGGGTTCCTGTGACTCTAATAGAGATAACCTCTCATTTCTGAAATATTCTAGATTAATCTTGCTTAGATAAGTTTTCCGCAAATTCAGTGTATGCCGGGCAGTAGAAAAGAAAGTGAATTTCATCTTCAGGAGCACGATTACAATTTGGACAAGCCAGGGAACATTATCTGGTGTATATATAAATTTATTGCTTTTTAAATCTGTTACTCCCAGTCTGAATCGTATGAACATAGTACGTATATACCTGGAAGTGATTAAGTCCATGTACTTTTCTGGTTCTAATAAACTTTTGAAGAACTGTACAGATTATAGCGGGGTCTAGTGGTTATTTTTTCAGACCATTGTTGTCTGAAGCAATCGATCATTCTTTGCTTGAATTCACGTAAAAAAGCTTTATGATTTCCGACTCCTTGAAATAGCCAACGTAGCCAAATCCAGAGGAGCAGAGAAGATTTCTGATGTGTGTAACCCAAGTTATATGCCCTTTTTTATTAACAAATTTAACATATGGTAAGCCATGCTAGCATATCTCTGGCTAGGTAAGGAGCACAGACGTTAGCCAGTAGGAAACAGTTCTGACAGCTGACAAAACGAGGAGAGGGTAACGGCCTAATTCTCCATACACCATGTAGTTTGGTGTGTGTAGACTAACATTTAAAAAACGCTTACATGCAAAAAGATGGACTTTTTCAATCTGATTAAATTCCTGCACAACCCCACACCTCAGCTGCATACAGTAGTATAGGAGCAACACGTGCATCAAAAAGTTTAAAGAAGATCTTGAGGGAAAAAGCAATCTAGTTTACGTAGTGTCCTACATATTTCTATAACACATTTTTTAGCTTTGTCGTCAAGCTTTCAGTGGCAACATTCAAACTCAAGCGGGTTGTGAAAATAAGGCCAAGGTACTTATATGAGTTAACAACTTCCAACTTTTGATGTCCAAAGTGCCAGTGTTCATATTTTTGATAAGTGTCCACCATTCCGAAATACAATAATTTTAGTTTTTTCAAGATTTACCTTTAATCCAAATTTATTAGCAATATGATGTAAATTGTTTAGCTGGTTTTTGCAAGCCTACAGGGGAGTATGAGAAAAGTAACAGGTCATCTGCAAACATTAAGAGGAACATTTCGGTGGCATTTTGACTTAGCTGAATTCCGTGATTTCCATTGCTTATGATATATGTTGCAAGATCGTTTATCAAAAGGGAAAATAAAGTTGGTGAAGCAAGACAACCCTGTTTGAGGCCCTGAAGGCATTCAAAGTAATCGGAATATCCTGCAGATGAACGGATGCAGCACAACACTGACGAGTACATAGCTTGTATGGCCTTTAGCATTTTTCCATTCACACCTACCTTTATTAAGATTTTCCACAAGACATTTCTATTCACTGTGTCAAAGGCCTTTTGGAAGTCCACAAAAGCTACATATACTTTTTTCTTTTGGAATAGATATTGTTGTACGATTGCATATAGAGTAAAAATATGGTCGGTAGTTCTATAGTCTTTCCGAAACCCTGCTTGTGCTTCTAAAATTTTGTTGCTGCTTTCAGCCCATGTTGTTAGTCGGGTGTTAAGAATATGAGTATATAATTTACTGACACAGCTTAGCAAGGTAATACCGCGATAATTTCCTGGATTTTCTGGATCTCCCTTTTTGAAGAGAGGAACAATTATAGCTTTACACCATTCTTTGGGATTAAGTCCACTGGTAAACAATGTATTGAACAGTTTTACAAGGAAAGGGACAATAACATCTGTTGATTTAAGGACTTCATTTATTATGTTATCTGGCCCAGCGGCTTTTCTTGGTTTTGCATGCCTTATTGCGTTCTTAACTTCCGTTTCACTAATTTCATCATTGATATTATCAGTGTTATCTTCAGTATTGTCGGGCATTTCATTAAATACTGCATTAGAAGCGACATCACTCAATGTATCAGAATTACTCTCATTCAATAATGAATTGAAATGATTAAACCATTTTTCTTTAGATATGTTATTTGTCACATGAGTGTTATGTTTATAAACCTTCATTTCTTTCCAGAAATCCTGTGGATTGTAAACAGATTGAAGTATTTTATCTACCTTCTCTTTTTTAAATGACCTTTCTTTTTGTCTTACAAGGGCTTTGTATAAATTTCTTTCTAAAGTATAGGATGCTCAATTAGCATCTGTTCTTTTATGGTTGTACTTTCTAAGGGCTTTGTATACTTTCTTTTTTGACTCTTTGCATTCTTTATCATACCAGCAATTGTTAGTATTTTTTACAGGTGGCTTACCAAATTCTTTTTTCATGCAAGATACCGACTCCAGGATAGCCTGTGAAAAGATCTCCAGCGCATCGTCACATGAGAAGTCTATTTGTGAGGTTGCTAAAGAAATTTCATTTTTGAAAGCTGCACTCTCTAATCTTTCAGTTAACTGGTCATGCATTTTGGGATCCCATGAGTATTTAGTAACTGGAACATACTCTTTATCATTTGATATGACATTGCAATTAGTACACGCAGTTAAGGTTAGTTTCAAGGGCATGTGGTCAGATTCTATTCATTCCTGTATTTCAAGTGTAGAACAAAGATTTAGAATATCTGTTGAGCTTAGGAAATAATCATTTGTGCTGCTTCCAGCAGTTGATATAAATGTAAACTTGTCAGACAAATCAGGTGAACAAAAACCATTCAAAATAAGTAGCTCTAAGCATGTGCACATTGACAGCAGTGTCTTTCCGAAGTCATTAACAGTCTTATCTTCTGAATTTCGGCATGAGATCAGTTCATCCCAGTTACGTTTTGTTATATCTTCAGGGTCAAGGTTAAACATTTCTGAATTAGGCTGAAGATCTGTTCTGGCATTAAAGTCGCCACAAACAAGGAAATTGTTAGCATTGTGTTCAAGAACAACATTAACTATACATTCTTCAATAGCATGTATGTGGCAATTTGTCTGTGCAGATTCGTAAAAAGGGGAAGTAGTAGGTGGACAATAACAATGAAAAAGAAAGACATCAGAATCAACACCAAAAAGACTCTTAGCAAATTTGACACAAACTACATTTTCACAGTCTGTCTCTATTTTGATTGCAAATTCAGCAAACTCTTTTTTGACTAAAACTAAAACCCCACCACTGCATCTTCCACGGTGGGAGAGCTTCACAGCTGGGGAAGAATAGCACACATAATTAGGAAAGCTGTTTAAAGTTGTTATTTTTTCGTGGCAAAAAGTTTCTGAAAGACAAACAATATCAAAACTACTTACAAAAGTAACAAAGCCCTGGTCAGAAAGTTTTCCAAACAGCCCCCCCAATGTTCCATGAAAGCACAGACAAAGCCTTTTCTTCAATAGGGGTGCATGTGTCCTTTTCCAATATCACTTCACTTGAAAGAGTCCTTGTGGCCAGACCTTCACGTCACAACATCTCCTCCATAGGTAGGTCAGGTTCGGTGCACTCAGCTTCTGGAGTGCTTGGGGGACGAGATCTCTTTGGGGGGTTGGCAGACCTGGTTTTGCTTGGAGTCGTCAGTGCAGGCCACTCCCTGGTGTTGAGCAGAGCAGTGGCACCAGTGGCCACCATCTCTGAGGAGTGGGAGGCGTCACGCTGGTGATCCCGTCTTCTGCTGTTGAGGTTATTGTCCTTCTTGGCCCCATTGGAAGGAAACCAAGTTCTGTTCTGATTTTCTCGGGTCCTCAGCGGGCCTGTGACAACCAACTTTCCTGCTTTGAAGTAGGCGTGTAAACCCTTGTCCCTGTGCTCCTTCAGGACTGCTCTCTGGCGTGTGGTCAGGTCACCGGCTACCTTGATGCCTTTCTTCTTCAAAGCCTCCCTTCCAGAGTTGATGATTGCCATCTTATCTTTCCAGTGTTCCATTTTGACAATCATAGGGCGTGGGTTAGTAACTGATGTAATTGTACGTGATCCAAGGCGATGAGCACGGGCAATGTCATCAAGGGACCATATTTTGTCTGGAACTGTTTCTTGTAAAATATTGACACCTTGTCCGTGCAAGACTCATATGTCTCATCTGGGGATTCTGGAATACCGAAGAATCTCAGGTTGTCTCGACGAGAGAAAGCTTCTAATTTGTCAATTTCTTCGGTCACTTTTCTTTTCACCTCAGCACACTCCTCCTCGAGATCTTCCACTGCTATCTGGAGCTCTTCATGTTTGTCCTTCACCTCTTCACACGTAGCTTCAATGGCCATTGTGCGTTGCTTGAGCGCTGCAACATCGCATGATAGGTTCTGGATGGCAGTCTTGATGATTGACATATCTGTAGAGATGCCTACAAATTTCTCATTGAAGATGGCAGTTTGGTCATCTATGATTCTTTGGACATCTTGCAGTGTAAACGGCATTGCTTGTGGGGGGTACAGAGAGGAATCTTCATCATTGCCTACTGCAGGGTTGCTGGCCATAGTCAGTGTTGACTGCTTCACTTGACGTGCTATAGGCTGTACAGGTGTGAGTTGTTTTGCTCCTCTTCACAGCAACAAGTCGTAATAAATGTTAAATATTTAGACAAGTAATGATATAATACACACAAAAATTATACCGTTATAACCAGGAGGTCTTACTGAATTACCTCATACAAATTTTTACTCGATATTGAACAAATTAATTCAGTTAATTAGGAAAATTAACAAATTTTTCACGAGCTCTCAAATTTTGCTGCCATCCAAAAGTGTGAGAAACGCTCACCCCCCGACAGAGAGAAACAGACAGAAAGAGACAGACAGAGACTGAGAGAGAGAGACAAAGAAAGAATACAGAAAAAATAAAACTGATAAAATATATCTGATTAATGTTTCTGTTACACACATAACTTTAAAAGAAAACAAAAAAAAACCACAACAAACAAAAACAAAATAATATCTGCTCTTTATTGAATTTCACCATTAATCCAATGTCAACATCCCCACACCAACCCACCAAAAAAGTTACTTAGACAATCATTATTCAATATTTTAATCAACTTCTTGGCAGTGATTCCAAATGTTACTGAATAACACTAAAATACTAGTCTGGTCAGGGTTACAAGTGTTCAATAGTCAGTCATTGGCTAATAGCCTGTGGGAAGACAATATAAGCAATAACAGAGAAAGACAATGACAATGACAATATTTGAGAGAGAGAGAGAGAGAGAGAGAGAGAGAGAGAGAGAGAGATGAGAGTGAGAGAGAGAGAGAGAGAGAGAGAGAGAGAGAGTGAGTCTGTCTGTCTGTGTGTGCATGTATAGTGTATGTGTGTAGTAGTGAAGTGTTTGCATAGCTACGCATGCATGTGTGTGTGATTCATGTGCACATAAAATGTATGATGGCAAGAATGGAAATGTACACTTTTATAGCAAGACTGAAAAGGCATGCAAAATATGAGTGTGAAATGGAGGTGAATTTTCAATCAAATCATCAACTCTGACAAGATTTAGGAAAAAACATACTCAAATTATATGGAGCCTCAATTTCAAGTTCTAACCTTTTAGAGATTTCATCAATATTTTCAAAGGGAGAGGATGGGTCTTTGTCTGGGTGGGGTTTTTTGCTTATAAATTTTGTTTTAAATGGAGCGTGGAGGAATGAGGTTAGCAAAATAAAACCCCCAAACACACACACACACACACACACACACACACACACACACACACACAAAATCACCATGCACACAATCCTTTCCTCAAGACACACGGAGAATAGTGTGTACTCGGACATGGAAATCTGCCCAGAGACGACTCAAGTTTCTGGCAGCTGAGTCAGCCACTGTCTGACAAGGCAGTGATGGTGATACTGAGAGTTCACCTTGCCAGGTACACATATATATACATATTGTGGACAGACAGGCTGGCTGCTGGCTGTGTTCATAAAACAGCAGTCACTCACCTCCACAGGCAATAAAATAACCCCTCTGGCCTGCCTAAGCTGTCAACACACCAGACCCTGACAAATATATGGCCACAGTTCAGAAAGGGTGTCTGCCCGAATTGTAAGAATGAAGGTCAAAAATAGAGAATTGGAGAACACTTCGTTTCCTTGTTACAACCCTTTTCTGTTCCTGGGCCGGAAGAACTTTTGAAGTACACCTTTCCTGATAATCACATTTTTGCCTACACAATCATTTTTATTTCACCAATAAGGTAGCCACACTCTAACTTTGGGGATCCATAGCAAAAGCTTCACATTTTCTGTGTACACAAACATCCTGATTATCAGACTGGAAGATTTAATACACGATAACAATTCACGAGCCTCTAGCTCTCCCTGAAGACTGAAATAATAAAATCACAATGACACAGAAATAATAATTACAATGACATCAATATGAAACTTGTATAGCATGATATCCCGTAAAATATAAATCAAAGCGCTTGCACTTATTTCATTCATACATGTATAGCATTCACACACAAAAGTATTAAATAACACATTCAAGTTTAAAACCATTTCTGACTTTTTTCCTTTCTTTTTTTAAAAATATTTTTTTTTAAATAAATCAAGACTTTCTACATGTCTGGGAATGGCAAATTCATTAAACAAAACAAAAGGACCTATGTTTCTCACCCAACCAAGTTTTGTTTACACTGAGGAATTAATTATGATCATTACATATTGCAGACTGACATGATTGTTGCCTGATACATCATTTTACATAACACAGACGAAGCTATGATTTTGTTGTCGTTGTTGTTGTTGTTGTTGATAAAGCATGATTAATTTAACATCCCAGAAGCCCAAATGCGGCTACCTTAATGGTGGGCAGAAATGGCGCATGCATACAATATGCTATTTAATGTCACCATTGATGAACCTCAGAGCGATAACCAAGGAACAAAACACAAACAAAAAGTACTGTATAGCAATTTGCTTGACAATAGGACTGACATGCCCCTGGTGAGTTTTTCCCCCATCCTTTTCATATTGTATTGGAGTGAGGGTGGAGGTGGGGGCAGGTTGGCTGTCTGACAACATAATTTACATTATTTAAATCAAATTCGAGGGAAGGGGGGGTGACAGAGAAAATGTATGCCCCGAAGTGATGCTTACATTAAACATATTTCTAGTTCTTTACCTCCCCTACTAAACCTAATCCTTTACCTTCCAGTAAAAAAACCAAAAAAAAGAAGAATAAATAAATAAATAAGTAAATAAACCCACACAAAGGCAACAGGTGGGTACAGACTCCCTCATATTTAACCTTTTCCCCACCACCTGTGCATCCAAATTCCTTCTTCACCTTCACCTTCGTTTGGTTTTTAAAAAAATACAAGGGGGATAACCAAGTGGTTATGACAGATGGCCGCCAACCTCCATGGTCCTGAATCATCCATCGACTTGTACCTCTACTAGTATGTTCTTTCGAGCCAGAAGGCCCATAGAGCCGGAGCTTATCCCGGTTTCTGTAGCGTTAAGCAAACTGATGGTTTTTCACCACCCCTGTGACAGGACGCTAGTCTGTCGCCAGATACTTCCCCAGCAGAGCTGGTACCCACTTGTACACCTGGGTGGAGTGAGGAAAATAGGAGTAAAGTGTCTTTCCCAAGGACACAACACCGAGCCGAGCGGGAATCGAACCCACGACCTCTGGATCACGAGTTGACCGCCTAAACCACTCCACCACAGTGCCTCCAACCTCTACTAGTGCCTGGTGGATTCAGAATAGAGATTTCTCCTTTTATTTTTTTTTATTTTTCAAATTATCTCCCACATTATGTGCAGACCTGCCAGCGCTAATAATACTCCTGTTTGGTTGTTGTCGTTGTCGTCAAACACTCGGGCAGCGACTACTGTTGTCTGTCACTTGAGCGAAAATGCGTTGCGCTGCCATTAAGCGCCTGACAAATCAGGTCCAGCGCATCCGTCTTCAACATGGGAGAGAATTGTTATTAAGTCTTTCTGGAAAAAAGGCAGGAGAATGGACCAAGAAGGCAGAAAATAAAGAGAAGAAGGAGCTGACAAGAAGAAAAGGAACAAGGCAGAAACAAAGAGAGGGATAGAAAAGAGGGAATTTGTAGCTCAGAATTTCCGGAAGGTGGAGAGGCTATTTATACTTACAGCCCCTCCCACCCCCCCCCCCCCCCCTCGGGTCTCCTGTTTTTTTGTTTGTTTGTTGCTGTTTTGTTTGGGTTTTAATTTTTAATACTTTTACACTTTATATGCAAACAACAGATCATGTCTACAGCTTGTAATCTAGCTCAGATGGGTTACAGAAACAAAAATGCCTTGCATGCACCCGAGGTTTTGTTTGCCTGTGCACTGAATTAGACGGTAACGACACTTACATGTTGAATGGCAGCTGTTGTGTATAATATATATAGGAATGTCCCAGATGCTCTGATATATCTCTCAAAGCTTTAAAAAAAAATTAAAACTTTTTTATTCAGTTTTGGGGTGGGTTTTTCTTTTTTTTACATTGCACAGTTATAAATATACAAAACATAAAAATATATTAGAGAGAGAAGAGAGAGAGAGAGGAGAGAGAGGAGAGAGAGGAGAGAGGAGAGAGAGAGAGAGAGAGAGAGAGAGAGAGAGAGAGAGAGAGAGAGAGAGACTGTCAGGTAGGCAGAGACAGAGAAAGAGCAGATTTTAAATTTTCCTTTCTAATAAATTCTTTGTGGTTTTATCACTTGGGCAATACACAAATGTGTTTTGTTATTCTGTACCATTATGCATAATCAACAACAATCTTGGATTTTTCTATCTGTCACATTTTCTTCATTTGTAAACAAAAAATCACTTTCTCAGTTCGTTCTCTGGATCAGATTTAATATTTCTGAGCACTCCAAGCTTTCAGCTAAAAACTACAGGTCAAAAACAGATCTATATACACAAAAGTAACAATATCAACATCTACAACACACACACAAATTTTCCACAGTACAAAAGCATGTGAAATACACAGTAATAAAAATCAACAATGGCCACCACCATCACCCCCATCACTCCTCATCCAATCTGCTGATGTTCAATTTCCTCCATTCCTTTCAGCAGAACACCTTTTTCTTTGCTATCTTTTCCCAATCCTCTATGATAGCCCTCTCCACCCTACAACACCCCCCACCCCCCTCCCCTAATTACCATCCTGAGGACAGTGACCTGTTCATTCGATTTTTTTCTAAAAGACATAAAAAACAGATTAGGCTAAATCGTGCAATACATTATTATTCATGAATAAAAACCTGTCAAAGGCTGTCTAAAAAACACAAAAAGAAAAATGCTTAAAAAATATGTGACAAGCGTGGATACAGGAGCATTCTTCTCTTGACACTAACCTCTCACGCCTTTCTTCACCGACATTGTACATGCATGTGAGGACTGTCTGTACAGTCAATAAAAAAACAAAAATATACAGTGAATTTATAAATAATGAGGTGGTTTAAACTGTGACACACACACACACACAGTCACACTCACAGGGATGCTTATATGGGACACCAGGCATCTTGGGGGAATTGGGAAGGGGAGGAGGGGGGAAGGGGGAGAGAAGGAGGGGAGGGGGGGCAGCCGCAATGGCTACAAGCTTCATTATTCTCAAACAACACTTTTTTTTTTTCATTTGTTAACTATCGATTCGATTCGCTTGTTTCCATGAGCTTTAGAGTGTTGTGGAGCCTTTTTTTCTCTTCTTCTCCCAGCGATGTGACAGCAGCAACTCTTGCAATTTTAACACTACAAAGTGCGTACAGCATGTCAATCAATAAGGCCACACACACATACACACACACACACACTGAGTCTCACATATCAGGGTTCATACAGACTTGGTGGGAAAAAATTTAGGGCTTTTTTAGGGCTTTTTAGGGGCCATTATTTCCAAATTTAGGGCCTATCCGCAGGGTATCAAAGTGTATGTTATCAACCTTTGTACACATTTACTTTGATAAACCAATCTCAAATTCATGTAAGCAAAGTCTTCTCATCTACAACTGCATGACGGATATTGATTATTGACACAAATTCAAGTGAAGTTCTAGAATAAAATGTCTTTCACTCATAGATACAATGAATTAAAATCCTCACACAGTAAAACATCCATGGTGTGATGGAAGTGTCCATGTCTTGAAATACGAAGTAAAGTGAAAACTGAAATAAGTGTCTCTGATTCCAAGATGTTTTTCACAAACAGCTAGCAAAGTGAACTTAAAAGACACTATCCCTCAAACTTCATCTGATGTGAACTAGTCTCCTTGCCTTACCAAAGATGCAGATGGTTGCCCGGTACTAGAACTGGTAATAACAATACCCTCACACAGTCACTGTGCCTCTTCCAAATTCTGCTCCTTTATTTCAATCTCACACATGCGTACATGCAGGAATTCACACACACACACACGCACGTGCGTGCATGCACACGCATGCATGCATAAAAGACAGAGACAAAAACTGAGAAAGACACAGAGAGAGAGAGACTGCTGGATGCAAGTTCTCTTCACTATGAATACATGTACAAGTCCCATATGGTCAATGCAGACAGAGAGGAAGGCCTAACACTGGCTTGAAAAGGATGCCAACACCCTCTGCCCAAAGTTGTTGTTTTTTAAAGCAAGAATCTTCAGATAAGTCGGTCAATAACTGAATAAGCTGCGAATTTTAAAGTCAACTAAAATCAACCACATTGAGCGGTGGAAAATATTCAAACATTTGTATTTTTCCTGTACATTTGTAAATATTCAGGTATTTGTGACTTGCCTTATGAATTGGATTCATTTCTGTATGCATTCTGCAGGAAATCTGTGGGATAATCTCCTCAAATAAAGAACAGATCTGGCTACAGGTTTTATTGTATTCCCATTCTGACACACAACTGTATCACTGACTGCCATTTTGTAAACTTCGCACAGGAGAAACAATAGGCCTTGCTATTCACAGTGCAGCTGTGCTAAAATTGAAAAATCTCGTAGAGAAGGACTGTAGCGCAGTAAACAGAAAACTGGTATTATTTTGACTCATGATTGCAGTTTCATAGTTAAACATCATTTTCCAAACAAATTACGGACATACCATAGGGGTAGGTAGTTTTCGGCATGTAAGAAATAACTGATGATTACCTCCCTTGGCAAAATAGGTGGCGCAACATGAATAGCAGACAACAGGCTCTATCAGTGATAATACGATCTTTGGACATCCTTCTTGCTTTCATTTCTCATAAGTTTTATTTTGTGTATTTGTTTAATCTACATTTCATCTGAAACTCTCACTCATGGTTCCCATTTTTAGGGCTTTTTAGGGCCTCCAGGGCCATAGGTCTCATTTTTAGGGCTTTTTAGGGGCCTTATTTTGGATCTTCAAAAATCAGGGCCTTTTAGGGCTTTTTAAGATTTGTACGAACCCTGCATATATATATATACAAAGTCTTTCACACACACACACACACACCATCCAAAATAAATGATTCACAAATTTTGGTTTCTTGAAAACCAAACCAAACCGTTTTCAGGACAGAAAGTGTGTGACCATCATGGTGACCTCAGATTCGGTTTGCCCATATACTTCTGTGCCTGTGACGAGTTTGTGTTGGGGCCTTTGGGGTTGGAGGTTCACGGGGGGACAGTTGTTGGAGGGACGTTGTGGTGGTGGTCGCCACCTCGGGTGGGCAACTCACTCAGTCTGGCTCCGTGACTGAGCTAATACTGTCGTTAGTAGGGGGCTTAGTAGGTGGTGTCCTGTGTATGTTAGCTCTGAACAGGCACCACTGAACACCACCAAAGTGACCCAGCAGCAGTGCAGGGCCCCTCTGGCTGGTGGCCCCATGGCGGTCTGATAGTGATGGGCTCCGTGTGGACTTCCGACTCTGAGGATGAACCATAACAAATCTGGCTGTGGCAGGGAGAGTGGAATGAGCGATGTGGGAACAGCAGGACGGGGGGGGGAAGGATGAGGCAGCAAACAAATTTTTAACAGGAAGGGTGTGACCAAGGCCACTAAAAGCACAACCATTACAACTCGTCAAGTCTTTCTTTTTTTTATAATACAAATTTCTACAATTTTTTTTTAAACGTGTACAAGATGTTCTTTCTGCACACGGTCACACACAAGGTCTTGGTTTAGAGTCTCATATGAAGGATTTTTGGGAGAATGGAGAAGCACTGATGTTAACTCCTGAGGAAGAATCCACATGAAGTTGAAAGGGCACCTCAGGGGAGACTCAAATGCTCTCAACCTCAAGGCTATCCAGTATCCTGCACTCCTGTGCCTCCAATTTCTCTCCTGTCAATCTATCAATCTAGAAGTACAGTGTAGAGTGTAGCCACTCCGTGTGTGTGTTGTGTCACTGTGTGTGTGTGTGTGTGTGTGTGTGTGTGTGCGCATGCACGTGCGCGTTGTTATTGTTGTTGCTGCTTTGATTTTACATCTGTTCACTCAAAGTGATATTAGTGTGTATGTATGTGTGCGTGCATGTGTGTGCGCGCATATGCGTGCATGTGTGTGTTTGTGAGTAGGTGTGTGTGTGTGTAGGGGCGTGTTTGTGTGTGTGTGTTGTTGCCGATATTAGTTGTGTGTGTGTGTGCGCGCGAACGCGTGCGTGCGTGGTTGTGTGTGTATTTGTCAAGTCAATTTTTTATTTCCAGATGGTACATTGAATAAGCAATACATTTACTTTTCTTCATCAAGCCATCTATCTAGGAACAAAAAACTTGATCAATATTATCTAACTACGTTATTACCATAACAAAAAGACTAACTCCATAAGAAAAATAGAAACAGAGAGAAAAAGAAAGAAAACACACACACACATGCGCACACCACACTCACACGCGACCAAAAACAAAAACACTCATCAATACCGAAAATGGACCCTCCTACCCCCCAAACAAGAAACTACACTGCATAACTCGTACGTACATACCACCACGCACACAACACCCAACCACAACATACCAACCAACCCAACACACACAACAACTCAACGTACATACCACACGCACCAATGTTACTCACTTTGATTTGGCATCACAGCAACAGACCAGACCAGACATATCCAAACAACCTATCAGGTACAAATTACCCCCTTCCATGCACCCTCCTATATAACACCCCAACCCAAAAATCCACACCCCCCCTCCCCCCCCCCCCCCCCCCCCCCCCCCTTTGTGTGTGGTATACAGAACATGACTTCTCCCCCCCCCCCCCCCCCCCCCCCCCCCCCCCCCCCTCCTCGCCTGACCGTCCCCTGTCAGACGCTACTGTGGGCAACAGACAGATAAATGATAAATGGTGGTCGTCTGCTATTAATCACCTCAGTGTGACAAGGCAGCTGTCAGTTACCTATAGACACACAAAAGCACGGTGGTGAGGCTGGGGTCAGAATCCGCAGATTGCTGTAGTCAAGATCCACGTCATTAATCGGTCCATATGTCACCAGATAACTAACAGCAAAATGATAGCAATGGTACAAATAAGAATCTTTTTTTTTTTTTGGGAGTGGTGGGTGAACTGTTTGCACTGAACTTTCAGCTTCTGGTTAGTTTTGCTCTGTGACTGTGCGAGTTAAAATTTTTTTTTAAAGAAGGAGGGTGGCAGGATGGTTAAGACGTTCACCTGCCATACAAGAGAACCATGAGGTTCTGGGTTCGATTCCCAGCCTTGCCCTTTCTTCCCAGTTTGACGAAAAAATTGAACTGAATGTCAAAGTCCTTTGGATGAGACTATAAACAGAGGCCCTGTGTGTAAACACACAGAGAACATCTTGTGCACATGTTAACACACCCCATTCCGCCGTTTGGAAGAGTAGGCCACCGTGTGCCGGAAGGAACGGATGACAGTAAAAACAACAACAAAACAGCATGCACACAGGAGTTGTGTTTAGACACCATCCCTGAAGTCGGAATGTGGCTACCTGAATGGTGGGGAAGGGGAAAGGTTACATACACACAAATCTCACCATTGATAAACCTCTGAGCTCTAACCGTGAAATGAAAGAAAACAAAAAACAAAACCAAAAAACGCCATGCAACTGTTTTTTTTTATACCTCAATAAAGCTATCAACAAGTTAGCAAATGCAACTATTTTTCAACTTTCTGCAACAAAGCTGGCACCTCTCATGAATTTTTAGGCATAGTCAATGCTGTCAGTACACACACACACCTACACCCATAATCTGATAGCTTAGCTAGTACACTGCGAAAAACATAAGTCCACCTTCAAATCAAAGCTATTACTAGTATTAGAAACCAAAGCTTTCAAATTAAAAACTAATAAATCCACAACACTTCCCATACCAAAACCAAGCATGAGAAAAACTGCAAATACACACACACACAAGTGCGCACACACGCACATACACTTAGAGTGAACAGACGTTCAATTGAAGACACAACAACACACACACACACACACACGCACAGAATGCAGAAGGAAACTCCATACACACACAGACACAGACACAGACACAGACACAGACACACACAGCAGAAGGAAACTCCAATGTAAGAGCAGAGCCCTCTGTTTCGCTAGGAATTCCAAATCCTGCAGAATCTAAAATCAATACAAACGGTCATAAACTTAGGCGTGGACTGCGCTGGTCAATACTTTCTGCACAAATGACAGCTCCCACTTATTCCAGGCATCAACAACTTAGTTCAATACCATTTTCTTGCACAATGATGCGGGCGTGAGGGTGGGGTTGCCATGTTGGGTTTTTTTGTGTGGTGTTTTTTCTTTTTTGAAGTATACACTACAGCTAGCATTTCTTTTCTCTTCTTTTGAATTTGAGACGGCATTTCGATAGAGGGAGAGAGAGAGAATTTACAACACACATCTTTCAAGAGAGACAGGCAGACAGAGACAGAGAGAGACAGAGACAAGAGGGGGGGGGGGGGGGGGGGGGGGAGAGAGACAGACAAACTGACAGAGAGACAGACAGATAGACAAACTTACAGACAGACAGACAAACAAGAGAGCGAGAGAGAGAGAGAGAGAGAGAGAAGAGAGAGAGAGAGAGAGAGAGAGAGAGAGAGAGAGAGAATTAAATAATAACTAAAACACTTTTCAAAGGCATTATCTGGGGTATTCTTTTATCTTCTGTTTACCGCTTTCTATCCATGCCTTCTTTACTGATATCCCTGCCCCCATCCTCCACCCCACCCCTCACCCCACCCCACCCCCCCATGCAGAAAAAAGTTTCCATATTCTCTTTTAATCCATTTGCATAATTTGCAAAGAGTTGCCCGACTGTCTTAGTTCAACCTGCAGGCAAAATTTCCTCTATAGCTCATGTATGATACTGGCCCATTTTTTAATCTTTTCTTTTGCATAATTTGTGTAGGGGTTCTTTTAAAATATGTTTTATGTATGGTGTGTGTGGAGACACTCTTCATTAGAATGCAATGTCATGAGAAAAGAGTACAGCACAAGACACTGCACTATTTCTCTGGCTATCTCTGCGTAGACCTCTCTTTTGTATTGGATATCCCTGATTGCCTAATGCGACAGCAGTGGGTTGCATAATTTGCAGCAAACATTTTCAATGCAGAAAACAAAAATCCTCTACATTAGCCTCTGTGTGTGTGTGTGTGGTGTGCGTGCGTGCGTGCGTGCGTGTGTGTGTACTTGCTTGCCTGCTGAGTATGCAAAACATGAAATGATGTTTTCAAGCACAGTCCATCCATAGTCATTTTCATTAATGAGAGCAACTTATTTATAAACAAAACAAAACAAAGAACTGTTGAAAATGACATTCAGATGTTACTTGAACAGAAAACTTTCAAAATTTATTTAAAAAAACTGGTTTTGCATTTGTCTTAGTTGGTTGCCTTAACCTATCACAGGATATATAAATAAAAGTGTTCAAAATACAACTAAGAGTGATCTGGATAATACAAAAATGAAACATATGGTATGATGACTACCTCAGGAAGGTTGCAACCATTTATATAGTAAGAGATATATACAGACATTATAAAGAATGATAAATGCAATACATTTTTAATGTCCATAAAATGAATAAGTATCATGTTCCAAATACCAGTGAAAAACAAATGTGTTTTTTTTTCCATTTATTGCCAGGGTTGCATGCATTGCAGTATAGGTAACAACACAATATAACCAGCAGTGTTCACATAAGCTTGGCCACAGCCTATATATATATATATATATATATATATATATATATATATATATATATATATATACTCATACAGCTGCAGCAAATCCTCAAAGTGTTATCAGCAAATTGTCCTTGAGCTCCTTCACAAAAATTGCATGGAAAATGAACTGCTGCAATCTGATTTATAAACAGTCACAAACTGTGACTGTCTTAGTGTCTACCATTATTTCTTCACCCCTGAGAAACTCAAATCAGCAATACCATATTGCGCAATGCTTGAGAATTAACTAACACGGAGGGGGGGTGGGGGGGACTGAAAGAGGCGGGTTTTTTCCCTTCTCTGTTCCTCAGCTACAGTTCAGAGACTCAGTGGTGAGATTTTTGCATATTGATATAATATATATATATATATATGTATATTAAACAATATACATTACATATGACCATTTATGCCCACCATTAAGGTAGCTGCATTCTGACCTTGAGGAAGCTGTCTAAATACGACACCACTGTGCATGAGGATTTGTAGAGCGTCATCCATTCTTACCAGCACAAATGGCCTACTCTTCCAAAAAAAGGTAGAATGGGTTTTGACATGTGCGCAAGACGTTCTGCATGCATTTGCACACAGGGCCTCAGATAACATCTCATCCGAAGGACTTTTGGGGGGGGTGGAGTCAGCACTGATGTTAACCCCAGAGGAAATTTCCCTTGGACAGGGGGGGGGGGGGGGGGGGGGGTGGCTGGCTCAAACCAGAGCTCAATCCCAGGCCTTCAAATCACAAGAGCAATTCTCTAACCACTACGCTAACCCATCCCCCTACAAGAGGTGGATGTAATCAACACCAAAAAAAAAAAAAAAAAGAGGTAAAAAGGAGACATATGAAAAACACCGTGATCATTGCCACGTGTGTGCATAGGATCATGAATCTCTATTTCCCCACCCCAGCAATCTATTAATTAGTATTTCAATCTATTCACAGCAAAAACACAAAGGCCTCATCTGGCTTGAGATTAAAAGCATGGTAAAATTTGAAACACATGATTGTATGTGATACAAACCCTTTGTGAAGCATATGGTTTAAAATGAACATTTAGCTGAACATGAAATAATTAAGGCTAATCAATCCACCAGTCCATGTGTATGTGTGCATCAAAGTTAAAAAAATTTCCGGATGGTACATTGTGTGTATGCATGCATTTGTGTGTGCGTGTGCATGCATGCGTGCGTGCACATATGCATACATGCATGTGTACATACTAAATATCAATGCACAGGCAGACACATGTGCATGAATGCACTACAGTATGACTATGAGCACACACATACGTGTTCATTTTAATTGTAGCACTATGACTGATGATTCATCCATGATTTCTATGGTTGAGACTGCTTTTCTTATTTCTTGCCATTGTTCTTTTTTTTTTTTAGTGATGGTTTATTTTCATTGTACAAGACAATCCTACATATTAAATTACCTTTTCACTATTGTCTACTCAGTGATGTCAGTCATTTCCTTTTCACACCTTGGGCTGTTTTTTTGTTAAGTAAAGCACCGCGTAAGTTTCCCCATTACATTACATAAACAAACTTGAGGAGGCCAATGCATCACTAAGCCATATATGTAATATATATATATATATTCTGTTTAGAAAATCAAAGCATTAACCCTTACAGCATCCATGTCACTTTCTTGTAATACGAAAGGATCATAACCAAGATTACAGAAATGCCACATACTACAGTGACACTAAGATAACAGATGACGTCAATACTGACCCAGGAATTCCCTTACTGAAAGCCATTTGCCCAGCACTTCACATTGTCTTCAGTTTCATTTCATTCTACTTTTATTTCCCAACGCAGGTATACAATTTGCGTTGTTGGGTTAAAAAAAAAAAAAAGGATGAGGTTGGGGAAAGACTAGTTGATGGTGAAAGGGTTAATAATAAAAAGAATGATGTGGCAGTGCTGGTTGGCCTTGCCCCTCTTTTCTTTGTGTCAATAAGATGCAAATATGTATGTAATTTAAATAATACCAAAATTAATAAAGAAGGAAAAAAGAGGGTAGGTTAACACACACAAAAAAGAGAGTGCATAGAAGGATCTGGCATGTTTACATTAATTTTGTAGAAAGTTACACTTCCTTTCTTCCCCCAACCCCCACCACCAATTCCACCAAACTATTTGATTTTCAAGCCCATAACTAGTCATGATGACAACTTTGCTGATAATATATATCCACTTCTCTCTCTCTCTCTCTCTCTCTCTCTCTCTCTCTCTCTCTCTCTCTCTCTCTCTCTCTCTCTCTCTCTCCATATAAAATAAACACTTAAAAAAACACAAAAAACAACAAAAAATCATCAAATCATGATAGCTGTTCTCTCACTGCAGTGCTATCATACGGTCAATTCTAAAATTACACTGCACGCAAAGGTATGCAAATCCATAAACCCTATTTTTTTGCATGTACTGAAAACAAATAGCAATGCAAACACACACACACACACACAGGGGGCGGAGAGGATAGCCTGGTAGTTAGAGTGTTGTGCGTTGTGCTCATGATCTGCTGATCCAGGTTCAAATCCCGTTCAAGGGGGCGTTTCCCTGGAAGTTAACATCAGTGCATACTCCACTCCCCCTCGCCCCCAAAAGTCCTTCGGATGAGACTATGAACCAAGGTCCAGTGTATCAACACATACAAAACATCTTACACACGTGTTAAAACCTGTTCTGCTTTGCAAAAGAGTAGGCCATTGTATGCGAATGGGAATGGATGACAAAATCTACAAGGCCGCATACACACAGGGACTCAAAAACAAAAAGCAAATACATGTATGAGTGCTTATTCCGTTATCCTTGAAATAAATGAACATGCACACACACCACATGCACACAACACACACACCACATGCACACAACACACACACTCTCTCTCTCTCTGTCTCACACAAACACCACAAAACACATACTCAGAACTCTACCCCTACTCGATGTCTAACATCAATACTCACCCCCCAACCACCACCCCCAACACACACACAAAGCAGTACATGACACACAAATGGAGACAAAATCAATAATCTGCAATATATATATATATACATATATATATATATATATATATATATATATACCACACAAAGTGAAAGCATAACAACCAGCATAATAAATGTTCCCCAATATTTCGGCTTTCGCCTTCCTCAGGTTTTTTTTATTATGACGTGATGGAATGACGTCAATCTCAATTTTACATCATTGTGAAATTTTTCGTATGACATTTTAAATTGAACACCATACTGAGACCATGTGAGTGAGAGAGGAGAGAGAGAGAAGAGAGAGAGAGAGAGAGAAGAGGGGATAGGGGGGGGATTTTACCTGGGACAATTATGGTCATATAGTTCATGTTCACACACACACACACACACGCACACAAACATACACACACAAACACACACACTTGCGCACCCACGCATACACGCACGCATGCACACATATATATATATATATAGCTCTCCTTTTCTTCTATCCCTTATTCCTGATGTGCTGACAAGCTACTGCACTTTGGATGAGACTATAAACTGAGGCCCCGTGTTCGAACGCATGCACAACATCTTGCGCACACGTTAAACCCTGTTCCGCTTTTCGGAAGAGTAGGCCATCGTGTGCCGGTGGAAACAGATGACAAAATTTACAAAACCGCATACACAGGGGACTGGATGTAAAACAAGCACATGAGTGCTTATTCCATCATCCTCGATATAAAAGAATAAATAAATAAATAAAATTTAAAAATAGCACATCCAGCACTGCTCCAATCAAGGACTGCTTGGGTGACCATGCTGTGCTGTGCTGTGCTGTGCTGTGCTGCACCTCCACATGCATCAGCGTGGATCATTTGCCACAGTCTGTTTCTGTGGACAGCTATTATTGTGTCATAAAGAAACATTAAAACAACAAACAAAAAAACTCAAACCCACAATGATGAGTGATATTGTAGGCTGGTGGAAAAAAAAAAAAAGAATGATGCTAAGTATAGAGCTCTCAGCATTCATGATGTCATTTTTGTGGAGGACTGGCTGAGGATCAATTTCCAGACTGCTGTTCGAAGACATTGAGGTCATGGTTACCTTCTTTGTCAGGTAAAAAATATGTCACACACCCTCCCCCTTCTTGACCCCCTTTTTCTTCCTTTTATCTTTATTCACAATTATCTTCTTTTTTTCTTTATGGTTGGTACATGGTTGGGGTTTTTTTTTTGGTTTTGTTTTGTTTAATAAGGAGTTGTATTTATGCAGAACAAAAGGTCTGGTAATACAATGCTTGCAGTCTTCTTTACCAGGTGAGTGATCTAGGCTGGGGGAAATGAACATGTTTGTTATGCTAAGAACAGTAGCAGCTTTCATGATGATGTCATCTTTGAGGTGGACTGAGGGTGGAGTTTGTCATGGCAAATTACAATGTTGAGGTCATTGTTACCTGGTCTGTAAGGGAAAAATAGTTATCACATACTTCCCTTCCCCCATCTTATTTCCTCCTCACATTTTTAGCTTGTTTTATTGTAAAAAAAACCAAACCAACAAAAACAACAAAACAAACCCTTTTGTTGTTTTATATTACAAGAAACAAAAGATTTATGTAAAACACAAAACGTCTAGAAATACAATGCTTTGTTGTTTTACATTACAAGAAACTAAGATTTACGTAGAAAGTAAAGCATCTAGAAATACAATGCTTGCCACAACAGCCACATTCTAAATCACACAGTCAGTACACCACAGACATACAAGTGCATTCAAGTCAGTAATTCTGTTTTAAATCGCATCTGAAAATAGAAATTATCACCCACACAAACGCACATGACCACACACATGCAAGCACGAACACGCACACACACAGCAAGGGAGATAGCCCGGGAAAGGGAGAGAGAGAGAGAGAGAGAGGCAAATCCTACCCCACTTTAAGTTTAAAATCAATCTTTTTTTTCTTCCCCCTCCGCAAGAACAACCCAGTATATTACACAGAAAGAGAGCGGAGACAAAATCAATAATCATAGAGCTCTCTTTTTTTTCTTTCTCTTCCCTCCCCCCCCCTCCTCTCCCCTATTCTTGATGTGCTGACAAGCTACTGAACTGAAAATAGCACGTCCGGCACTACTCCAATCAAGGCTGCTTGGGTGGCCTGGCCTGGCCTGGTCTGGCTGTGCCGTGCTGTGCCCGAGCCATGCTGTGCCACGCCTCCGCCTGCATCTTGTGGTTCATTTGCACAGTCTGTTTCTGTGGACAGCTACTAGTTAATGTGTCACCAACAAGAAAAAGGGAAAGAAAAAAAAAAGGAGTCCGTAAGCAATGAAGGCGGGGAAAGAGAAGGATCAATGCCAAGTATAGCAAGCGGTATTCGTGATGTCATTTTTGTGATGGGCGGAGGACCTCTTTAGTCATTGCTGACAACACTTGAGGTCATCGTTAACCCAGTTTGTTGGATAAAATGTCACATACCCCTCTTTCTCCCCCCCCCCCCCCCTCCCCTCCTCTCTCTCTCTCAGTTTCTGGTATAGTTCATACACTTTAGTTTTAGATTTTAAAAAGGTTTTTAAAAAAAAATTTTTAAACCAACAACCAACCTTGCAGAACATAATTTAACCTCTGAAAACTGTATCACAATTAAATCCATAATACTTTGAGACAGGCAGGCAGAGAGAAACAGACAGACGGGCAGGCAGGAACAGAGAGAGAAGGAGAGAGCAAGAGAGAGACTAGAGAGAGAGAGAGAGTGTGTGTGTGTGTGTGTGCGCGTGAGTGTGCATGCGCATGCACATGCACAGGTGTGATTACATTTTTATTTAATTTATCATTATTCTTAATGATTTCAAGGATAATAAATAAGCACTTGTATGCTTTTAATACTAATAGGTAGCGGCAGCACCGCGCAACTCTACCACGCAACCTAGGAAAATGCGATTCAGTTACTACTGTCTATAATTTAAGCACCCACCCAGTCCCCATGCGCATGCTATTTGGTCAATTTTCACTTTTGTTGTTATTTGTCCCACCAACATACTCTTCTGAAAGGGAGAACTGGTTTTAACATGTGCGCAGTAAGTGTGTGTAGGTAGACGCGTGTGTGTGTGTGTGTGTGTGTGTGTGTGTGTGTGTGAGTGCACATAGTAATAAAGTGCATGTGTGCAAGTAGGTGCTGCAACTAGTGTAACTCGGTAAGCATCCACCTTCATGTAAATAAACATGCAAAATAAAGCACCTCTCTCTCTCACACACACACACACATGAACACATGCACAAACACATGTACACACATGAACACAAGCACAAACAAACACAGTATACACACATGAACACACGCACAAACACAAAACATGCACACACAAACACACACACATTCTCCAATGGAAAAGGCGGGCATAACGCAGCCTCTAAAACACTCTTCAGACTCTTTCAAAGGAAAGTTTATTATGAAGAATCATTCCAAGCCTTTGATCTGCACTCAACTTTCAAGTTTTAGCTGGAAATTAAAATGCATCTGATCTGAAATTACAGTTTGAAGTATGAAAAAAAATCACCAGATAAAAAAACAAAAAAACGTTTTGTTTTCAGCTCTGTATCAAGGAAAACTACAAAAATGCATGACAAACAATAATGGAAATAAGCAAACATTTTCCCTCTTTACCAACACATAATGTTAGTTCTTCTGGCAATGATTTTGTATTGCATTGTATGCAAGTAAATTTTGTGGCCTAAACTCAAGCAGATTTTAAACTCCATTCAAGACTTCTGTATTCATAATTCTGTATTGATGTAGAAATCATAAAATGTAACTTTTAAAAAGACCAAACTTCATTATCTTGGAAGTCTGTTTAATCATGTTTCTTTTGGAGGGAAGGGAAGGATGGAATGGCTTTTTTTTTTTTTTGAATGATTCAATTGTCAAAACTAGTTTTTTTTCTAACCCATATCATTACAATTATACAACAAAAAAACCCCAATTTCTTCAGATTTTCAAATATTAAGAATAGCATCATTTCCTTTTAATCTGACTTGTAATCCTCTTTGAAATATTTAACAGAAACAAAGCCTTTTTTTTTAAAAGAGTAATAACAGAAGCTGACCTTTCACTGCTAGATTCTATAATCATTAAGTACTGTTTCTTCCTTCTTGGCTCAATGCAATTTGTACAGTTGATGCTTATTTTTTGCAAGACATAATAGACATCCCCATTCCAGAGGTTTCCCTCATTGAAAGTTACGCGTGAAAAGAGCATTCTCTAGACTACAGTGTCAACCCCATCTGAAGGCAAACTTCATCTATTACATTTGGCGTAGTGGTCAGAATGCCAGTCTTCTGGATAAGGCATCTATATATTATTACTGATTTAGCACATACCAAAGCATCCTCAACAGAAAAGGAGATCTATAAAAGTATACTCCTGGCAAATTCTGTACACAAACAGCCACTCTAACTGGGGGGAAAATGCACACCCACACCCTCACTCACTCACACAAAGAAAAAAATGATGGTGGCACTGCACTTGTTGTAGCAACACCCTTTCCCAGAAAATCAACCTGAATTTCCTGCACAAAAAATCTGCCTTGTCTATGGGCTGAGTACAATACAATACAATACAATGTAATATATATCATAATGCAGCAGTTAGTTGGGAGTCTTCCTGGGGTTAAACAACTTTTCCCTGCTATGGACCTGCTAAAATATACATTCAAGGAAATCCTAAAAATGAAGCTAAAATATGACACCCCCCTCCTTCCCAAATCGCAATATGCAATAATCAGAAATAACACAAAATCAACAGATTTTTAAAAACAAGCTGACATGCTTTTCTTTTTTTGTTTGTTTGGTTGAGGGTAAATGACTGGAAAAACACCATCATCAAGGATTTTCACCTGAGATGAGAATGACCACAAGGCTCATTGAAAAATATTGTTCTTGCTTTACAGTTTTATCATCACTTCATATGTCACATATGCAGACCATTCAAACAGATAAAAATAAAGCTACCAAAAACAAACAAAAACCCAAACCCAAAGCAAACAAGAAATGTTATATATTTCTATCCTCCTCCTACAAAAGCGCAAAACTGAATTTAAAATTTAAAAAAAGAAACAAGAAAAAAAAGCCTCACGCAAAAGTTAAAAAGCATCACATTTCTCGAAGATTCTTTCTCTCAGGTGACTGATGAATGAATTGCTTCCTGAATTTTTCAAGAGCTGGTTTCTTGTTTCACGGCAACATGAGTGTATGAAGTGCTCTTCGATCAAACAATCCACACAAGAGAACAGTCCAATATTCCTTGACAAGGCTGACACAACAACATGTTAACGGTTAAGATCTGGGACTGAAGACTCCAAGCATTTCAATACATGATAAAAGACACTTCATGCTTTGCCTGTATGCATGAATAGCTCTCTATACGCCAAAGCAAAAAAAAATTGGAAAAAAAAAAGTAGTTCACCCCACACAAAGTCAGCCTTCTTGCTCTCCCAGTCTCAAGGCTTTGGTTGACAGCTTTTGCCAACTTTTTTTTTTTTTAAACCAAAAGAGCTTTTCCTCTGTCCTTTTATTTCATCCCTTTTTCTTCCAAGGAAGGGTAATGGCAACTACTGGAGCAAGAAGAGTACAAGGTTTGGCGAGAGATGCCCATCATGGCAACGCCAATGACAACAACCACTAAAGATGATGATGAAATAGAGGAGGTGAATACTGATTTTAATAAAGAAAAAACAACAACAACAAACATTGCTATTACAATTTCTTATCAAAGAAGCTTGATCAACAGCTCAGGGCCATTTCAGGGATTGAACCAGGAAAAGAAACTGTATTACAACAAAGCATAATTAGTTACATTCAAGCCCAGAAACATATTGTATAATAATAAAAGAAATTATGCTCTTGGCCTGGGGATGGATCACCACATTTTAACACCCCCCCCCCAAAAAAAAAAAACAACAACAACAACAACAACAAAAACAACCACCAAACAAACAAAAACAAGGCAAAACAAAACAGAAAACCCTGAAGCGTAAGCAGCATCAAGTGCAATCAAAAATTAAAACCTTGGCAGTTCTAACCAATTTCAATACACATTCTCAAAAACAAACAAAAAACAAAAAAAAGGAGTAAAAGACAACAAAAAAATTATAAAAGGCTTCTGGCATAGCACATTGTCTTACTTAAAGTACAGTCAAATCTGTAGCAGGAAAACGGTCTACTTGTCAGAAGGATTCTTACTTAAACAAGATAATTATAATCAACCATAACTTTAGACAAAAACTGAATAAGAGACAACAGAAAGGAGAGAAAAACAGAAATTGAGAAAGAAAAGAATTTATTTTTTTAAATTTGAAAAAAGCCCAACATTTTAAGCACTTGACATCCAGATGGCAGTATCCATTATGATTACGCAGTTGTGCACGCACACCCATATCCACACATATTGAACCTTACTCCCAACACATCCACATCTTTCTCCCACTCTTTTCCTTTAAAAAAACCCCCAAAAAACCTTAAGTTTAAACCGACAGAATTAAAACAAAATCCCCTACAGACTTTGAACTGGTGCCAAGGAAAGAAAAGTGCTACAGAAATGCTATGCAGACCACTGAAAAGAAAGAATGGTGAAAGGCTTCCAATGAAATGGGACATGGTTCACCCAGCTCCGCCTTTGTGCCGACTACAAAGACAACAAAAGAGAGCCCCTTCTCCCTCCTCCACTTCTAGCCATAAAAGAGAAGGATTTCCATCTCACACTTGAAAAGACAGCTCTATTAAATCCTGTCGATCTCAAAACTAGGTCCCAGCCACAAATGAAAGGGTAAGGGGGGAAGGAGGGGGGAGGGGAGTGGGGCTGGGGAGGGGGATGGTTGTAAAGTGGAAACCACCCCTTTTCCACTTTTCTCCTTCCTGAAACTTGGCACGTCCGTGAACTTGGACAAACCATGTCTCTGTTCGTTTGTGAAGTTTGCAAAAAAAAGGAGTTTCCGAGCTCATGCGTGCATAAAGTACGCATACATGTACACAAAGTAACACATTTAAGCGTATGTGTGCGTGTGTGCACTGCATATGCAGACTTACAGTTACATACACCCATGCACACACACTCACTCCTATACACACACATTTATATACACACACACATATAATATACATATACACACACAGTCACACACACCAAGTCACACAGACAGACAGACACACACACACAGCCTTTGATTCACGTTAATTATACTATTCATAGCCCATTTCAAAGACCAATCAGAGCTGTCCTTTCACTACAAAGCAACACAAACACAAGCAAGCATGCATGCACGCACACACACACATAAGCCACCCACAAAGCAAATTCTCAACAAGAACAAAAATTGAAAAGAAACACCAGAAACAAGGTTTGCAAAACACCAACCATCAATAATCACCACCCTGACTACAACTAAAGCGGGATAGCCTGGTTGGTTAGAGCATTGTGCATTGCACTCGTGATCCTGCTGACCTGGGTTTGTATCCCATTCAAGGGGATATTTTCCCCTGGAGTTAACATCAGTGCTGACAAAAGTCCTTCTGATGAGACTATAAACCATGGTCCCATGTGCGAACACACGCAGAGCATCTTGCTCACATGTTAAAACCTGTTCCGCTTTTTGGAAAGAGTAGGCCATTGTGTGCTGGTGGGAACGGATGACAAAATTGACAAAACACATGGGGACTGAATGTAAAAAAGCAAACAAGTGCTTATTCCATTATCCTTGAAATAACAGAATAAAAATTTATATATATATATGTGACACTGCATGCGGAAATCATGGATAAGGGTCAAAATTCAGAAAATTAAACTGAAGTGTTATCTAAAAGAAGAGATCATTCTGAGCAAGACAACAAAAACATATTTCAATTATCTTTATTACTTTATACACACATTTCAGTCTCCAGGTAATCAGTGACTGCGGACTTGATCCATGAAAATCAAGATTTATCCGCTGCACTGTTGAATTCTTAGTGAAGCAAATAAGATTGAGAACATAATTTATCATCCTTTTCAATTCATCACCCTCTGATTAAAAAAAAAATACAATAAAAAAATTAAGGAAAAAATATTAGTACTACAGTTCTTAAAAAAATATTGAGAAATTGAGAGCACTTGTGTATGGAAAGGCAATTTTACACAGCACAATGGACATCCTATGCCAAATCTCACTACTTTTTGCTCATGAATCCCAATGTTTACAATTACAGCCTGACCAAGCAACCAGAATATACACCTCAAACAGATGGTGATGGTGATACAGCAATAATTTGATTAGGGGGGGAAGGGGGGGGGGGGGGGGGGGGGAGGGGAGGAAGAGAAAACAAGAGAACTAAAGTTTGTTCTAACAACAACAGAATTCAAAGAAGGCAAAAGAGAAGCAAAACTGAGATGACAGAAAGGACAATTATAAAGATGGCTGAAGCAAACAGATTAGATAGATAGAAAAAGAGGAAATTCCTGGCGCCGCAGGAGGATGATACTATTTATAGTGAGAATGCTCCCAGCATCAATCAACAGGGCAGAAGAGAAAGCATACAGTTTGTAATTACTATTGAATAGTACTATTACTTTTATTAGTATACGAGAGCTGAAGACATACCCACAGAGCTTGAGCTCGAAGTACACTGAAAGAACCTCACTCACAACACATGACAAAGTATACCAAACAAATTTACAAAACATATCCCAAAACAGAATGAGAAACCTGTCATAGCCCCACAACAACTATCATTCTCAAACATGCGATTCAGCCTATATTCACCCACTGACACCTGTCAGTGCAAAAAGGACAAACCGCTACACAAAACATGTGAAAGACCTGTGAATAAGATAAAGGTCACTACATAGCCCCAAGGCTTCAATCACATCCACAAAGCACACACACTCGCACGCACATGACCTGAAGAATCAAACTTGAGCGCTGACTGGCTGGAAGATGCGAGTGATCAGTTGAAGATGCGAGTATGACCTATTCAGGATGATCTGGTTTAGTTGAACCTGATGCCTCAAGCCACTTAAAAGAAGTATGCTTACAGTGACATACATTCCGTTTACAGGGATCTGTCTCACCCTGACTGCTCCGATAAAAGTAAAGCACAACAAACTGTAAAACAATCAAGTACAGACATTATGAACTATTAGTATTACATGATAAAAGTAAGGCACAACATAAAGTCTGACACATTGCAATAATAGAAAAACTTAAATGCAAGAAACTGTGAGCTTACCAGACAATAAAAAAAATAAACCGTAGTGCGGACCCATATGATATGATGAGACACTACCAACTATCAATCAGCCAAATGATAAAACATCAAAGTGCAAAGACGCAACCCCGTATCTTGAACAAACCGTGTGTAGAGAGTCTTACTTGTAAGCAAAGTTCAATGGGTATGGCTTACAGTATAATCTCAGGAGCCGTTTAAACATTGGAGAATGTGGTTGCCAAATGATGTGGCAGTACTGAACTTGTGAGAGGTGTTGGTGATAGCAAAAGGAGATCATCTGATGGAACACAAATTGCTAGATAACGAATATTATAATAACGATCCGATTGCTCCAAACTGTGTATCCTTTTATATTTCTTTTGTTCATTGATTCAAACACTACATGCTTTCAAACTCATCACTGTTAATTAATTAAGACCTGCTTGTTCCAGGAGAGCTATAATAATATATAATTCTAACCTGTCAACCTTACACCATAATGCAATGGATTGTTCAAGTTTATACATCTACTGAAAGGAGTGTGCGCATGTGTGCAAGTTTGGCATGCCTTCAGGCTATGATTCTTGGATATTACACAAAAGTGATACAATTGTCTTCCCTTTCTTCTTCTCATTAGCAGCAATGAATAATCACACAAGACATATGAATGAGCAGCTTGGACTTGTAAGTGTAGAGAAATAGAAAGTGGGCGAATGAATAGAAGTGAACAAGCCAACCACAATACTGCATACAACACATCATAATAAAATAACAGCTGACAGGCTCAACAGGCAAGTGCATACAACACCAGGCCTTAATCAAACAGTTCTGACACCATACCACACATTATGAGTTAAAATCTCAGTGGAGCATGACAGATGGAAAGTTGGACTTCAGCATCTTCTTGATCAACTCATGAGCAGACCCATAGTCACCTTCATGTTTATTCAATAATTTTAAATCCATGCAGATTATTCAGTATGCAATTCATGTTAAAGATCTTGTCATTAATTCACGGTGACTGGGGGCGGGTTGCAGTTCACGAAAACGCACAGCATTTGGCAAGCACTCGTAACTATAGATATGCAGATCAGTTGGTCACGCATCTGCTGGATGGATTTGTTAACAGATGTGGTGTAGTATACATTACAACTTACACAAATATGGAATATTCCACATGCTGTGTGTGACCTATGTGACATTTAAAAAACAAAAAGTATATATCTATAACCCCCCCCCTCCCCCCCCCATACCTCTTCCTCCCTCTCAACATCTGCAGCTGACACTGACTAAGAAAACAAAAGCAACACGAAGATTGTTTTCTTCCCAGCTACAGCCCTTGAGTGGGTGGTTTGTCTAACTTCTAAGGCTCTTCGACCATGCTGTAATCTGACAGATGGATCAAACAAGCAGAACTAGAACAGGCTTATCCACCCCCCCACCCCCCCTCCTCCCCCCTTTACACTCCATGCTGCAGCAAAACAGCTGGAGAGATCACACACATCACAGCTGGTGAATGACCACATGACTGGTGGAAATTTTCTTTTCTTTTCCTTCTGATCCTGAATGGACCTTACGAATATATTAGAAGTCAACAATGTTACATGAAAATGTCATAATGCATTAGATATTAATAATGTTAACCTTTTCCCAACAGGTAATCCGCTATAGGGTAACAACCATCTACTAACCCTTCCCTCCATACCACCCACACCTGGGTTACAGTAGTGCTCATACAAATGCACACACAGCACATGTACTGGGAAAGAGGGATTCTCTCCCTTAACACAGGGATAGTGTTAAAGAAAGAAAGATTGAACAAAATACATAATGTAAGTCATATGACATATGTTGTGATATGTGAAGATATCAATACGGTATGAGGTGACATGATGTGATAATAATGGTATGATTAAATACATATTTGATAATTTCAGATTACTTATATAATAACAAATAATTTCATACAGCCAATGTTGGTTTCACTTCAGTTTATTAAGTACTGTCAACTCACTAGTATACTTGCTTCAACCACCTTTACCTTAATCATTGTCAAAAGCTTAGAACAGGTCAAAAAGTAAACCAAATGAAGTTTGTCCAGAAAAAAAGAACTTGTACACAAAAAGACAATAAAAATAAGTACCTTTTGAAGAAATCTTTTTTGTTTCATTTTTTGGTTAGATAATATAAGTTGGCTGATATGGTCAAGTAACAAGATCCTGTGGCGTTGCTAAAACTCTTCTCCACGGAACTGTTGAGGGAAAATGAAGGAGAAATAACGTGGACAATGCAGAGTGCTCTTGAAAAAGAATCCATTTGCAGAAACCACGGAACAGAGTGGTTCATATCTAACATAAAATGATAAATAATGTAATCCTGTGAACAACACTTCAGTGTACTACTCCAATGACTCCTCATGAAGTTAGAGAAGAAGAAGTCGGCTGCAAAGATTCCCCAATGGAACTGCTAAATTATAGAGAAAATAACCTAAAACTCGAAGAATACCTCTGTCAGTCTGATAAGATTTTATTCGTGAACAGAAGATTAAAAAGTTCAGATGTGTTCAATGGTTTGTATGCTGGGTGTGTTAAAGTCGAGAGAAGCGTGTTTGTCATACTTCCAAGAACTGCTAAACCCGCATACCTTGAGTCACATCACAACAAATACTGAATTTGATTTTCAGTACATCATTACAGTGTCCAGTAGAATTTGTATCAGAGCATGTTGGCTACAACTTACGTTTTTCTGTTTCTAATCAACGATGAGTGACCAGTATGAAGTAGTACACACTATTCAGTTTTCATGATCCGGTGACATTTTACACACACCACACACACTATTCTCGCTTTACATTATAATACTGCAGTTTTAAGATCCTCCTTCTCCTTTTCATGTGTATGAAATCTATCCTTGGAACTCTTCACAGAACTAACAATTACAACAGAGGCAATCATGACCATCCGGCATCCCTGTGATTAATAATAATAATAATATATGGAATTTATATAGCGCTGAATCTTGTAAAAAAAATCAAAAAAATCGAAGCGCTTGCACTCAATCATTTACAGGCATGCAACTCTCCTTAAACATAATGAACAACAGATTTCAAAACCATGCGCGCGCACGCATGCACGCACACACACGACTATACTTACTTAATTTCTAGTTTGCTACAAACTGTTGCCACAAAAACAATCATAAAGCCCTCTTTCTGATCAAATGCTCACAGACCTGTTGAAATTCAGCTGGTGTTCCAAGGACAAACCACCGCAGCACTTGTAATTTAATTAACCTAGACTGTAGTTCAGACACTACCATGGCTAGGCTGAGAACAAACCTCTCTCTGGGTTTGATTCACATGAAAATGACCACACCAACTACCTGTAGACTGTGTCAGCTGTACAAAGGTGGGCATGAGTGCAGTGGTTGTTTTTTAAAAAACTTTTTTGGTCGTTTTTTTTTTAAGCATGTGTTTGTGCATTGTGTGTGTGTGTGCGTGACGTGTGTGTGCGTGCATCACTGCATCTGTGTGTGTGAGAGCTGCAAACTGGCTACTGCCCCCAGAATACGCCTATACGGTCTCTTGCTGTTCCAAGCTAAGTTAGGCTATGCCATTTCAGCGTACAAGTGAAAAGGGGAATAAGACTCCACAGGCCTACAGACAGATTTTTCTGGTGAAGACATTACAGGTCGATATTTTTATTTCAACCCCAATCAAGAACACAGTCTATTCTTATTTGTTCTCCCTTCAGTTTTCTCACGTTTTGGTTAAAAATATACCACTGACTATACAAAATGAAAATAGTGTTCAAAGTTTTCTGGGATGGGTCAATTTTAGTTACAGACACATCTATTAACTTATTATCAGCATTCTCATTCCACTTATAGTAATACAGAGCAAATTCTAACAATTGCTCCATAAAAGTATTAGATACAAGAGCAAATTCTAACAATCGCATCCTATAAATTATAGTAATACAGAGCAAATTCTAACAATGCTCCATAAAAGTATAGTAATACAGAGCAAATCTAACAATGCTCATAAAAGTAAGTGTGCACTTATGGCTCCATTCAGAGCAGGATTCTAATAATATAACAATAAACTGAATTAATAAGCACTGTATCTTGCACAGCAAATCAAGGCTCACCAACTTTTAACAGTTGCACATAGCGTAATAGTTCTAAAGTCAGTGACTACACTAGCCTTATTCGTGTGTTGACAACACACTATAGGGGACTTTGAGGGTTGATTTTGGCTTTGAAGGGGATAGTAGGAGAGACAGGGAGGGGAATCTGTGGTGGGTAAACAATATATCTTGATTATTACAGTAGAATTCCTGCATGTATCGTGGTTGTTTTTCATTTTTTCCCTTGCATGATAGTGGTTTAGTATGGTTTATTCGATTCTTGTTTTGTTTGTTCATAGTTCGATGGTCATGGAGAGTATCGAGTGGGCACATGAGCCACAAGTCGGAGGGGGGGGGGCGTGCAGCTGGCAGGGGTGGCTGTACTTAAGCGTATAACGCGTGTCTGTCTGATCAATCATGCAGACACAATATTAAATCAGAATTGCATCCTTACACTACTGATTTAATTTGAGCAGTATTTATGACAATTTTGCAGTATTGCCACAAAGCTACATAGAGGTCTGATGCCGCGAGTGCGGGCACTTGCTTTACTGTCTGAGTGAAAACCAAATCATAGTGTCCCTTCTCTTCTTGGATGCTTCCTGTTTTATCTTTGAATTTCTTCAGTGGTGTTGTAATTCGTTATCGTAAAGTTTTAGTATTTTTATGCCCAGGCAGTATGCGACATGCTTTCCCGAAGTGAAAACCAAATCACACTATTCTGTTCTCTTCTGTCTTGCTTTGGACTTACCTGGGTTTTTTATTCTTTGAACTTTCCCTATGGGGAAGCTAGCTCTTTCAGTGTAAATATCAACACCCTCTGGAAATTCTATGCAAAAATTTTCCCTTTTCTATCACTCACTAGTCTGTTTCTGTCTTGTGTGTGGGTTTTTTCTTACCATTCTATCATCTATATTGCTTATTTCATGCCTTCCCAGTCCATGCTCCTACCTTTGCTCCTGCAAATCTTACTTGTAAATTGTATTTTCTTTTCAATGTTGTATGACATTTTGCCTCAGCCTGTATTGTTTTGTTCTGGCAATGAGGTACTCAGGTAGTGATATATTGTAATTTGTAAACTCTGGAATGGGCATAGAATGTCCATTCTGCAATGTCATTTGCCCACATGGCATTTTTCCTATATTTTTGTATATGTATTGAAGTGATTTTATCGTTTTTACCGCCATTTTGTAACCTGGGGATGAAAATAATTTAGAATGGCCGGCGTCCTCAGCATGGTATGATTTTAATGGCTGTAAGCCAGGAATAAATGAGTAAGGTACTTACGTCATTTAACTTTTTTCAGACTAATGGTGTTAGATGTTGGAAAGGATTAGATGGTGCTGATTTTGAATTTGAGGTGAAAGTTATTGGAGTTGCTGAACTTTAATAAAGTCACAGCCCTTGTATGGTCTTCATGGTCGGTGGGGCTATAAACAACAAGAAATTAATTTATTAAATCATTCTATGAACTCACAAGTTCATAGTTAGTCTCAAGTTTATTAAGCTTATAAACCCTTTTGTTCTTTCTCAGCAACTAGTAAATTTTAACAGGTTTGATAAAGGAATATAGTTTCACAACCTTTTTTTTTTGTAACTTTCATAAAGGAAGATATCAAAATGTGTGTGTGTGTGTGTAAGAGAGAGAGAGAGAGAGAGAGAGAGAGAGAGAGAGAGAGAGAGAGAGAGAGAGAGAGAGAGAGAGAGCATGTGTATGCATGTGCATGTGTGTATGGAAAAAAGAAAGGAGTGATAGGAATGAAATCTTGAACAACATTGAAATCGTGTATGTGTGTGTGTGTGTGTGTGTGTGTGTGTGTATGCTTGTGTGTCACAATGTGTGTGTGAATTTAGATTTTTTTTTAATTAAATGATTACTTTCTGGAGTGACTGATTTCAGAGACCTGCAAAATTGTGTTGTGCCTTTCATGCAGGCATTATCAGCATCACCATATCAGGGACAATCTGGCTATCATTACCGATGTTCTCCCAGTTTGGAAACTAATGGTCTCCAAGTGGTCCCAGTTTCACCACAGATCGATATTTTCATCACAATCATAATGAATCATCACAAAATACACATTATTGAGTTCTGCATTTGTTGGTATTTAGAGTGTTATTCTGTAGAATGAACAAAAATATCAGACACCACTCAAGGAATGATCCCCTTTTATTGGAGATAGATTTGCTTTTACCAGGCGCTCCAACCGTGGGAATCGGAATTGTTTGGGACATATATTTCTTTTCTTCTTTGGTCAGTTACTGGTATAGGAGGATGAAGATTTAAAATCTCAATCTTTCCTCCTCCTGAATAAGAGAACCAAGAACAGATCTAACTGAAGTCTCCATCAATTTTCCTTTGAAATATAGAATGGAATCTCATCAACTATGTGCCTTTTAATATATAAATATTTTTTTATACCTGTAGAAAAGTATGTTTGTCTGCATTTTAACGCTATTGCTGTTGTGTAAGTGTAATTTATTACCTTTCTGTTAGAATCATCCTTTTTTTCAGGGGCGGGGTCATATAATCTACACCTCACATGTAAATTGGTTCCATTACTAAAACCTGAAATACTAAACAGATGAGGTACACATACCAACAAGAAATGCAGAAATTATATCAACACAATGATGATGTCTACCACCAACAAAAGCAACTTACTTGCTCCACAAGTAACCCCACAAAATACATGTATCACTGAGTATATCGCATTATCGGTCAACAAAGAAGAGTTTTGTTTTATGCAGTGCTGCTCAGAAGTTTCATTTCTCAGTGTTGAGACAAGAGGATTCTCCCTGGAGATTCCTGTGGATATCCTAGCAAAAATCCTTAGTCCTTAAACTGGCATAAGCTCACAGGGAGTCACACTATGATAGTGACTATGACTGTATCAGTGTATGACTATGAGATAGGCCATCTTATGATCTATGTATCTTATGATCTATAGACTTTCAATGTTTTATAGCTCTAGTTTAGGGTTATTTTCTTCTGGCCATTACTCACTAGGTTTACATTTTTGATGGGCCATCACGCTAAATTTATGTTTTTAAAACGGTTTCATGAACACACTACAGTCTACTACTGCACTAGGATTCAAAATTTATGTTCATGCTATTTTGGCAGATGAAATTCTCCTTTGACTACTGCTGATACAGTGATAGCTATTTTCCTCAGCCCTGTTTAACTCTGGTCTTATTCAGTTTATCATTTTATGGCTCTCAGAATATTGTCTCTTTCACATCACAAATCCAATCATCGCAATATTTTGATTGTTTAGACACAGATTTGTAAAGTATCAGAAGTCCACCAATTACATATCTGTAAAACTACATAATGCATCTCCCGTGGGACATGCTTGCAAAGCGAGCATTGCAAGAATAGGATCCCTGCCCTCCAACCAGGCACGTCGTAAGAGGCAACTAAGGTGGATCCCTTCCTCCAGGTTGGGGGTTGGGCACAGGGCTAACAACCCTGTCCCATAAAAGAAGAGAAGTTACGGAAACAGCAACTGAGAAAACTTCTACTTTTGCGTGCACAGGACCTCCCGGGTCCAGTGAGACTCATATGAATGCTGATGGCCAAAGCCGAGAGGAAGCTACCAGCAGAATAGAAAGAAAGGAAGACCAAAAGCAACCTGGAGAAGGACTGTAGAAAGTGAGATGAAGGCCATGCGGAACTCTTGGGGATTAGTGACTAGGTTGGCCCAGGATAGGCAGGAGTGGAAGCGCTTTGTTGCTGCCCTACACACCACTGGGTGTAATGGTTAATGATCATGATGACATAATGCATATATGGCCGGGCTTATAAGAATGTGGAACAATTCCTTGCCTACTGCATTGTTGGAAAAAAGTATATTATTATTATATTCAGTTTTTCTGCGCTTCACAAATCTTTTGAAATTTTTTTTCCTATAACAATGACTGTTATATAATCATTTACTGTTTGGAGGGAAGGGATGTTTGTTGGGATTTTTTTCTTCCTCAGCTATAGCTCTGAGGTTCACTTATGCTGTGTAATGCAGGCAATGCTATTTTTGCACATCACACTGATTTAATATTAGACTGCATTAAACTTTGAACCTGATAAATTTCATGATATGGTTATAGATTTAATGTTTTGATTTGCTTTTGACTCGTGTCCAAGTCACATTAAAATTTTTTTATAACTGATCAATTCCAAAGATAATATGTAACTCTGAAAATGAAAGGCATCCTTCTCTGTCATCAACAAAATCAGTGATAATGTACTTGGAATCATTTTCTGCATATAAAATAGAAATATTTATTTCTTATGGCGTCGTCTGTTACACGCGAACGTTTTCAACTCTTTGGATAAAGCCTAACTTTTTTTACGTTCTCAGAGTTTTGTCATTTTACTTTTTATTTTACCTGATCAAGCAATCATAAATCTCTTAAAAACAACTGAAAACAATATCTAATGCAGATATTGATTCTTCTCTAACCATGTAACAAAACTGTACAGGTTTCAGAAGAGTGACCCATATGTGACTGTTTCTACTCACCATTAAGATAGCCCCATTCCTACTTGGGGGATGGTGTCTAAACATGATAGAGATACCTGAGTGAATGCATTTTAATCTTTTCTTCTTTTTTAAATTTTTTATCTGTCCATGGACTACTGGCATGAAATGGCCAACTTTTCCAACAGGTGGAGTGAGTTTTAATACATGTGCGAAAGATGTTCTGTGTACGTTCGTTCATGAGGCCTTGCTTTATAATTTTATAATATTAATAGTCTCATCCGAAGGCCCTTTGTCTGTTTCGAGGAGTAGAGTCAGTACTAGCCATGTTAACTCAGGGTAAAAATTCCCTAAAACGGGTGCCTCGGTCGCGACTCAATCCTGGGCCATCAGATCATGTGTCCAACGTTCTAAGTCTATGCGCTAGGCTATCCCACCCTAACTGTTTGATACTAAACAAACTGGTTACTATTTTAAGTTAGACCATATAACATATTAGCTTCTTTCGGATGAGACTATAAACCGAGGCCCCGTGTGCAAACGCATGCAGAACATCTTGCGCACACGTTAAATCCTGTTCCACTTTTCAAAAGAGTAGGCCATTGTGTGTCGGTGGGAACAGATGACAAAATTTACAAAACCGCATACACACGGGGACTGGATGTTTAAAAAAAAGCACATGAGTGCTTATTCCATTATCCTCGATATAAAAAAAAAAAATTTTTAATGTCATCTGAGCACTTTGATTTGTTGCTTTACAAGATTCAGCGCTATATAAATTCCATACATCATTATTAATATTATTATTATTATTATACACAATGTCACATCCATCCATATAGTGTATACAACACACACCCACACAACAGATGTCATCCATTTATAACACTTTTAACAAAGGGAACTTAGCCCATGACAAACATGAAACAACATGAACAACAACACTAGTTTCAATTTCTTATCTTTCATATTTTACCATAGATATTATATCATACACATATCAGACCAAATCATATCCATTCATATTGGGTCATTAACTTGGTGGCAGTTTTTTTTGGTTGAACCACAGATGTGCTTGGGTTGTTTTTTTAGGTTTTGTAGACTTTGCACTGTGTAGTTTTGCCTGATGTGATATTTCAGGAACTTTTCAGTAGCTGAGTAACTTCAGTAAGGCATTGCTGAAGTTTTCTTTGGGGGGAAGAAGGAGGATGTTTTTTGTTTTGTATTTCTGGCTTTTTCGTTTATTTGTTTTACATTTCGTTCTTATTATTATGCTTATGGCTGGCAAATACTTCTCAAAATACAAAATAACTCTGCATATGAGTGCATCTGGATAATTGACTGATTTACCTTTATATACTAGTAACAGATTTTTCAAACATTTTGATTAATTTGCAAATGGTGACCTTTACTGCATTAATGCTGGGGATGTCATTAAAATCGTTTTAGATCATATCTATAGATACAATTACACGATTGCTAGTAACACTACACATGATCATCATCTACAAGCTGTACAAGTGCTTTCAAATCATACTTTGTTACAGTTTCCTCTACAACTGATCACTGTTTTCCTGAAGCACTAACATACAATACATACAGAATAGCATCCAAGTTATTCTACACAATGTCAGTGTCATCAGAAAATACTTTTAAAAAACATTTTTTTTACATCAGGCATACCAATAATGCCCATAAACAATTAAATGCAAATGAAAATTATTCAAATTCCTTAAACAGAAAGTGTTAAAATGTACACAGACTCAATGTACCCCAAAATACACTAGTATATTGCCCACCCATTTACTATCCCTCTCTGGGCCTCTGATTGCAACACATGCACACTAGCCTAGGGTGCTGACTGAATGTCCCTCCTTCTCTATGGATCGTTCAGCTTGACTTGATCAGCAAACAATGTTTTCGTCATCATCATTGTTGTCAATGCTGTCACATGGTCCACATCATCTGCTAGGAAGCCGTCTGAGTTCACACACGTCATACTTCACTGAACGTACGTCTGCATCCGCCGTGCAGCAGACGACTGTTCTATTTTTGGCAACTAGTAACGATGCTGTGGAACGATCACCTGAATAGTTAATAAATATTGCAGTTACTATTATCCATAAATTGTCAACCAGCCATGCTTTCTGCCTTTTTGTGAACAATTAAAAAAGGCACGTGTTTCATTGCGGCAGCCTAGAATAAGTTTCAAGAGGTGAGGTAAATTTTTGGAACTTCAACTCTCAGACTTAAGCTTATTCCACCTGGACAATCGACTCACCTTTGATCAATCAGCCAATGCCGGTGAATCGCTGAATTGTCCTTTGGCAAAGTAACACTGATTACGCAGATGTTCCTGTCGTAATCAACAGAAGTTTGGTCAAAGATAGTCACATTCTTTGTCGCCCGCCGCCATTCATGTTCCCATAAGCTGTGAAGGCTTCCTGAATAGAGCGAAGGATTGGTTCATTGTTTTATGAAAGGGGGGGAAGGATTGTCTGTCAATGATTCAGAGAGATGTTTTTTTGAAAGTAGATACACCAGGTTTTTTGGCCAAGTAACAATCAAAACGTACACGATCACAATTAAACTGGCACTTATGCAATAGTACTACGCTTTACCTTTACAAATCTGTGCGGAAGTTTCAATGAAACGGTTTTGGAGACGTGGAGCAATACCCTTTCCATTTAGCTATGTTAAAAACACCCCCCCTCGGCACAGCATAATTTCATATGCATGGCAGGATTGATCACGTGACGACGTCATGCGTCAGCGTCGCGCTTTCATAGAGGCAGTTGCACACAGTGTATCATGTTGGCCCACTTGACATTAGATAGGCTAGGCTAGGCTACATCATTTTCATCGCAAGGGGGGAGAAACTAAAACAATAGGGCTTATCCAATGCTACGACACGCTGCACAGCAGATAGCTGTGACATTATGCTCTAGAGATCTCGGTCGGTAAATGAGAAGGACGGCGAATCCAGCCATCACATTTTGTGTACTGTCAACTCGACACGACCTTAGTATTCGTTGCAAAAATGACCTAATTAGCATAAATTCGAGAATAAAATTTATAGGCCTAGCCGAACACTGCTGCAAGCAGTAACTGGGTCAATGATTCAGCCAGCCTTGAGAGGGAGGGCTGCACGTTCAGTGGTGACGCAGAAATTCGGACACCACCTGTCGCCGCCTGCCTGCTTGGTTTCAATGTTGGCATGAGAATTAATCAATACTCCACAAACAGGAGGGAAAAAAGAAGAAAAAAATACGCAGGGGAAAAAAAAAGTCTAGCCTCCAGCTTGTGGAAAGGCCAAGGTCGTTTGGCTCTTTATGGCAGGAGAGAGAGAGAGAGGGGGGGGAGGGGGGTTAGATATAGGTAAACCGATAAAACAGGCCTTCCATATT
>CM054159.1:8944091-8946591 GCA_028751875.1 Rapana venosa | reverse complement strand
CCTGCGTGCGCGAACGCATGTACGCACGCACGCACGCACGCACACACATGCACGCGCGCACGCACGCACACACACACACACGCACGCACGCACATACACATACACACGCACACACACGCGCGCGCACAAGCACACGAGTGCTTATTCCATTATCCTCGATATAAAAGAATAAATAAAATAAAATAAAATAAAAATAAACACACACGCACGCACATACACATACACACGGCACGCTCATACACATGCACACACACACACACACACACACATACACGAACGCACGCACGCACATACACACACACACACACACACGCATGCTCGCACGCATCCCCCCACCCCAACCACACACACACTCGCGCACGCACACATGCAACCCCCCCCCCCCCCACACACCACACACACACACACACACACACACACACACACACACACACACACAACACACACACACACACACACACACACACACACACACACACACACACATCACATCAATCTACATAATGTTGATATTGTGTGTGATGTGTGTATCAATCAATCAATCAATCAATCAATCAATCAATCAATCAATCAATCAAATTTATTCAGTTTTTGCAAGCCATAAGACCCGTATGAACACAGACTATGAAGCAGCCACGAGCAGTCGAGGTGATGTAATACAGTAAGCACGCAGTCTTTTGTTGCAGGCAGGGAAAGAGTTACTTCATGTTGCTCAAGCATGATCAGAATGGCAGAAGAAACTGGGTAACTCACGTAAGATCTTTCTTGTGTTCAACTGGGTCTGGTGGATATGTCTGGGAAATGCAAGATACTGGAGATGTTTCTTCGTTTATCAGAACTTTCAAAACCAGACTTTTGGACTCATATCGCCAGAACTGGCATGACCCGTTGATGTCTTATCCAGATTATTTGAATTACCATCCTGATATATGTAGAGCGAATTATGTAGGACTTCTGGTTTCCTCTGAACAACCGTCGTATACTTTGCTTATTAAGAAGTAATACACTGCCACTGAAAGGCATTCCATGTTATGAGAAAACACCTGTAAATCCTTATTGTGTACAGTGTGATGGATCTGCCATTGAAGATTTATGTATTTTTTGCTCATATGCCCAAAATATGCAGCTTTGCGAAAACGTTACATCCCCCTTTATTATCACAAGTTTCCATCAGGCTTTAAGGTTCAGATGTTGTGTTAAAAACCCTTCTGAGAAACTGATCATGAACCTGGCAGTTTATATGTATGTATGTTAGTCCGTCGTTTTCGACGATGACCTCCAAAACAGCAGAGGAGGCAGCTGCTGTTTCGGAAACTGGGCAGAAATTTGATTATAGTGGAGATGCCTTGCCCACAGTACATCCCCACTGTCTCGGCCAAGTGGGCATAAGGATAGTCAGCGTTGGAGATGTTCTCCAAAGGCCAACTAGCCCCCAGGGCTGCAGCACATAAGGACTGTGCAAGTCAAGCCTCCTAGTCAGAGAGTCATAGTCGATCACTAAAGACTAAGCTGTAAAGTGGAATTCCATGAGTGGGAAAGCCACTGGTCATACAGCCTCTCACTTTGCTGTTGCCCCCAGCGTCAATGGTTTAATAATTGAATGTCTAAAGATGAGAAACATGTAGCTCTTTCCGTGTGAGTGAGTGAATGAGTGAGGTGAGTGAGTGAGTGTGTGTGGTGTGTGTGTGTGTGTGTGTGTGTGTGTGTGTGTGTGTGTGTGTGTGTGTGTTGTGTGTGTGTGTGTGTGTGTGTGTGTGTGTGACATATTGCTTTCGAATGTAATTCAGCTAATAATTATGTTCCCTCATAATTATAATCATACCCCCACACAAACATATGGGTGTTATGTACTTTCTCTTGTACATATGTAAGAAGCACCATACAAATGATACAAGCAAATTAAACGAAGTCATTTGAAAAAGGACAACACGACTTATATACGACAAAGTTATTGTTATCTAAAATTTAAAAAAAAATCCACTTTAAGTCACGGCAGATTTCTCTGCAAGAATCAGGCTACTCTCCCCGAGGGGAGCGCGTCGCCACAAGAGCAGCGCCACCCATTTTTTTCCTGTTCCTGTCTGCAACTGTATTTGTTGCCCTGTCAGAGTGGCTTTCAGAATTTTGCCTGATTTTGACTAAGTGTCGAACATGTCAAAGAATGAAGACCCCTGCTCTACAAGCAGCTAAGACGAATCTCCAAAATAAAAAAAAATGGAAACAGTCTTCGAACCCCTGGAGGGCCTTCAGCGCACGGCAGCATTTGTCAGGGCCTCAGTGCTCTTCTGCCGTCAGCGCCTGGGCTTTATCACAGTTCTTGATTAAACCATTGACGCTGGGGGCAACAACAGCAAAGTGAGAGGCTGTATGACCAGTGGCTTTCTTTCCCACTCATGGAATTCCACTTTACAGCTTTAGTCTTCAGTGATCGACGATGACTCTCTGACTAGGAGCCTTGACTCGCACAGTCCTTATGTGCTGCAGCCCTGGGGGGCTGGTT
>CM054159.1:8931591-8939091 GCA_028751875.1 Rapana venosa | reverse complement strand
ACCTGATCTAACTTCATAGACAGTTAGGGACAGGGCCTCTGATGAAGCGAAAGCGATAATAGTTATTTTAAACATACTTTTATAACATGATTATTCCAGATGCTTGTCCTCTTACGATAAGTTACATTATACCGCTACTGTTCTGATGGCAAGAACATGATAAGATCCACGCCAAACTGCCTTGTCTTCCTTGCCCTTAGGACGTGCCTTGCAAGCAGTCTTGTTAATATGCTTTCTTTGCTATCTATCTTTGCTATCGACTTATTCGATGCTTGTCTCTTACTGGTATGACTACTATTATCTACTTTCTGTCTTGCCTTGCTGCTTAACCCTCCCTGCCTCTTGCCTCTTGCCTATGCTTTTCTTCCTTCCTTCTTACCTTCTTGCCTTGCCTGCCTTCTTACTTTCTTGCTTGCCTGTCCTCTGCCTGCCCTGCTCTTGACCTTGCTTACCTTCTTCCTTGCCTGTCTTGCCTTGCCTTCTTCTGCTTGTCCTAGCTTGCTGCCCTGCCTGCCATTGCTTCCTTGCCTTCCTTCCTTCCTGTCCTTGCCTTCCTTGCCCTGTTCCTCCTGCTTCTTGCCTAGCTTCCTTGCCCTGCCTGCCTTGCTGCCTTGCCTGCCCTGCCCTGCCTCTTCCCTCTCTGCCTTTCTCTTGCCTCTGCTCTGCCTTGCTTGCCTTGCTTCCCTGCCTGCCCTGTCTTGCCTTGCTTGCTGCTCTGCCCTGCCATGCCTGCCTTGCCTTGCCTTCCCTTTGCCCTGCCTTCCCTTGCCTTGCCTTGCCTTCCTGCTGCCCTTCTGCCCTGCCCTGCCTTGCCTTGCACTGCTTTCTTGCCTTGCCTTGCCTGCCCTGTCCTGCCTGCCTTGCTTAGCTTGTCCTGCCTGCCCTCCCTGCCCTTCCCTGCCCTGCCTCCTGCCTTGCCTTGCCTTGCCTTGCCCTGCCCTGCCTTGCCTTGCCCTGCCTTGCCTTGCCTTGCCTTGCCTTGCCTTGCCTCTGCTCCTGCCCTTGCCCTGCCTTGCCTTCCTTGCCCTGCCCTCCCTGCCCTGCCTGCCCTGCCTTGCCTTGCCTTGCCTTCCTCCCTGCCTCTTGCCTGCCCTGTTGCCTTGCCTTGCCTTCTTGCCCTGCCCTGCCCTGCCTGCCTTGCCTTCTGCCTGCCCTTGCCCTGCCTCCTGCCCTGCCTGCCTTGCCTGCCTTGCCTTCCCTGTCCCTTGCCCTGCCCTGCCTTGCCTTGCCTTGCCCTGCCCTGCCTGCCCTGCCTTGCCTTGCCTTGCTCCTTGCCCTGCCTTGCCTTGCCTTGCCCCTTGCCTTGCCTTCCTGCCCTGCTCTTGCTGCCCTGCCTTGCCTTGCCTTGCCTGCTGCCCTGCCCTTGCCTTGCCTTGCCTTGCCTTGCCCTTCTGCCTTCCTGCCCTGCCTGCCTTGCTTGCCCTTGCCCCTGCCCTGCCCTGCCTTGCCTTGCCCTTGCCTTGCTGCCTCTCCTGCCTTGCCTGCTCCTGCCCTGCCTTGCCTCCTGCCTTGCCTTGCCCTGCCTCCTGCTCTCTGCCTGCCTTGCCTTGCCTTGCCTTGCCCTTGCCCTGCCCTGCCCTGCCTGCCTTGCCTTGCCTGCTCCCTTGCCCTGCCTGCTGCCTTGCTCCTGCCGCCCCTGCTCCTGCCCTTGCCCTGCCCTGCCCTTGCCCTGCCTTGCCTTGCCCTCCCTTGCCTGCCTTGCCTTGCTGCCCTGCCCTGCCCTGCCCTGCCTTGCCCTGCCTGCTGCCTTGCCTTCCTTGCCCTGCCCTGCCCTGCCCTTTGCCTTGTCCTGCCTTGCCTTGCCTCCTTGCCCTGCCCTGCCCTGCCCTGCCCTGCCTTGCCTTGCCTTGCCTCTGCCTGCCCTGCCTGCCTGCCCTGCCTTGCCTTGCCTTGCCCTTGCCTGCTGCCTGCCCTTGCTTCTCTGTCCCTGTGCCCTGCCCTTGCCCTGCCCTGCCTGCCTTCCCTTGCCCCTGCCCTCCCGCCTGCCTTGCCTTGACTTCCCTTGCCCTGCCCTGCCCTGCCCTTTGGCGCCTGCTGCCTGCCCTGCCCTGCCCTGCCTCCTGCCCTGCCCCTTGCCCTGTGCCTTGCCTTGCCTTGCCTCTGCCTTGCCTTGCCTTGCCCTGCCCTGCGCCCTGCCCTGCCCTGCCCTGCCTTGCCTGTTCCCTTGCCCTGCCTGCCCTGCCTTGCCTTGCCTTCCCTGCCCTGCCCTGCCCTGCCCTTGCCCTGCCTGCTGCCCTGCCTTGCCTTGCCTTCCCTTGGCCCTGCCCTGCCCTGCCCTGCCCTGCCTTGCCCTGCCCTGCCCTGCCCTGCCCTGCCTTGCCTTGCCTTCCCTTGCCCTGCCCTGCCCTGCCCTGCCCTGCCCTGCCCTGCCTTGCCTTGCCTTCCCTTGCCCTGCCTTGCCCTGTCCTTCCCTTACCTTGCATTACCGTCTGTCTGTCCTATGCATTATGTTAAACACATATGCACGGGTGCGCACGCGCACGCACACGCTCACACATGCACACATGCGTTCAGGACACACACACACACACACGCACACACACACACGCACGCACGCACGCGCACACTCACACATACATATGCGCGCTCAAGCATGACTATTAATCTGGAATGTGAATGGAATATGTTGCACTATACAATTTCAGAGTATATTAAACAAACAAACAAACAAACAAAAAACCCAACAAAACAAACAACACGTTGCAGTTTCAGAACATATTAAACATACAATGAAACAAACAAACAAAACAAAACAAAACAAGTAAGGCAATGCAATTTCAGAGCGTATGAAACATACATTGAAACAACCAAACGAACAAAACAAAGAAATAAACGTACAAACAACTCTTTCATACAATCAATCTGGCGTATCAGGTATCGGCAATATATACATCTATTTTTTTAATTTCTTGTTTTGACATTGTTTTGGTTTTCAGTTTTATTGTCTGATATTCTGCCGCCCCTTTTCTTCTGGCTGTAGGGCAGGGTTACTTCCTCTTTACCCTGTCATTTTGATTACCGCGCGCGCGCGCGTGTGCGTGTATGTGTACACACATACGTGTGTGTGTGTGTGTGTGTGTGTGTGTGTGTGTGTGTGTGTGTGTGTGTGTGGATGTGGGTGTGGGTGGGTGGGTGTACACGTGTGTGTGTGGGGGGGGGGGGGGTGAGGGTGTACACGTGTGTGTGTGTGTGTGGGGGGGGGGGGGGGGGGGGGGGTGTACACGTGTGTGTGGGTGTACACGAGTGTGTGTGTGTGTGTGTGTGTGAGTGTGTGTGTGTACACGTGTGTGTGGGTGTACACGTGTGTGTGTGTGAGTGTGTGTGTGTGTGTACACGTGTGTGTGGGTGTACACGTGTGTGTGGGTGTACACGTGTGTGTGTGTGAGTGTGTGTGTGTGTGTACACGTGTGTGTGGGTGTACACGTGTGTGTGGGTGTACACGTGTGTGTGGGTGTACACGTGTGGGTGGGTGTACACGTGTGGGTGTGTGTGTGTGTGTGTGTGTGTTGTGGTGTGGGTGTACACGTGTGGGTGTGTATGTATGTATGTGTGTGTGGGTGAACACTGTTGGGTGTACACGTGTGTGTGGGTGTACACGTGTGTGTGGGTGTACACGTGTGGGTGTACACGTGTGTGTGTGTGTGTGTGCATGTGTGTGTGTGTGGTGGGGTGGGTGGATGGATGTACACGTGTGTGTGTGTGTGTGCATGTGTGTGTGTGTGGTGGGGGTGGGTGGATGGATGTACACGTGTGTGTGTGTGTGTGTGTGTGTGTGTGTGTGTGTGTGTGTGTGTGTGTGTGTGTGCATGTGTGTGTGTGTGGTGGGGGTGGGTGGATGGATGTATTTTTTCATTTTATTTTATTCTTTTATTTCGAGGATAATGGAATAAGCACTCATGTGCTTTTCCCCCCCCCCATCCAATCCCCGTGTGTATGCAGTTTTGTCAATTTGTCATCCGTTCCCACCGGCACACAATGGCTTACTCCTCCGAAAAGCGTAATGGGATAGCTTGGTGGTTAGAGAGCGATGCGCATTGCATTCGTGATCTGCTGACCCGGGTTCGAATCTCGTTCAAGAGGATTTTTTCTTCTGGAGTTAACATCAGTACCGACTCCACTCCCCCGTAAAAGTTCTTCGGATGAGACTATAAACCGAGGTCCCGTGTGCGAACGCACACAGAACATCTTACGCACACAGAAAAACCCGTTAGGCTTTTCGGAAAAAGAGGTCCTTGTGTGCCGGTGGGAGCGGATGACAAAATTGACAAAACTGCATACACACGGGGACTGGATGTAAAAAACCCAACCCCAGCACACGAGTGCTTATTCCATTATCCTCGAAATAACAGAATAAAATTAAAAAAAAACCCGGGTTCGAACCCATGCTCTCAACATGTAACATGGATACAGACTCAGCCTCACCAAAAGTCGTCCTACAGATGAGATTATAAAACCGAGGTCCCGTTTGTGAACGCACGCAGAACGATTTGCGCACACGTTAAAACCCGTTCCACCTTCTTGGAAGAGTAGGCCATTTACGTGTTGGTAGGAAAACGGATGAGAACATTTGCCCAAAACCGCATGGCACATTGGTGCAGTTATTTAGACATCCTTCCCGAAGTCGGAATGCGTCTACCTTGGTGGTGAGCTAACAGTGGCATACACACAATCTCACCCATTGGGGAACAGCGGAGCTCTAGCCCAGGGGCGAAAAACAACAACAAAAACCAACAACGAAAAACAACAACAACGAAAAACAACAACAAAAACCAACAACGAAAAGCAACAACGAAAAACAACGAACAACAACAAAACCCAACAACGAAAAACAACAAAAACCACAACAACGAAAAGCAAAAACAAACGAAAAACAACAACAAAAACCCAACGACGAAAAATAACAACAAAACCAACAACGAAAAACAAAAACAAAAACCAACAACGAAAAACAACAAAATCCAACAACGAAAAGCAACAAGAAAAACCAACAACGAAAAACAACAAGAAAAACCAACAATGAAAAACAAGAAAATCCAACAACGAAAAACAACAACAAAAACCAACAGCGAAAAACAACAACAAAAAACAACAACGAAAAACAACAAGAAAAACAACGACAAAAACCCAACAAAGAAAAACAACAACAAAAACCAACAACGAAAAGCAACAAAAACCAACAACGAAAAGCAACAAAAACCAACAACGAAAAGCAACAACAAAGCCCAACAAAGAAAAACAACAACAAAAACAGCGAAAAACAACAAGAAAACCCAACAATGAAGAACAAGAAAATCCAACAAAGATAAACAACAACAAAACCCAACAACATAATCCAACAACTACAACAACAACAACAACAACGACGAAAACCAACAACAAAAACGATCGCCCCCCCAGCCCCCCCCCCCCCCCCCTCCCCCTTCCCAAACAAAAACCAACAGCAAAACCACCAACAACAAACAAAACAACAACACAACCCCCCCCCCCCCCCCAAACCATTCCTCCCCCTTTTTTTTAAAAAGAAAAAAAAAAAGAAAAGTAGGCCAGCTATGGATGGTGGGTGACCAGTGGGTGGTGGGTGGGATGGCTGGTCAGTTCATACCCAGCATGCATCCTCCCGTCTGGAGGAGTCCATTAGCTTGCCCTTATCCACACCCTGCTTCAACAAAAAGAAGAAGAAGATAATGACTGTGTCAGTGTAGTGTCCTAACAGTTCCTTAAAGAGTCAAGGGAAAAGTCAAATCAAGCCCATGTCCTCAAATCATTTTTTGCCCATGTCTTACATTGATGTATACATATATACATACACACACATGCACGCTCTCGCGCGCGCACACACACAAGTTTGACTTTCACACACACATATCATCATCACCACCATCATAGCCGTCGTCATCACCCTTCTTCTTCTTCTTCTTCTGCTGCTGCTGCTGCTGCTGCTCCTCCTCCTCCTCCTCCTCATTATCATCATCATCATCATCAAAAATACAGAAATGGACACAGAAAGAGATATACACAGAGAAACACTCTATAACAAATGAAGACAAAAGTCTATGTATGAATAAACGAACGATACATGAATAGGAATACAAACTTTTAATATCTCAAAAGGGCGAGAAATTCATGTAGGTCACAAGCAAGCATACACTTAAAACAATCAACAAATAAACATAAGATAGCGCAAATCAATATCACAGAACCAGGCAACTATTTCTACTTTAATATTTTTTTCATCCGCATATGGTAAAAGGTAAAGGTAAAGCCTATAAGGTCGTAGGGGAGCGATGCATCAGAGACCTCACTGGGGCCAGCATATTGAGGGCGACGCCCATCTCCTCTCCCTTGCTGCTTTATATGGACACATGCATAAAAACACACAATCATAGGCCCATGCGCTGCACGCACACACACTTCCCCCACCTCCACCCACCACACACATACATCTGAGCTACCATGACATTTCATATAATAAAATTTACACTATAGTACATTCAAATAAATTTTTAAAAAGATAAATGAAAGAGTAAAAAAATGAAACATTAACAAATGAATAATTACATTTTTTAAATTTGAAAGAAAAGTTTAGAAAGAAAGGAAGGGGGCTGCACTCTCCATATCTTTTAGGCCTGATCAAATCTCTCTCTCACTCTCTCTGTCTCTGTCTGTCTGTCTGTCTGTCTGTCTGTCTGTCTGTCTTCTCTCTCTCTCTCTCCTCTCTCTCTCTCTCTCTCTCCTCTCTCTCTCTCTCTCTCCTCTCTCTCTCTCTCTCTCTCTGTCTGCCTTGCTTTATATTTGTGTAAAGCCTTTAGAATAAGAGATATCTTGGTTTCTTAAGTAATATTTTTTAAAACTGATTTTTATTGTGGTGGTTGTGGGTATACAATAACATTTTGGGATTTTGTGTTACTTATTTTCCTCACTAAAATACTAAGCAGTTCGGCAACCCCCTTCATGTATGGGCCAATGGCCTTTTTGTGAATAAATCTTTCGAGTTCGAGTTCTCTCTCTCTCTCTCTCTCTCTCTCTCTCTCTCTCTCTCTCCTCTCTCTCTCTCTCTCTCTCTCTCTCTCTCTCTCCTCTCTCTCTCTCTCCTCTCTCTCTCTCTCTCTCTCTCGTGTCCAGTCAGTCCTGGTTTGTTAAAACCTTGTTCAGTATTATATAAAAAGAGGTGGGAATAAAGCTGATTTTTTCTTCAGAGGGTTTTCATTTTGGGTACTCTATAGCGTTTGTGAGATGGAAAGAGTTGAAAATATTTAGTAAGCACATGCAGTGCCATCACTCGCGCTTTCTTTTGCTCTGTCTTTTGCACGACATTCATACAGATCATTTATCTTCGTTTATGCACAGCGTGTTACAATTCTGTTTAGTACATTTTTGCTTTGTTTGTGACATCCAGTGTTTTGTGCCAGCAGATTTAAAGTAAAAGAAATGACAGACTCAATAAAGCATCCATAGAAGTTTCGCAAAACTTAAAAACTGATCTGAAGACTCCTGAACTTT
>CM054159.1:8911591-8924091 GCA_028751875.1 Rapana venosa | reverse complement strand
GTTTTTCAAAAGAAGTTCCAGTCAGTGTCTTATTAGTTTGCACCTGGCATATCTGTAATGAACACACAGTCATATGCAGGAGATTTGATTTACAGCTGTAAGTGTTCATGATTTGAAATAATTATATCACATATAAAGTTTTGACACATAATCCATCAAGAACATTATTATGATAGCTAAAGAAAGGAGGTTTACGTGATTAAAGTTCTTCATCGTTTCTTGTGCAAAAACATTTACTAAAGAAAATTGAGTCTGTTATACACCAAAAAAAAAAAAAACAACAACAAAAAAACCCAAAAGCAAGCACAAAAAACCAAACCAAAACAAAAGAAAACATACTCATGTGCACACACAAACACACACAAACATACTCACACACACACACACACACACACACACACACACACACACACACACACACACACACACACACACACACACACACACACCACACACACACACACACACACACACACACACACACCACACACACACACACACACACACACACACACACACACACACACAGACAGGCAGGAGGACAAGAGCGTGGGACTGCATAATGGATGAATGAATGAATGAATGAATTAACCTCTAAAATAATTCACCATTCCCTGAAAACAGCAGGTGCAAAAGTACCAAACACGAGACATTGACATACAAACCTCTCCCCCCCAAAAAAACAACCCACCCACTTAAAGTGCACATGCTCTCTAACCATCCCCTATTGCCCTCCCCTCCCCATCCCTCCTGCTTTCCCCCTTCCCAAACCCCTGCATCCCCCACCCTCTTATCACCCCCAAACCACTTTCAGCTGTTAGCCAATGTAATCCCCTCCACCTCCATCCCTCCCTCCCTTTCTCCCTTTTCAAGCCTGTGTCATGTCTTTTCTCTCAGATTTTGTTTTCTTTCTTTCTTGTTATGGTGGTATGGATTTGGTCTCATAATAAAATGATTAGAATGACTAGAAGAAATTTAGATAAAAAAAGGTATAGAATAAAACTCAGGTAAAAGGTTTAAGGGTTTCAGTCTCTGTGATTGCCTGTATGTGTGTGTTAATGTCTGTGTCTGTGTCTGTCTGTCTGTCTCTGTCTCTCAAGTAAGATTTATGGTGACTGTCTCTGACTGTGTCTGACCTGTCTCCCAGTCCCTCTCTCTCAGTATGTGTGTGTGTGTGTGCTGCACATGTTAGAAGGTATGTCCTTGTGTGTGTGTGTTGTGTGTGTGTGTGTGTGTGTGTGTGTGTGTGTGTGTATTTAACATCTGGCTTTATGTACAAGGTACATTACTGTAAAAGTAATTTGATAGCATTCAGAAAGGGTGATGACTACTGGGGAGGGGGGGGGGGAGGGGGGTTATCTAGGGGAAAGATGGGTGTACTTGTACAATGGTGTGCTGATGATGTTTGTTGTCCATGCTTACTACAGATATTCATTAATTTAGGACTATTCTCTCTCCACCAGCCTCTTTTCTTCATTTTCTTTGTTTTGATTTGTTGTTGTTGTTTCTTCATTTTTAATGTTTTGTTTTGTTTTTCGGCTGTATGTAAAACCATTACCTGAAGCAGAGCTTAGAATGCTTTATCATAAATATATCATAGAAAACAAGCTGTATTTTCCCAGCAGTAAGTTCTTTCATACCTGTTTTAGACACTATGTTTGATTCAAAACCCATGATGATCTATTGTGAAACATGAATTAAAAGTATTGAAAAGCTATACACCCGTATTTCATAGCGTACCGTGTCCTATTACTACATCCATTTAGGACTTTTCTTGTCCATCTTGTCCTCTTTATGTTTTGCTTTGGTGTTTTTTTTTGTTCTGGTTGTCGATGTTTTGGTTGCTTTTCAAAAGTTCCTAGCAGTAGGCTCAAGGATGTGTAGTGATTAATTGCAATAATGAAACAAATGGTTACCTAATTTACAGGGCATTCAGCTGTCAGTCTCTGTTCAATGCTGGCTAAAAATTCTTGCAGATGAATAGCAAGCTATTGATTGCATTGCCTGTCCTAGCGCACACAGAGTTGCTGTGGATATAGATGCCAATTGTGAGAAAAATATCAGGTTTCTATTTTCTGTGTTTGCATGAGAATTGATTTGGATCTCTCTCTCTCTCTCCTCCTCTCTCTCTCTCTCTCTCTCTCTCTCTCTCTCTCTCTCTCTCTCTCTCTCCTCTCTCTCTCTCTCTCTCTCTCTCTCTCTCTCTCTCTCTTGTGCGTGCGTGTGTGTGTGTGTGTGTGTGTATGTGTGTGTAGATATAGATCTACCATGACATGCACTGAGAGCTCAGTGCTCATGGAAGAGGGTTTGTTTGTGTTTTTGATTATTTTTTTCGTTTGTTTTTGGGTTAAAAAAAAAGAAGTTCTAGTCAGTGTCTTATTGGTTGCATCTGGCATATCTGTAACGAATACACAGTCATATGTGGAAGATTTGATTTGCAGCTGTAAGTGTTCATGATTTGAAATAATTATATCACATATAAAGTTTTGACACATAATCCATCAAGAGCATTATTATGATAGCTAAAGAAAGGAGGTTTATGTGATTTAAGTTCTTCATCGTTTCTCGTGCAAAAACATTTACTAAAGAAGATTAAGTCTGTTATACACCAGAAAAAAGAAAAAGAAAAAACCCAAAAGCAAACACAAAAAAACAAACCAAAACAAAAGAAAACGTACTCATGTGCACACACACAAACACACTTACACACACACACACACACACTACAGACAGGCAGGAGGACAAGAGCGTGGGACTGCATAATGGATGAATGAATGAATGAATGAATTAACCTCTAAAATAATTCACCATTCCCTGAAAACAGCAGGTGCAAAAGTACCAAACACGAGACATTGACATACAAACCTCTCCCCCCAAAAAAAACAACCCACCCACTTAAAGTGCACATGCTCTCTAACCATCCCCTATTGCCCTCCCCTCCCCATCCCTCCTGCTTTCCCCCTTCCCAAACCCCTGCATCCCCCACCCTCTTATCACCCCCAAACCACTTTCAGCTGTTAGCCAATGTAATCCCCTCCACCTCCATCCCTCCCTCCCTTTCTCCCTTTTCAAGCCTGTGTCATGTCTTTTCCTCAGATTTTGTTTTCTTTCTTTCTTTCTTTCTTGTTATGGTGGTATGGATTGGGTCTCATAATAAAATGATTAGAATGACTAGAAGAAATTTAGATAAAAAAAAGGTATAGAATAAAACTCAGGTAAAAGGTTTAAGGGTCTCAGTCTCTGTGATTGCCTCTATGTGTGTGTTAATGTCTGTGTCTGTGTCTGTCTGTCTGTCTCTGTCTCTCAAGTAAGATTTATGGTGACTGTCTCTGACTGTGTCTGACCTGTCTCCCAGTCCCTCTCTCTCAGTATGTGTGTGTGTGTGCTGCACATGTTAGAAGTATGTCCTTGATGTGTGTGTGTGTGTGTGTGTGTGTTGTGTGTGGTATTTAGCAGTGCTGTGTGCGTTTATTTTGGTTGACAAAGTACTTTACTGTAAAGTAATTTGATAGCATTCAGAAAGGGGTGATGGTTGCTGGGGGGGGGGGGGGGGGGGGGGGGGGGGGGGGGGGGGGGGGGGAGGAGGGGTTATCTAGGGGAACTATGGGTGTACTTGTACAATGGTGTGCTGATGATGTTTGTTGTCCATGCTTACTACAGATATTCACTAATTTAGGACTATTCTCTCTCCACCAGCCTCTTTTCTTCATTTTCTTTGTTTTGATTTGTTGTTGTTGTTTCTTCATTTTTAATGTTTTGTTTTTTGTTTTTCGGCTGTATGTAAAACCATTACCTGAAGCAGAGCTTAGAATGCTTTATCATAAATATATCATAGAAAACAAGCTGTATTTCCCCAGCAGTAAGTTCTTTCATACCTGTTTTAGACACTATGTTTGATTCAAAACCCATGATGATCTATTGTGAAACATGAATTAAAAGTATTGAAAAGCTATACACCCGTATTTCATAGCGTACCGTGTCCTATTACTACATCCATTTAGGACTTTTCTTGTCCATCTTGTCCTCTTTATGTTTTGCTTTGGTGTTTTTTTTTGTTCTGGTTGTCGATGTTTTGGTTGCTTTTCAAAAGTTCCTAGCAGTAGGCTCAAGGATGTGTAGTGATTAATTGCAATAATGAAACAAATGGGTACCTAATTTACAGGGCATTCAGCTGTCAGTCTCTGTTCAATGCTGGCTAAAATACTTGCAGATGAATAGCAAGCTATTGATTGCATTGCCTTTCCTAGAGCACACAGAGTTGCTGTGGATATAGATGCAATTGTGAGAAAAATATCAGGTTTCTATTTCTGTGTTTGCATGAGAATTGATTTGGATCTCTCTCTCTCTCTCTCTCTCTCTCTCTCTCTCTCTCTCTCTCCCTCTCTCTCTCTCTCTCTCTCTCCTCTCTCTCTCTCTCTCTCTCTCTCTCTCTCTTGCGTGCTGTGTGTGTGTGTGTGTTGTGTGTGTGTTGTGTGTGTGTGTTGTGTATGTGTTGTAGATATAGATCTACATGACATGCACTGAGAGCTCAGTGCTCATGGAAGAGGGTTTGTTTGTGTTTTTGATTATTTTTTTCGTTTGTTTTTGGGTTAAAAAAAAAGAAGTTCTAGTCAGTGTCTTATTGGTTGCATCTGGCATATCTGTAATGAATACACAGTCATATGTGGAAGATTTGATTTGCAGCTGTAAGTGTTCATGATTTGAAATAATTATATCACATATAAAGTTTTGACACATAATCCATCAAGAGCATTATTATGATAGCTAAAGAAAGGAGGTTTATGTGATTTAAGTTCTTCATCGTTTCTCGTGCAAAAACATTTACTAAAGAAGATTAAGTCTGTTATACACCAGAAAAAAGCAAAAGAAAAAACCCAAAAGCAAACACAAAAAAGCAAACCAAAACAAAAGAAAACGTACTCATGTGCACACACACAAACACACTTACACAATACACACACACACACACACACACTACAGACAGGCAGGAGGACAAGAGTGTGGGACTGCATAATGGATGAATGAATGAATGAACCTCTAAAATAATTAACCATTCCCTGAAAACAGCAGATGCAAAAGTACCAAACAGAGACATTGACATACAAACCCCTACCCCCCAAAATAAACAACCCACCCACTTAAAGTGCACATGCTCTCTAACCATCTTCTTCCACCCCTCCATCCCACCCTGCTTTCCCCCCTCCCCAACCCCTGCACCCCCACCCCCTTTTCACCCCCAAACCACTTTCAGCTGTTAGCCAATGTAATCCCCTCCCCCTCCATCCCTCCCTCCCTTTCTCCCTTTTCAAGCCTATGTCACGTCTTTTCACTCAGATTTTGTTTTCTTTCTTTTTATCTTTTTATCCTGGTATGGATTGGGTCTCATAATAAAATGATTAGAATGACTAGCAGAAACTTAGATAAAAAAAAGGTATAGAATAAAACTCAGGTAAAAGGTTTAAGGGTCTCAGTCTCTGTGATTGTCTGTGTGTGTGTGTCTGTGTTTGTGTCTGTCTGTCTGTCTGTCTGTCTTTGTCTCTCAAGTAGGCTTTACCATGACTGTCTCTGACTGTGTCTGACCTGTCTCCCAGTCCCTCTCTCTCAGTATGTGTGTGTGTGTGCTGCACATGTTAGCAGGTATGCCCTTGTGTGTGTGTGTGTGTTGTGTGTTGGTGTGTGTGTGTGTGTGTGTATGTGTATTTAGCATCTGGCTTTATGTACAAGGTACTTTACTGTAAAAGTAATTTGATAGCATTCAGAAAGGGTGATGCTGCTGGGGTGGGGGTGGGGGGGGGGTGGGGGGGGTGGGGGGGGGGGGGGGGGGGGGGGGGGGGGGGTATCTAGGGGAAATATGGGTGTACCTGTACAATGGTGTACTGATGATGTTTGTTGTCCATGCTTACAACAGATATTCATTAATTCAGGACTATTCTCTTTCCACCAGCCCCTTTACTTTATTTTCTTTGTTTTGATTTGGTGTTGTTGTTTCTTTATTTATAATGTTTTGTTTTGTTTTGTGGCTGTATGTAAAACTTTCACCAGCAGCAGAGCTTAGAATGCTTTCTCATAATTATTTCATCGAAAACAAACTGTATTTTCCCTGCAGTAAGTTCTTTCATACCTGTTTTAAAACACTATGTTTGATTAAAAATGAAGGACCATCTATTTTGAAACATGAATCAGAACTATTGAAAAGCTATACACCCGTATTTCATAGCAAAACCGTGTCCTATTACTACATCCATTTAGAACTATTCTTGTCCATCTAGTCCTTTATATGTATTGTTTTGGTGGTTTTTGTTGTTGTCATTGTTGTTGTTGCTTCTCAAAAGTTCTTAGGCTACACTCAAGGACGTGTAGTGATTAATTGCAATAATGAAACAAATGGTTACCTAATTTACAGGGCATTCATCTATCAGTCTCTGTTCAATGCTGGCTAAAAATTCTTGCAGATGAATAGCAAGCTATTGATTGCATTGCCTGTCCTAGCGCACACAGAGTTGCTGTGGATACAGATGCCAAATTGTGAAAAATATCAGGTTTGTATTTTTCTGTTTTTGCATGAGAATCGATTTATCTCTCTCTCTCTCTCTCCTCTCTCTCTCTCTCTCTCTCTCTCTCTCTCTCTCTCTCTCTCTCTCTCTTCTCTCTCTCTCTCTCTCTCTCTCTCTCTCCTCTCCTTCTCTCTCTCTCTCTCTCTCTGTGTGTGTGTGTGTGTGTGTGTGTGTGTGTGTGTGTGTGTGTAGATATAGATATACCATGACATGCACTGAGAGCTCAGTGCTCATGGAAGAGGGTTTGTTTGTGTTTTTGATTATTTTTCAGTTTTTTTTTGTTTTTTAAAAAGAAATTCTAGTCAGTGTCTTATTGGCTGCATCTGGCATATCTGTAATGAATATACAGTCATATGCAGAAGATTTAATTTACAGCTGTAAGTGTTCATGATTTGAAATAATTATATCACATATAAAGTTTTGACACATAATGCATCAAGAGCATTATTATGATAGCTAAAGAAAGGAGGTTTATGTGATTTAAGCTCTTCATCGTTTATTGTGCAAAAACATTTACTAAAGAAGATTGAGTCTGTTATACACCAAAACAAAAAAGCAAAAGAAAAAACCCAAAAGCAAGCACAAAAAAACAAACCAAAACAAAAGAAAACATACTCATGTGCACACACACACAAACACACTCACTCACACACACACACACACACAACACACCACACACACACACACCACACACACACACACACACACACACCACACACACACACACACACACACACACAGACAGGCAGGCAGGAGGACAAGAGTGTGGGACTGCATAGTGAATGAAAGAACCTCTGAAATAATTAACCATTCCCTGAAAACAGCAGGCCCAAAAGTACAAAGCACACATTGCCAATTAAAAAAAAGAACCCCACTTAAAGTGCACATGCTCTCTAACCATCTTCTTCACCCCCTCCCCATCCCCCTCCCTTGCTTTCCCCCTTCCCCAACCCCTGAACCCCCCACCTTCTTCTCACCCCCAAACCACTTTCAGCTGTCAGCCAATGTAATCCCCTCCCCCTCCATCCCTCCCTCCCTCTCTCCCTTTCTCCCCTTTCAAGCCTGTATCACATCTATTCCCTCAGATTTTTTCTTTCTTGTTATCCTGGTATGGATTGGGTCTCATAATAACATGATTAGAATGACTAGCAGAAATTTAGATAAACAAAGGTATGAAATAACACTCAAGGTAAAAGGTTTAAGGGTCTCTGTCTCTGTAATTGTCTGTTTGAGTGTGTTGTTTGTGTGTTGTTGTGTGTGTGTGTGGTGTGTGTGTGTGGGTTGTGTGTGGTTGTGTGTGTGTGTGTGTTGTGTTGTGGTGTGGTGTGTGTGTGTGGTTGTGTTTGTGTGTGTGCGTGCGTGTGTGTGGTGTGTGTGTGTGTGTGTGTGTGTGTGTGTGTAATTGTATCTGTGTTCTGACTGTCTGTTTCACTCTGTCTCTCAAGAAAGCTTTACTGTGTCTGTCTGTCTCTGTCTGTCTGTCTCTCAGTCTCTCTTCTCTCTCTCTCTCTCTCTCTCTCTCTCTCTCGTCTCTTGCTCCAGTATATAGTGTGTGTGTTGTGTGTTTGTGTGCTGGCACATGTAGCAGGTATGCCCATGTGTGTGTGGTGTGTGTGTGTGTGTGTGTGTGTGTGTGCACGCATGTATATTTAGCATCTGGCTTTATGTGCAAAGTACATTGCTGTAAAAGTAATTTGATAGCATTCAGAAAGGTGATGACTACTGGGGGGGGGGGGGGGGGGGGAGTGGGGTTATCTAGGGGAAAGATGGTGTACTTGTACAATGGTGTGCTGATGATGGTTGTAGTCCATGCTTACTACAGATATTCATTAATTTAGGACTATTCTCTCTCCACCAGTCTCTTTTCTTTAGTTTTTTTGTTTTAATTTTTTGTTGTTGTTTCTTTCTTTTTTTTGGGGGGGGGGGGGGGGGGGGGGGGGGGGTGGGGGGGGGGGGGTTGGGGGGGGGGGGTTTGGGTTTGGGGGGGGGGGTATTTGGGGGGGGGGTTTTGGTTTTGTTTTTTTGGGGGGTTGTTGGGGTTTTTTTACCCTTTTTTTTGGGTTTTTTTGGGGTTTTTTTAGTTTTTTTTGTTTTTATTTTTTTTTCCCCCCTTTTTTTTTTTTTTTTTTTGGTTTTTGGGGGGGGGGGGTTGGGGGGCGGGGGGTGGGTGGCTTTGGGGGGGTTTTGGGGTTGGGGGGGGGGGGGGGGGAAGGGGGTACGGGGGGGGGGGGAGGGGGGGGGGGGGGGGGGGGGGGGGTGGGGGGGGGGGGGGGGGGGGGAAAATGGGTTGGGTTTTTGGGTGAAGGGTTGGGGGGGGGGGGGGGTTTTTTTTTTTTTTTTTTTTTTTTGGGGGGGGGGGGGTTTTTTTTTTTTGGGGGGGGGGGGGGGGGGGGGGGGGGGGGGGGGGGGGGGTTGGGGGGGGGGGTAGGGGGTTTCAGGGTCGAGCACTCGCTTTTCCCCCAGCCAATTTTAAGCAGCGTGAAGGTAGTTACCAGTTGGATGGGTACCGTTTGCGCCCTTCTGGTTCATACATTTCCCCCCAAATTAAAACCCCCGGTAAAATGAGTACCTGCCCTTTTTGGGGGGGCCCAGGAAAAGCAAAAGGGGAGGAGGAGAGGAAGGGCGCCCCCCCCTAAATAGCGGGGCCCTAGAAAGTGGGCTCGATCCTCCTTCCCCACCCTTTTATAGGTTATGGGGATCCTTTTACTTTACCTTTACCTTTTTATTTTTTTTTATTTTTTTTTTAATGTTTTTTTTGTTTTTTTTGTGGCTGTATGTAAAACCTTCGCCTGCACAGCAGAGCTTGGAATGTTTTATCATAAAAAATGATAATAAAAAGCTGTTTTTTTCCCTGCAGTAATTCCCCTTCATACCCATTTTAAAAACTATTTTTTGATTAAAAACCCATGATTCTATTGTGAAACAAAAAATCAGAATTTTGAAAAGCTTACAAAACCCATATTTCATATAAACCTAGTCCTTTTAAAGTTCAAAAATTTTAGGACATTTTTGCCATTTTGTCCTTTATTTTTTTGTTTTGGGGTTTTTGTTTTTCATTGTTGTTGTTGCTTCTCAAAAGTTCTTAGGGTACACTCAAGGACTTGTAGTAATTAACTGCAATAATGAAACAAATGGTTACCTAATTCACAGGGCATTCAGCTGTCAGTCTCTGTTCAATGCTGGCCAAAAATACTTGCAGATGAATAGCAAGCTATTGATTGCATTGCCTTTCCCAGCTCACACAGGATTGCTTTGGATATAGATGCCAATTGTGAGAAATATCAGGTTTCTATTGTCTGTGTTTGCATGAGAATTGATTTGGATCTCTCTCTCTCTCTCTCTTCTCTCTCTCTCTCTCTCTCTCTCTCTCTCTCTCCTCTCTCTCTCTCTCTCTCTCTCTCTCTCTCTGTGTGCGTGCGTGCGCGCGCGCGCGTGTGTGTGTGTGTGTAGATATAGATCTACCAGGACATGCACTGAGTGCTCAGTGCTCATGGAAGAGGGTTTGTTTGTGTTTTTGATTTTTAAAAAAGTTTGTCTCTTTGTTTGTTTGTTTTTAAAAGAATTTCTAGTCAGTGTCTTATTGGTTTGCACCTGGCATGTATCTGTAATGAATACACAGTCATAGGTGGAAGATTTGATTTACACTGGAGCTATTGTATGTGTTCATGAAATGAAATAATTATACCACATATAAAGTTTTGACACATAATCCATCAAGAGCATTATTATTATAGCTAAAGAAAAAAGGTTTATGTGATTTAAGCTTTTCATAGTTTCTTGTGCAAAAACATTTACTAAAGAAGATTGAGTCTGTTATACACCAAAAAAGAAGAAAAAACCCAAAAGCAAGCACAAAAAACCAAACAAAAACAAAAGAAAACATACTCATGTGCACACACACACAAACACACTCACATACACACACTACAGACAGGCAGGTAGGCAGGTAGATACAAGAGTGTGGGACTGCATAATGAATGAATGAATGAATGAATGAATGAACCTCTAAAATAATTCCCATTCCCTGAAAACAGCAGATGCAAAAAGTACCAAACACAAGACATTGACATACAAACCCCTTCCCCCCCAAAAAACAACAACCACCCACTTAAAGTGCACATGCTCTCTAACCATCTTCTTCCACCCCTCCCCTCCCACCCTGCTTTCCCCCCTCCCCAACCCCTGCACCCCCACCCCCTTTTCACCCCCAAACCACTTTCAGCTGTCAGTCAATGCAATGCCCTCCCCCTCCATCCCTCCCTCTCTTTCTTCCTTTTCAAGCCTGTGTCACGTCTTTTCCCTCAGATTTTGTTTTCTGTCTTTCTTTCTTTCTTTTTATCCTGGTATGAATTGGGTCTCATAATAAAATGATTAGAATGACTAGAAGAAATTTAGATAAAGAAAAGTATAGAATAAAACTCAGGTGAAAGGTTTAAGGGTCTCAGTCTCTGTGATTGCCTCTATGTGTGTGTCTGTCTGTCTGTTTGTCTGTCTCTCAAGTAAGCTTTATGGTGTCTGTCTCTGTCTGTCTCAGTCATGTATGTATGTATGTGTGTGTGTTGTGTGTGTGTGTGTGTGTGTGTGTGTGTGTGTGTGTGTGTGTGTGTGTGTGTATACAAGGTACATTAAGGTAACAGTACTTTGATAGCATTCAGAAAGTGTGATGACTGCTGGGGGGTTTATCCAGGGGAAAGATGGGTGTACTTGTACAATGGTGTGCTGATGATGCTTGTAGTCCATGCTTACTACAGATAATCATTAATTTAGGACTATTCTCTCTCCACCAGCCTCTTTTCTTCATTTTCTTTGTTTTGATTTTTTTGGTCGTTTATTTTTAATGTTTTGTTTTGTTTTGTGGCTGTATATATAAACTTCACCTGCAGCAGAGCTTGGAATGCTTTCTCATCATTATATTATAGAAAAACAAGCTGTATTTCCCAATGCAATAAGTTCTTTCATACCCATTTTAAAACACTATGTTTGATTCAAAACCCATGATGATCTATTGTGAAACATGAATCAGAACTATTGAAAAGCTATACACCCGCATTTCATAGTGAACCTAGTCCTATTACTACATCCATTTAGAACTATTCTTGTCCATCTTGTCCTTTATATGTTTTGTTTTGGTGGTTTTTGTTGTTGTCATTGTTGTTGTTGCTTCTCAAAAGTTCTTAGGGCACACTCAAGGACGTGTAGTAATTAATTGCAAAAATGAAACAAATGGTTACCTAATTCACAGGGCATTCAGCTGTCAGTCTCTGTTCAATGCTGGCTAAAAATTCTTGCAGATGAATAGCAAGCTGTTGATTGCATTGCCTTTCCCAGCGCACATAGGATTGCTGTGGATATAAATGCCCATTGTAAGAAATATCAGGTTTTCTATTTTCCGTGTTTGCATGAGAATTGATTTGGATCTCTCTCTCTCTCTCTCTCTCTCTCTCTCTCTCTCTCTCTCCTCTCTCTCTCTCTTCTCTCTCTCTCTCTCTTCTCTTCTCTCTCTCTCTCTCTTCTCTCTTATCTCTGTGTGTGTGTGTGTGTGTGTGTGTGTTTGTGTAGGTATAGATCTACCAGGACATGCACTGAGTGCTCAGTGCTCATGGAAGAGGGTTTGTTTGTGTGTTTTTAAATTTTTTAATAAAAAGTTTGTTTCTTTGTTTGTTTGTTTTTTTAAAAAGAAGTTGTAGTCAGTGTCTTATTGCTTGTACCTGGCATTATCTGTAATGAATACACAGTCATAGGTGGAAGATTTGATTTACACTGGAGCTGTTGTAAGTGTTCATGATATGAAATAATTATATAACTTATAAAGTTTTGACACACAGTACATTAAGCTTATTATTCTTGCTCATTTCTGTATACCTCCACTACGGACACATGAGAAACCGCGGGCAGCCTACTGCCAGTTAGTGCCTAGCCACCTTACTGACCAGACGTGTTATCATA
>CM054159.1:8893567-8911091 GCA_028751875.1 Rapana venosa | reverse complement strand
TGGGGTGTTGTGTGTGTTGTGTTTGTGTGTTGTGTTTGTGTGTGTGTGTGGAGTGTGTGTGTGTGTTGTGTTTGGTGTGTGTTTGTGTGTGTATGTGTTGTGTGTGTGTGTGTTTGTGTGTGTTTGTGTGTGTTTGTGTGTGTGTGTGTTTGTGTGTGTGTGTTGTGTTTGTGGGGGTGGGGTTTTGTGTTGTGTGTGTGTGCTTGTGTGTGTGTGTGTGTTTGGTGTGTGTGTTGCTTGTGTGTGTGTGTTTGGTGTGTGTGCTTGTGGGGTTTTGAGTGTGGGGTGGTGCTTGTGTGTGTGTTTCTGTGTGCTGTGTGTGCGCTTGTGTTTTTGTGTGTGGTGTGTGTGTGTGTGTGTGTGTGATCTTTAATTTAACGTCTTTTCACATTATGTGATATAGACAAGTGTGTGTGTTGGTGTGTGTTGTGTGTGTGTGTGTGTGGTGTTGTGGTGTTGTGTGTGTGTGTGTGTTGTGTGTGCTTGTGTGTGTGTGTGTGTGCGTGTTTGTGTGTTGTTGTGTGTGCTTGGTGTGTGTTGTCTTGTTTTAAACCCCAACAGACATGTACTCTACAGGTACACCAGAAGACAGAGAGAGAGAGAGAGAGAGAGAGAGAGAGAGAGAGAGAGAGAGAGAGAGAGAAGAGAGAGAGAGAGAGAGAGAGAAAAAAGAGAGAGAGAGAGAGAAGAGAGAAAGAAAGAAGAGAGAGAGAGAGAGAGAGAGAGAGAGAAGAGAGAGAGAGAGAGAGAGCGAGAAAGAGAGAGAAAAGAGAGCGAGAAAGAAAGAGAGAGAGAGAGAGAAAGAAGAGAGAGAGAGAGAAAGAGAGAAGAGAGAGAGAGAGAGAGGGGAGAGAGCAAAAGAAAGAGAGAGAGAGCAAAAGAAAGAAAGAAAGAGAGGAGAGAGAGAGAGAGAGAGAGAGAGAGATAGAGAGAGAGAGAGAAAAGAGAGAAAAGAAAAAAAAGAACAGAGAGAGAAAGAAGATAGAGATAGAGAAAGAGAGAGAGACAAAGAAAGAGAGAAAAAGAAAGAGAGAGAGAGAAAGAAGAGAGAAAGAAAGAAAGAAAGAGAGAGAGAGGAGAGAAAAGAGAGAGAGAGAGACAGACAGACAGAGAAGAGAGACAGAGAGAGAGAGAGAATGAAATGAATGAACGAATGAATGATGAATTTTTATTTTTCAAGGGTAACGGAATAAGCATGCGCATACTTCCTCCCCCCCTGAGAGAGAGAAAGAGAGAGATATCACCGGAGGTATTATGTGTCTGTCTGGTATATCACCGGAGGTATTATGTCTGTTTGGTATATCACCGGAGGTATTATGTCTGTCTGGTATATCACCTGAGGTATTATATGTCTGTTTGGTATATCACCTGAGGTATTATATGTCTGTTTGTTATATCACCTGAGGTATTATATGTCTGTTTGGTATATCACCTGAGGTATTATATGTCTGTTTGGTATATCACCTGAGGTATTATATGTCTGTTTGGTATATCACCTGAGGTATTATATGTCTGTTTGTTACATCACCTGAGGTATTATATGTCTGTTTGTTACATCACCTGAGGTATTATATGTCTGTTTGGTACATCACCTGAGGTATTATATGTCTGTTTATTATATCACCTGAGGTATTATATGTTTGGTACATCACCTGAGGTATTATGTCTGTTTGGTATATCACCTGAGGTATTATATGTTTGGTACATCACCTGAGGTATTATGTCTGTTTGTTATCATCTAAGGTATTTTTCTTTTTTGGGTACATCCCCCCTTAGGTATTATATGTCTTTTGGTAATCCCCTGAGTATTATATGTCGTTTGTTTTTTTCACCTGGGTTTTAATTTTGTCGTTTTGGTAAAATCCCCCTTAGGTATTTTTAGTCTTTTTAAATTATAATCACCTAAAAAAAAATTTAATGTCTTTTGGTATCCCCACCTGAGGTATTTATGTCTGTTTGGAAATATCACCTGAGGTTTAGTTTTTGTTATATCACCTGGGGTTTTATATGTTTTTTTTGATATATCACCTGAATATTATATGTCGTTTGGGTATATCACCCGAATATTATGTCTTTTAATTCCCCTTTGAGGAAATTATATTTTCTGTTTTGGTATATCACCGGGGGTATTATGTGTCTGTCGGGTAAATTCACCTGGGGTTTATTATTTTGTCTGCCCCGGGTATAATCCCCGGGGGGTATTATGTGTCGTCGGGTATATCACCGGGGTTTTTTATGCGGGTATATCACCTGGGGGTTATTATGTCGTTTTATTTAAACCGAGGTTTATGTCGGTAATTCACCTGAGGAAATTTGCTTTTTGGGGTATTTCACCAAAGGTATTAAAAAATTTTTTTTGGTTATATCCCGGGGAGGTTTTATATTCTTTTTGGTAAAACACCTGGTTTTAAATATTGTGAGTAAATCCCCCTGAGGTATTAGTCGGGAAAAACACCTGAGTTTTATATTTCTGTCGGGTTTAAAACCCCACCTGGGGTATTATAGGGCTGTTTTGGTATATCACCGGGGAATTTAAATTTTTTTTTGGGTATATCCCCTAGGAAATTTTAAAACCCTGTCTGGTTTTATCACCTGGTTTAATTCTGTCTGGTATATCACCTTGGTATTAAAAGTTCCTGTTTGTATATCACCTGAGTTTTAATGTTTTGTCTGGTATATAAACCGGGAGGTATTAATGTCGTTTTTATATCAACCTGGGGTATTAAAATTCTTTTTGGGGATATCCCCTAAGGTTTTAATGTGTTTTTTTTATATCACGTGGGGTATTTTTCTGTTTTTTTAAAAATCACCTGGGGTTTTATAATCTTTTTTGGTAAATCACGGAGGAAATTAAAAGGGCCCTTTTTGTTAAAACACCTAAAGGTATATTCTGTTTTTTATCATCTAAATATTATTTCTTTTTTTGGTATATCACCTAGGTATTATGTCGTTTTTTATCCCCTTTGAGATTATTCTGTTTTTACCCTGGGGTATTACATCTGTTTGGTATTCACCTAGGAAATTAAATTCTTTTTGGATATAAACCTGGATTTTTTTTTTTTTAATTCTTTTAATATCACCTGGGGTATTATATTTCTTTTGGGAAACATCCCCCTGAGGTTTTTAATTTCTTTTTATATCCCCTGAAAAAATTATATGTTTTTTTTTGGGTAAAATCACCTGGGGGTTATTTTTCCTGTTTTTAAAAATCACCAAGGAAATTAAAGGGTCTGTTTTTAAAAATTAAACCCTGAGAATTATATGTCTTTTTGATAACACCTGAGGTATTTTTGGGTTCTTTTTGGGTTATATCACCTGAGGTATTATATGTCGTTTGTTTATCCCCTTTAGTTTTAATTTCTGTTTGGTAAAATAAAACCTGAGGTATTAAAGTCGGGTTTGATAAAACCCCTTTAGAAATTAAAGTTTTTTTTTGTTATATCCCCTTTAGTTTTTTGTTCTGTCGGGTTTTTCCCCCTTTATTTAATGTTTTTCTGGTAAAAGCCCCCTGGGGTAAATTCTTTTTTGGAAACCCGGGAAGGGAAATTATGTCTTTTGGAATATCACTTTGGGGGAAAGTATTCTGTTTTGGAACCTCCCCTGGGGTATTAAATGTTTTGTTTGGTTATATCCCCTGGGGTATTAATGTCGTTTGTTTATATCACCTGGGGTAAATATGTCTGTTTGGTTTTCCCCCCTTAGGTATTAATTTCTGTCCTTGTATATCACCTAAAAGGTTTTTATATGTCTTTTTTTGGGTATATCACCTAAAGGTATTATATGTCTGTTTGGTTTTTTCACCTGAGGTAATTAGGTCCTGTTTGGAAACATCACCTGAGTATTATATGTTTTTTTCGAAAATATCAACCTGATATTATTTTCTTTTTGTTTTTCACCTGAGGTTTTTAAATGTCTTTTTTTGGTACTCCCTGAGGTATTAAAATTCTTTTTTGTACATCACCTGAGGTATTTATGTCTGTTTCGTAAAACACCAATTTTAAAGTCTGTTTGGTAATCCCCTTTGAGGTTTTATTCTGGGTAAAACCCCCTAAAGGTATTTAGGGTCGTTTGGTAAATCAAAACTACCCTTCTATCGGGTTCCCCGTTCTAAACAAAAACCGGGGGGGAAAACCCTCAAAGACCCACGCCCATTTTCCCTCCATTCCTCTTTTCGTTCTGCCCTTTCTCGGGTTTTGTTGAGTTCAAAGGCCTGTCCTTCACTAAAGTTATCCCCCAAAGCTCTTCCTTGGCGGGCCTCTTCTTCTTCTTTTTTACATTCCCTTTGGGCAAAACCCCCCTTTGTAATTCCTTGATTTTGGGACTCCCCCTTAACCCAACTTAATTTTAAACGTTTTTTTCCACGATCTTTTAAAGGCTAAAGGGGCCAAGGGTTTGGCTGGATTCTTTTTATGCCCCTTTTCCGTTGCTTATGTTTTTTTTTGTAGGAGATCCAAATTAGTCTCCGAAAGCATCTCATTTTCCACGCCTGCCCTTTTTCCTCCCCAAATCTGCAGTCAGGGTCCAGGGTTCACAGGCATACGGGAAATATGGAATGAAAGGAGCGCATTAGTTTTGATCTTGGAGAAAAGTGAATATTCTTATTCTCCAAGGGTGTTTATTTTTTGGGACAAAGCTGTTTTTGGGCCTTGCAGCCCTTTGCATACTATTTTCGGCTTGGTTCCCTGGTGGGATACAAGGCTCCCGGTTTTGAAGTTTTGAACTTTTTCCACTTCGGGTCTTTAAACCCCCGATATAAATGCAAATTTCCGTTGGTTTTATTATCATATTTTGGGGTTTTCTCTGCACTGTTTTTCCCATCCGTATTTTTGGAGGCCTTATCCAAGTGTTCTGAAAAGTGGGCAAGCCTTTTTTCTAAACCCTTTGGTTTGGTATCTCCCCTGGGGAAATTATGGTCTTTTTGGGTTTAAAATCCCTGAGGTTTAAAATTCTGTTTGGTATACCACCTGATTATTTATGCTTTTTTGGTAATCACCTGAGGAAATTTTTCTGTTTGGTATATCCCCTTTAGGTTTTTATTTTCTTTTTGGGTAAAATCACCTGGGGTATTATATGTCTGTTTTGTTATATAAACCTGGGGTTTAAAATTTTGTCTGTTTGTATACACCGGGGGTAAATAGGGCTTTTCGAAATTTTCACCTAGGTATTATTTTTCTTTTGTTATTTTCACCGAGGTATTATATGTCTGTTTGGTAAAAACTCCTAGGAAAATATTCTTTTTGTTATAAACCCGAGGTATGTTTGTCTTTTAATATCGCCGGGGGGTTTTAAAATCCGTTTTTAATCACCTGAATATCATGTCTTTTTTTTGGGTTTTTCCCACCTATTTTTATCCCCTGTTTATTATCACCTTCTTTTTATTCTTTTATATTGAGGATAATGGAATAAGCACTGATGTCCTTTTTTGTACATCTAGTCCCCAGTGTGTATGCAATTTGTCAATTTTGTCACCCGTTCCCACCGCACACAATGACCTACTCTTCCGAAAAGCGGAACGGGTTTTAACGTGTGCGCAAGATGTTCTGCGTGCGTCCCCCACACGGGACCTCGGTTTATAGTCTCACCCGAAGGACTTTTTGGGGAGAGTGGAGTCGGCACTGATGTTTACTTCAGAGGAAAAATGCTCTTGAACGAGAATGGAACCCGGGTCAGCAGATCACGAATACATCACTCTAACCACCAGGCTATCCCGTCCCCCTGAGGTGTTATATCTGTTATCACCTGATGACTATAAAAAAAAAACACCCCAGTAAACTATAAGGTCAGTACCCTCTGTTACAAATGTCTCAACAAAACAGCACCCTCCTACCTCTGTGAATGTCTTAACCTGTACACTCCTTCTCGTTCCCTCCGCTCTGCTGCAGATACCTTGTCCTTGCGAATACCTAGATTCAACCAGCCCACCGTCGGCCGTCGCTCTTTCTCTATTTCTGGTCCATCGATCTGGAATGATCCCCACCCCCAGCCCCTCTCTCTCTCCGCCAAAACCTTTCTTATGACAATTTTAAATCCAGCTTTAAGACATATTTATTTCAAACCTAAGATTTTCCTCTCCTGTTTCATCGCATAGCTGTCCCCGCTTTCAACAGCCGAAATACCATCACCCTGCCAAAGTGCATAACCTCTTATGTGTGTGTGTGTGTGTGTGTGTGTGTGTGTGTGTGTGTGTGTGTGTGTGTGTGTGTGTGTTGTGTGTGTGTTGTGTGTGTGTGTGTGTGTAAGTGTGAGCGGCGCGCGCGCGCCGCGCACAGTTGGACTTGTTAGAACTTTTAATTGTTACTGGTTGCATGACTGTGTAAGAATGAGTTGACTGCAAGCTTTGATTTGTCTGTGCAAGATATAGCGTTATATACATTCCATTTTTGAAATAATAATATATAAAAAATGATGGGTAATGATAATATAATAAATAATAATAATAAAAATAATAATTATTATTTATTATTATATTATCTGAGTTGTTCGTGACCAGCTATGCTGAAAAAGCCCCCCTTCCCCTTTACATCATGGCTTTTTTTTTTCTTTTTTTTTTTTTTTTTTTTTCCGTTCTTTTGGTTTAAAGGTCGGGGTTTTTCCCAATGGTGGGGTTTTTTGCGTATGGATTTTTTGCCCCCCTTAAATACCCCCGGCCCCGCATTCCCACTTTGGGGATGTCCCCTTGGGTATTTTTTTGTGTTTCGGGAAACCACCCCAACGCGGGTTATGAATTACAGGGTCTTTCCGTGGATGTTCGATCTCCTTGATGTTTTTCAAAAAATTTTAAACTTTGAAGGGGAATTCGGGCATGGGACAGGTTTGGGGTCTGCACTTAAAGTTTTTCTGGGGAATCGAAAACCCCCCAAACCATTTAATTTCCCCGGGACCCCCCGCCCAAAAATTCAAAACCTACGATTGGTGGCCCCAATGGGTTAAAGTAAAAGGGTTTCTTAACCTCCGGAAAATTGCGTCCCCCTTTTTTTTTTAATCATGTGATAAAGCGCGGGACCCCAGGGGCTCTTCTGATCTGATTTTTTGAAGAAGACGCGACAAACTAATCAAAAAGAGATGGGTTTTTAAAGGGAAAAACGTATTTAAAAAAATTTAATGTTCTCTTGGGTTTTGGGCTTAGTTTCCACTCTTTAAATCGGAAAACAAAAATTTGCATTGTTGCATTTTTGCGCCCTTTGGGAAAGGGGGCCCCAATTTGGGTGCAAGTTTTTTTTTGGGGACGATGTTAAACTTGGGGTTTTTTGTGCCAACACACCCCCAAAAAAATTTTAGCACAATATAAGAACTATTGTAGCAAGGGATTTAAATCTCTATTTAAAATTTCCCTGCGGGAAAAAAATTTCCACTCATGGGGATACATGGGGGGGAAAAAAAAGGGGTAAGGCTGGTGCGGGTTTTGTTTTGGCAATTGCTATCCTGGAGAAAAGATGAGCGGTCCAAAAACCTTCAGCCGGAAATCTCCCGTGCCCAAAAAATGGTCGGCAAATCCAATCAAAAACAGCTTCTTTTGCAATGGTTTTTGGGTTTGTTGTTGTTGTTGTTGTGTTGTTGGGTGGGGATTTTTTTGTTTTGTTTTGGGGAAAGCAGTTTAAAATTTTAAAAATTCAGAGCCAGGATAAAAAAAAAAAAGTCCCCCTGAGCGTTTTGATTTGTTGTTTTGGGAAGTTTTTCAGCGTTTTAAAAATTTTTCATACATTTTTTATTTTTTTATTTTTTTACTATTATATTTGTCCCCCTGTTTAAGGGTTTTTTGCTGTTGTTTTTGGGAAAACCCGGGGGCCAAAAAAACAACAGTGCCCAATAACTTTGAAAAACCCAACCAAAAAAGACAGCAGCAACAGTGGGGAATCTCCCCGGGGCGGGTGCCCTCACGGCAGTTAAATGTTGCCGTTTCTAAATTTGAAGTGCTGCCACTGAGCGCGCAATGACAAAAAGTATGACTCTTTAAAAACATGGTGCTGGGATAAATCTTCTCTTTTCGTTCCCTTTTCCAAATCAGTGTGTCTGTGCAAAAATAATTTGGTGCATGTCCGGGTCCCCGTTTCCCCTTGTGGGGCCCTAAGCTTGGTTTTTCAGGGTTTGTTTTATTTTTTGGCTTCCCCATTCTTTCCCCAGGTCCCCGCTGTAAGGGGTGCCAAATTTTAAAAGGTTTTGGTTCAACCCTTTTGGGATAAGATGAGTTTTTTGAGGAAAAAAAAACCCTTTGTTTAGTTGGGCTAGGTCTGTGACTAGGGAAAGTCCCAAAAAAAAAACAAGCAAAAACAAACCTGGCCCAAAATTTTTGTGGAAAAAAAAACAACTCCCATTTGGGAAGCCCAACCCATTTCCCCTAAAAAGGGGGAAAAAGGGTAACCCAAAAAAAAACAACAAAAGGTGATGCTTTCTCCGGTGGGCAAAGCGCTTCCCCAGCCGAGAACAACCCGAAAAGTATGGACAGCACAGTAGACAAAGAGGGGAACGGAGGCTGTCTGTTTGGTCGGTCAATCTGTCTGTCCCCGAAATTGCTGTTTTTCCTTTGAAGTGGTATACAAACCCCCAGTCTGGAAGATAGCCTAAAAAGAAAAAAAAAAACCAAAAAAGAAAGCAACCCAAACCCAAAAAAGATCAAAATAAAATTTCCCACTTTATAGCCTATCATCCTAGCAAAGGAACCCATTTACGTGTGAATGGCCCCACGGGGACAGGAAAATGTTAATTCTGTCATGCGCAACGAGAAACACTTTGAACTTCGTGATATTCCCTTGTTGTGTTCGTCTTAACCAAAAAAAAAAAAGTACAAAATTTTTTATAAAATTACCCAAAAAAATGTCTTGGCCCTCTTTCGGGTTTTTCTGTTACTATATATATATATTTATTATTAAAATTTTTTATATATATATATATATTATATATTTTATATATATATTTTTATATATGTTGTTGTTTTGTTATATATGCATATATTATATAAATATATTTTTATATATATATTTTGGCAAGGGCCGGGTGAAAAAATATATTAGGTTTAAATTATTCTGAAAAACCCTTTGAAAAAAAAAGTCATTCATTCATTTATTCATTTATTCATTTTCTGTCTTTGTATTCTTCCCTCACCCCGCTGAAAAAGTATAAAACCGTGTGTGTGTGTGTGTTTTGTGTAATTTGAATTTGTTAAGATATTGTTTAAACGTTGTCGGTTTTCATGCGTTAGGGGGCGGGGTTGAATGCAAGCGCTCTGATTTGTTTTTGCAAGGGTATAGCGCTATTAAAATTCCATTTAAATTTTTATTTTCATTTTTTCTCTCTCTCTCCCCTTTTTTGTCTGTTTTGTCTGCTGTCTTTTCTCTCTCTCTCTGCTGTTTGTCTGTCTGTCTGTTGTCTCTCTTTTCGGGTTGGGGTTCTCTTTCTCTGTCTTTGTCTTCTGTCTTATCTCTGTCTTGTTTTGTCGTCTTTCCCTCTCTCTCTCTTTCCCCCCTCTTCTTTTAGCCATACTTCTTTCTTTCCTTTGTTTCTTCTTTCTTTCTGCTCGCGTCCTTTCTCTTTCAGTTAAAAGAGGTTTTCCTTTTTTTTCTTCTTCTTCTTCTATAATTATCTCTTCTTCTTGTTGTGGCTACCACGTACGTCTGCAATGTCTGCCCTCGCTGTAAGCGCTTTTCTCTCGTTGGTGTATTGTCCGCTCCCTATGACACAAGGCTGTTGTAAACAATGGAACACCCACGCTAGGACTGTAAACAAAAAAAGATGGATGGGGGGTGGGGGGGGGGGGGGGGGGGGTTACATGGGTGCGATTGGGGGTAGGGGGGTTGGTTAGGGGGGTTGGGGGGTTGGGTGGGGGGATTAAAAGGTGAAGGATGTTAAGACTGCTAATCCCTCTTTTTTTTTTCTCTCTCTCTCAATGCTTTTGTGTGTGTGTGTGTGTTGTGTGTGTGTGTGTGTGTGAGCGTGCATGCGTGCGAAGCATGTTTGTGGTGTCATTACATGTGGTGTCCTTAATAAAGTTTAGGTCACTAACTGGTCTAAAACCTTTCAACTGTGCAAAATCTAGTCCTAAGGCAACCGAAAATTACTTTTAAAATGTTTAAACATATCGGTCTTTATCAAGACATAAGAAAAACAGACTCCCCCCCCCCCCCCTCCCTCCCTTCCAGCCTCCCTCCGCCCCCCCCCCCCCCCCCCAAAAAAAAGAGTTTTAAGTTATTACATAAATGAAAACTCAAAGTCACGACTGCAAACGTAACACACGAGTATTCCCCAACATTCTCAGGAAAAATGTGTTTTTTTTTACCGATCACACACGCACAAAAAAAATGAGGAATGGTGGGTTTTGGGGAATGGTTTTGTCTGGCGACGTGTGTTGTGGGTATTGGCAGGACCCCCAGCGGGGGAAGTTAAAAATTTAAAATAATAATAAAAATAATGATAATAATATAATAAAAAAATTTAATAATAATAATAATAATAAGTTTGGTTTAAAAAGCGCAAATCTTGTAAAGTAACAAATCAAGGGAAAATGCCCGGTTTACAGGAGTTTTCCCAAACCCCAGGGGGGGGGGGGGGGGGGGGGGGGGGGAATTTTGTCTCCATTGGCCTTCCATTTACGACAATACAGTTAAGGACAAAACGGGGGTGTTTTACTGACAAAGTCTTTTGTTTCTTTTCTCTTTCTGTTCTCTGTTTTCTGTCTGTTGTCTGTCTGTATCTCTCTCTCTGTGTTGTCTGTTCTTCTGTGTCTGTTGTCTGTCTTCTCTATCGCGCTTCTCTATCCGCTTCTCTCTCTCTCTATTCGCTCCTCTTCTCTATCTCGCTCTCTCTTCTCTCCTGTCCTCCCTCTCTCTCTTGTATCTGGCGCCCTTTTGAAATGTCATGTTTTCCCCTTTTTTTTCCTTACTTCTATTCCCCTAATTATGATTTTTTTTTTTTTTCACGGTTTTTTTCCCCTTCTTTATTTCTCAACTTGACCATCTGGGTTGTGTGTGTGTTTTGGTGTGTGTGTTGTGTTTTTTGTTGGTGTGTGTGTGTGTGTGTTGTAATTTAAATTTTTTAGTATTGTTAATCTTTGTCGGTTGCATGCGTGGGAGCAGATTGAATGCAAGCGCTCTTTTGTATTTGCAAGAACACGCTATATACATTCCCATTTATTTTATCTTTATTCTCTCCCTCTCTCTATTTTCTCTCTTTTCGTCTTCTGTCTGTCTGCCCCTGTCTGTCTCTCGTCTGTCTGTCTGTTCTCCTCTCTGTCTGTCTCTCTTTCTTGTCGTCTTTGTCCTCTGTCTCGTCTGTCTTTGTCTCTTTTTCCTTTCGTTTGTCGTCTGTCTCCCTCTCTCTCTCTCCTCCCCCTTATTTCTTTTTTTTTGTTTCTTTCTTTTTTTGCTCGCGTCCTTTCTTTTTCATTTAAAAAGGGGTTTTTTTCCTTTTTTTTCCCCTTCTTCTTAATTATTCTTTTTCTTTTGTGGCTCCCACTACGTCTGAATGTTGCCCCGCTGAAAGCGCTTTTTTCGTTGGTGATTGCCCGCTCCCTTGACACAAGGTGTTGAAAACAATGGAAAACCCCGCTGGGAAATGAAAAACAAAAAAAGATGGATGGGGGGGGGGGGGGGGGGGGGTTAAATGGGTGCGTTTGGGGGGTGGGGGTTGGTAGGGGGGGGGGGGGCGTTGGGGGGGGGGGTTTTTAAAAGGTGAGGATGTTAAGACTGTAACCCCTCTTTTTTTTTTTTTCTTCTCCTCAATGTTTTTGGTGTTTTGTGTGTGTGTGTGTGTGTGTGTGTGTGTGTGTGTGTGTGGGAGCTTTGCATGGTGCGGATGTTTGTGGTGTATTACTGTGGTGCCCTTTATAAAGTTTAGGTCCTAACTGGTCAAAAAAACCTTTCCTGTGCAAAATTAGTTCAAAGGCATCGAAAATTATTTTAAAAATGTTTAAAATATCGGTCTTTATCAAGACATAAAAAAACAGACCTCCCCCCCCCCCTTTCCATTTTCCCCCCTCCCCCCCCCCCCCCCCCCAGCCCCCCCTCCCCAAAAAAAAAAGAGATTAATTATTACTAAATGAAAAACTAAGTCACGAAGGTTTAAAAAAAAGAGTTTCCCCAAATTTCCAGGACAAGTGTTTGTTTTACCCCCCAGCACACACGCTCAAAAGAAAAAAGAGGAAGGTAGGTTTGGAATGGTTTTTTCTGGGGCGTGTGGTCTGTGAGCATTGGAGGAAACCCCCCTGGGGGGGTGAAGGAGGGAAAGTCCCTTTCACAGGGCTTTCCAGACCTGGGGGGGGGGGAGAAATTTGATTCCCTTTGGCCCGTCCACTTTACGACAATACCAGTTTAAAGGGCACAAAAGAGGGGAGCTTTGCCTGACTAAGCTTTTGTTTCTCTTTTTCTCTCTCTGTGTCCTCTGTCTGTTGTCTCTCTTTTCTGTCTGTCTTCTTTGTGTCTGTCTGTCGTCTGTCTGCTGTCTCTCTCTCTCTCTCTCTCTCTTTTTATTGGGTCCTTTTGAAATGTATGTTTTCGCCCTTTTTTTTCTTTTTATTCTCCTAATTATAGTTTTCTTTTTTTTTCGTGGTTTTTTCCCCCTTCTTCTATTTCTCAACATCGACCATCTTGGTTTTTGTGTGTGTGTCGTGTGTGTGTGTGTGTGTGTGTGGTGTGTGTGTGGGTGTGTGTGTTAGCCTGCATTCATAGAAGATATGCACATGCGTTTGTGTATGAGTGTGTCTTTGCTTTTGTGTGAGCTGTTGCGTTTGCAGTCGTTAGTCCGTGTGTTCGTGTGTGTGTGTTTGTTGTAGCGCTGCGTGAGTACACACGCAAAGGAACGCTAGGTGCCATACGTGTAAGATGTACCAGATCTGGGACGGGCACTAAGATGGAAACAGAGTACAGGGTAAATTAAGTATACACCTGTGAGCTTGACAAGGTTGTCAATTTAAAGAAAAACTAATGTAATGATGCTGCAAGAGAATTTAAAAAGAGGAATACACACAAACACACACATACACACAAATCCCACACACACACACACAACACACACACACACACCACACACACACACACCACTATCACAGTCCTTCGGATGAGACTTTAAACCGATGGCCTGTGTGCGAACGCATGCAGAACATCTTGCGCACGCGTTTAAATCCTGTTTGATTTTCGAAAAGAGTGGCCCATTGTTTTTCTGTTTTTTTGTGCAGTGAACTAGATGACAAAATTTACAAAACGCCCTACACACGGGAATCGGACTGTGGTTGTAAAAAGCACATGAGTGCTTATTCTATAATCCTCGATATAAAAGAATAAATAAATAAAATATTAAAAGTTTAGGTACAATTTTTGAAACCATATTATGGAAGCCATAGCACGATACTGATATGGGCTATCATTTATGAAAAAGGTAAAGGTGTCCCATACATACCCTATAAGGTCGTAGGGGAGCGAGGCGTCAGAGACCTCACTTTTCTAGGGCCAGCATATTGAGGGCGGCGCCCATCTCCTCTCCCTCGCTGCTTTACCTTCCCTGACCCTAAAAAGGGCAGGTACTTATTTACAGCTGGATGAACTGGGGGGACTGTACTGGAAGCCAAGGCACGCAAATGGTCACCCATCCAAGTGGTAACCACGCTCGACGCTGCTTAACTTGGCTGGGGAAAAGTGTGTGCTCCGACCACTGAGCTATCCCGTCCCCAGAAATTATAATGTGCTATGCACTCAATCCCCTGCCCTCTGTTCCTTTTGTGAATGAGAGTGTAAGTGATCACAATAAACCATTGTCATTATCTCTCTCTCTCTCTTATCTCTCTCTCTCTCTCTCTCTCTCTCTCTCTCAAAACACACACACACACACACACACACACACCACACACACACACACACACACACACACACACACACACACACCACACACACACACACACATCTGGAAGACGGGGATAGCTAGTGGTTGGGAACCATTGCGCTGCATCTGCCGACCCGGGTTCGATTCCCGTTCAATGGGGATATTTTAATAATAATATAATAATAAATGGGAATTTATATAAGCGGCTATATCTTGCAGAGACAAAAATCAAAGCGCTGCACTCAACTCATTCTTACACAGTCATACAACAGTGACAAGCAATAGTTCCATCAAGTCAAATGTGCACACACTGCACAACACACACCGACCACACACACACACACACACACCCACACACACACACACACACACACAACAGGTCACCACACCCGCAGGGCAACAAATAGTATCTAGGTTGGTTGAAGGCAGGGGAAAAAAACAAAAAACTATGAGATGAGGCAGGAGAGGAAAATCTTAGGGTTTGAAAATATATATGTCTTGAGACTGGATTTAAAAGTGTCTAAAAGAGGCTTTTGGCGGAGAGAGAGAGGGGAGATCATTCCACATTAAGGGACCAGGAAAAGAGAAAGAGCGCGGCGTTGGTGGATTGGTTTGAATCTAGGTATTTCGTAAGGACCAAGGTATTCTGCAGCAGAGCGGGAGGAGAACGAGAAGGGTATGTTGTCAAAAGTGGAAGGACATTCACAGAGGTAGGCGGGTTCTGTTTTGTGGAGACATTTGTAAACAGAGGGTACTGATCTTATAGTTTACTCTCTGTGGCACAGGCATAGCCAGTGGAGAGATTGCAAGAGCAGGGGTAATATGCTCAGATTTTTTCTTTCTTGAGGTTGGACGAGCTGCCCCAGAGTTTTGTATACGTTGAAGGGATTGGGATTAAGGATGATGTGTGCAGACCAGCAAACAGAGAGTTGCAATCGTCCAGTCGTGAAGAATGATGACGCAACAAGTTTGGTGTTGCATTTCTTTCTGTGGACAGGTACTTTCGAATTGCACTACTAATACGCCGTAATTGATAGTTAGCAGGACTGGCAGGTCTGAGTGATGATTTTTTTTTGCATAGAGAGTGTTGTTGTCAATAATGGACCCCTAGATACTTCACAGCAGTGGATAAAGGGACTGATGGCATTGCCAAGTTGTTTGAAGTCTGTTGCGATGGAAGAGAGTTTGTGTTTGGATCCCTTCAAGCCTGGTTTGTTTTATTATCTGCATTTAGCTGTAAATTTGTTCTGTGATCATCCAATATTGGATATCTTGAAAGCAGTGGGCATATTTGTAAAGTGAAGAAGGCAGATTTTCAGGAGTTCCGTGATTAGAATCTTGAGAGTCATCTGCATTAAAAAATGATGGTTGATTGATTGGCGGTTACTTTATGTGACAGTGGAGCAGTGTAGTGGGTGAAAAGAACGGGCCCAGAACAGATCCCTGTGGAATCCACATTTCAATCTTGCAGGTACTGACTGAATTCTTGTTTACTGTGACTGTCTGGAATCGGTCTGTAAGGTATGAACTAACAAGGTAAGGGGCTGTACGAGTAACACCAATGTTTTTTGAAGACGGGACTGGAAGAATAGAGTGGTCTAGTGTCAAAGGGCTGCAGTAAGTCGAGTAGAGTATGAAGAGAGATTTTCCCTGAGTCAGAAGTCGAGTAGAAGTGTGTTTAAGGTATGGGCAAGGGTTAGTTTTCAGTGTATGGTTGACGCGATAGGCAGACTGAACGCTAGGAAGGGAGACTGTTGGAGAGAAGGTGAGTTGTTGAGCTGTTTTAGAACTACTTTTTCAAGGACTTGTAGAGATAAACGGTAGGTTGGAAACGGTCTATAGTTCTTCAGAATGTTGGGGTCAGGTCTGCTTTTTGTAGTAGAGGTGTGACTATGGCAGTTTTTAGAGCTGAAGGAATCATTTCAGGAGGGACAAGGAGATAAGTTTACTATATTCGTAATAGTGGGATTAAGTTGTGGCAGGACACTGTTGCAAAAAGAGAAGCAGGTTGGGTCAAGATCACATGATTTTATAGTCATTCCTTTCAGTATTAGTTCGATTTCTTTCGCGCTTGCGGGATGAAAAGGAAAGGGTGAGGAGGTGCCAGAGAATTGGGGATCAGGCAAGTTGCAGGCTGGAAAGGAGTCTGATCCAATGGAGCGTATGTTGCGGACTTTGGCAGAGAAGAAAAAAAAAAAAAGAAAGCAGAAAATATAGAAGGAAGCCTGTGTGGTTGTGAATTGAAGGCAGAGGACTTGCCTCTAGATCCAAAGAAAGTGGATGTGATGGGGAAAAGAATGATTTCTTAGACGTGGCATCAAGAACTGAGAAGAGTAGTATCTTAGTTTTTGCTGATAGAATTAAGGTTTTAACTTTGTTGATTTGTTTCGATGAAGATTTGTTATTCGGTTTTTCGATTTTTACCTGGACCGTTACTCGGGCAGGACTACCACTCTCCCAAAAAGTCGTCTCGGGTTTGTGACTATAATCGAGTCCCGTATGTCGAACGCACGCAGAACATCTTGTGACACACGTTTAATCCTGTTCGTTTTCTTAAGAGTAGGCCTTTGTGTGACCGGTTGGAAAAATGACAGAATTTACCAAACGCTTACAACAGGGACTAGTGTACAAAAGCAACATGAGCGGATTTTTCCATTATCCTCGATATATATGTTTTAAAAGAAAATAAATCAGTTATATAACTCACACTCATGTCTATCCCTCTCGCTCAACACACATTAAAAAACATCACACTCTCACACACACACAACACACACACACAAACTACACACACATTTCTGTCAAAACACACACACACACACCACACACACATTTTGTCAAAACAAACACACACACACCACACATCCTCTCAACAAAACAACATATACATGTCAAAACACACCAATACAACACACACACACACTCACACACACACAACACATCACCACAAACACACACACACCACAACATCACACAAAAAATTTAAAAAGTTTGGGTACAATTTTAAAACCAATTAGAACCCATAGCACTACGATAGGGGCTATCATTTATGAAAAGGAAAAAGGGCCCATAAAACCCCTATAAGGTCGTAGGGGACGGCGTCAAGACCTACTTTTCTAGGGCCAGCATATTAGGGGGCGCCCTCTCCCCCCCTCGCTGCTTAACCTTCCCTGACCCTAAAAAGGGCGGGGTACTTTTTTACAGCTGGATAAGGGGGGGGGACTGTACGGAAGCCAAGGCACGCAAATGTCACCCTCCAAGGGTAACCACGCTCGCGCTGCTTAACTTGGCTGGGGAAAAGTGGTGCTTCCGCCCACTGAGCACCCCGTCCCCAGAAATTAAAATGTCATGCACTCAATCCCCTCCCTCGTTTTTTTTGTGAATGAGAGTAAGGATCACAATAAACCATTGTCATTATCTCTCTCTCTCCTCTCTCTTCTCTCTCTCTCTTCCCCTCCTCTCCTCAAAAACACACACAACACACACACACCCACCCACACACACACACACACACACACACACACACACACACACACACACACACACACACACACATCTGGAAGACGGGAACCCTAGTTTTGGAACATTGCGCTGGCAATCTCCGACCCTTTCGTTCCCTTCAAGGGAAAATTTTAATAATAAAAAAATAAAAATGGAATTATATAGCGCTATATCTTGCAGAAAACAAATAAAAGCGCTGCACTAAACCATTTTTACACAG
>CM054159.1:8873567-8888567 GCA_028751875.1 Rapana venosa | reverse complement strand
GAGAGAGAGAGAGACAGACAGACAGACAGACAGACAGACAGAGGGACACACACACACACACACACCAAGAGACAGACAGGAAGACAGACCCCCTCCCCCCCCACACACACAGACAGAGAGATAGACAGACAGACAGAGGGACACACACACACAAAAACACACACACCAAGAGACGTGCAGGCAGAACCCCCTCCCCCCCCACAACAGAGAGAGAGAGAGACAGAGACAGAGACAGAGAGAGAAGACAGCAAACAGAAGCAGGGAAGTAAACAAGACTGGCAAGACTGTAAAACATGAAAGACGAGAAAACAAGGAAATACTTGCAAGGTGAAATATTTTCTTTAACACACCGCCCTCCACTCCCTCCACCCCCCCACCGTGCCCGCCCCCAAAATTGTTCTGGTCTTTCCCTGTCATGTAAGGACACACACCAGCAACGAAGAATAAATCATGTGATGCCCAAAGCTTGTGTCATTGCGCATGTCAACTTTAAACTTCCGGTCACGTGTGCCCTGTATGTGGAGAACTATGGCAAGGCCGCGAAGGCTTTATTTTATTTTTAATACATCTCTGTTAACTTCTTTTCCTTTCTAAAAGCTTGAATTTTTCTCTCTCTCCACGATCTGTCATACCGTGAATGGAAGTGTAAATGCTAGATCTAGTATTTTGGGTAAGATGATAAACTGAGGTCCTGCTTTGTAATGAATAAAATTTAAACAAAACAAAACACAAGAGAGTTGTCTCTAACACAAATCATAAGGGAAGGGGGGGGGGGAACCACTCTCAGAAATAAAACCAATACACTTGCAGAAATATATATATATATATATATATATATATATATATATATATATATATATATATATATATATATATATATATATCGAAAACGATTCTACTACAGCGTACTTGTAAGATTTTTTTACTCCTGCGGACTTCTACCCAGAGTGAGTGTGCTGTGGGCGCAGTGGGAAGACTGGGACCACACAGTCGAGCTTCATCCACTTTACGGATGCGAGCTTGGGAGTCCTGCTCAAATTACCTGACCAACACTGCAGGTATCTCTCTGTATCTTTCGGGCCCCCGGTTGACGCTGGGATATATTATGATAGTAAGCGTAGAGTACCACCCTGTCAAGTAGTCTCAAAGCACATACACTTAGCAGCATTATCACATCATCTTCATCGTCATCGATCATCATGCAATAAAAGAAAAAAAATTGTCTCTGATTCGGTGGTGCCAGTTGCTTCTAGTCTCATGGTGACCTCAGATTCGGTTTCTCCATACACTTCTGTGCCTGTGGTGGGTTTCTGTCAAAGCCTTTGGGGTTGGAGGTTCACAAGAGAAGGCTGTTGGAGGGGTGCTGTAGTGGTCACCCCCCCCCCCCCCCCCCCCCCATGTGGGCGTCTCACGCAGTCTGGCTCCCTGACTGAGCTAATACTTTCCTCAGTGGGGGGCTTAGTAGGTAATATCCCGCGGATGTCAGCTCAGAACAGGCACCACCGAACACCAACCGAAGTGACCCAGCAGCAGTGCAGGGCCCCTCTGGCTGGTGGTCTCACGACGGCCTAACATTGATCGGCTCCCTGTGACATTCCGACGCTGATGATGCGACATAACGAATCTAGACATGGCTGGGGCGGAGAGATTGAAATGAGCGGCGTGGGAACAGCATGGCAGGAACTTCACAGAAGATGAGGCAGCAAGAACAATTAAAAAAAACACAAAAGAAAAGAAAAAGAAAAATTAGAAATTTTGTCTCTGACACAATTCATAGAAAGAAAATCCTACTTTTAGGAATGAAAATAATTTTAAAACACTAACAAAAAGGGGGGGGGGAGGAGAGAGAGAGAGAGAGAGAGAGAGAGAGAGAGAGAGAGAAGAGAGAGAGAGAGTGATGAGAGAGAGAGAGATGGAGAGAGAGAGATGGAGAGAGAGAGAGAGAAGAGAGAGAAGAAAGAGAGAGAGAGAGAGAGAGAGAGAGAGAGAGAGAGAGAGAGAGAGATTGAGAGAGAGAGAGGGAGAGAGAGAGAGAGAGAGAGAGAGAGAGAGAGAGAGAGAGAAGAAGAAGAAGAAGAAAAAAACACCAAGAGGAACGGGCTGTACTTTTATCCAGGACACACATTTTGGCTCCCAACATGTCTGAAAAGTAGCCTTCACAGACCACAGTGTCAGGCAGTAACGCCACACACATAACGACACCGAAACCCGTCCATTAAACGCCCATACACCCGTTGTCAAAACACTCCAGAATGGTTTTATCTAATCCTTCAGCTTCTCTCTGCGTCCCACTCTCCTCTTCTTCTTCGAAAGAAAAGGTCATTGGTGACGTCAAAGCGCTGATACGAGCAATTGACGTCATAGGTTTTATTGGCGTAGGGATATGCCACTCTTCCAAACTCTATCTGTCAAGTGTCCTTCTGTTTGGAAATCACTGACCACCATTAGCCTACTCAGCCGCACGTTGTTCGGTCAAGCGGTCAGATTGTAGAGCAACGTGTTGGGAAGGTCAAGAAGAAAGCGAGCGAGCGCGAGCGCGCGCGTGCGCGGTCACGTACACACACGCACGCACCACACACACACACACACACACACACACAGTCTGATATCACTATGAGTGAAGAGACGTCAAATTGAAGAAAGAACACACACCCACACGCGCGCGCACACACGCACACACACACACACACACCACGCACGCACACAAACAGCAAACTTTATTTTTCTACTGCATAAACTGTTCAATAAATGTTGGATTGAAAGTGTTATGCCAGTGGATTGGAAACAATCTATTGTCATTCCTATTCATAAACAGGGAAAACCCACAACAGACAAAATTAGCTACAGGCCAATTGCTTTGACCTCACACACCGGCAAGCTAATGGAGAGAATTATTCTTAAAAGGCTGATGTACTTCTGTGATAAAAATAAAATAATCCCGGTCAATCAAGCGGGTTTTCGAAAAGACAGATCTGCCATAGATAACTTGGTTAAGCTATAAACGCATGTAAAAAAAATCAGTTTGCAAGAAGAAAGAACGTTCTTGCAACATTTTTTTTTTATATAAAAAGGGCGTATGATTAAGTTTGGCATGCTAAGTTGCTGTGTAAACTAAAGGATCTGGGTTTTTCTGGGCATTTTTATAATTATATTAAAAGTTTTTTGACTAATAGAAGTATACAGGTTAGAGTAGCTAAATCATATTCTAGTTTTAGGTCTCTGCATATGGGACTACCCCAAGGTTCTGTAATATCGCCTCTCTTATTTAATGTTTTGTTGCATGATCTACCTATGAAATTGTCAATGGAAGTCGTCTTAGTGCAATATGCAGATGATATATGTATGTGGATGAATGTTTCTATGAAACGAAACACACCAAAAAGAGCATTAAACTAGATTAAAAAGGTATACCAGAACCAGCTTAACAACATCGATAATTATATGCTCGAAAATGGATTTACTTTATCCACAGAAAAAACGTACACTGTGCTTTTTAACAATGGCAGTAATCCAGATGACCTACCAACATTTAGAATTGGGACCAACATGATTGAATATAAAGACACCGTAAAGTTCTTGGGTGTTATTCTCACTTCTAAGCTAACTTGGAATGCACATATCGAAGAGAATTTAACTAAGGCAAAGAAAGGCTTAAACTTTTTGAAGATGGTAAGTAAACAGTTCTGGGGCCAAGACACATTAAATCTGAAATATTTAGCTACATCTCTTATTCGTTTAAAATTATCGTATGGTCAAGAGGTCTATTTCAGTGCTCCTAAGTATTTACTTAAAAAGTTACAAAGTATAGACTGCAAAGCATACAGACTGGCTCTTGGTGTGCCTTATCACGCCTCAGCCCTGGGAACATATAACGAAGTCGGCATGTTGCCTTTAGATGATTACCGTCAACTGGCATGTGCTAAACATTTGCTTAGAAACAAAACGACAGAAAACTTTATTTCAGAAGAAATAGAAGTAAAATCAGAATTTAAGTTTCCTAAAAGAGCGAAATATATATCCTCTTTAATGCCCATAAGTACATATGTGTCTGATCTGGTACAAAACTCTGAAGTCAATCAACACAGCATGGACACACAGGAAGCAATCTTACCTTGCCCATCATGGGAGATGAATAAAGCACACTTTGATATAAAGGTGTCTAATGTAAACAAGAATGACAATTTGAATATAATGGTTTCTGATGTCCGATCCCACATCCATCATAAATATTTTGACCATTTACAAATTTATACAGACGGATCACGTCTAGATAATGAAGAAACAGGTTCTGCTTTTGTTATACCAGCTTTAAAAATTGAAAAATCATATTATGTTGGTAAATATCACTCGATATTTACAGCAGAACTTGTAGCAATACTAGTGGGTCTTACCTATATTCTTGATTTGCCGTTGTGTATATTTCAAATTCTTGTTTGCGTTGATTCTAAATCGGTATTGTATGCTTTAAAATCCCCAAGTTTCAAGAAAACTTCGAAAATCATATTAGAAATTAAGCATGTCATACATCTCCTAACCTTAAAGGGCATAAGTGTGAATTTTTGTTGGGTGCCTTCACACACTGGTTTCTTTCCAAATGAGTGGGCAGATAGAGCTGCCAAAAAGGGTGCAAAACATGGACGGGATGCAATAGAATTGCATGTGCCTTTATCCTTACAAGAAGGGTATAGCTTGCTAGAACAAAAATCATGGAAAAAGGTCACTGACAGTAATCAGCAAAATGAGAAACTTTTAACTAGAACTGCAATCAATACCGATAATTTAACAGTGGTGAACCATTCAGAAGTTAGTACAAGTGTTTTTACGTCAAGGAGAATTAATACTTTATTCTATAGAATGAAACTAAATGCATTGATAACCAAATTCAGCAAAAATGGTAAATGCCTGTGTGGTGAGAATATCACTAATACTCATATACTTTTTGACTGCCAGAGTGTAAAACCTTTGATGCCCCATTTTTCTGAAAACTCCCTCACCAGCATATTCAGCAACCTAAAACTAGCATTTGAAATTGTGAAAGGTCTTTGTCACAGTCCCATAGGACATTTGTTATAGTTACATTAACGTTAATGACTTTTTGTTTGTTTGTTTGCTTGTTAATAATTCTTGTTGCATTGCCAAGTTTCTTTTCGAGATTAAAAAAAAAAAATTTAATAACACATCCACCTCACCCGTTTGTTTTTTTGTTTTTTTCCCATCTAATATCACTAAAAGTGAACAGACGTAAAATTGAAGTCAACAACAACAACAACACACGCACACACACACACACACACACACACACACACACACACACACACCACACACACACACACACACACACACACACACACAGCACGCACGCACGCACGCACGCACGCACCCATACACAGTCTGATATGACTATGAATGAAGAGACGTTAAATTGAGAAAAAAACCACACACACGCACGTAAGCACGCACGCACGCAGGCTCTCACGCGCGCGTGCAAACACACACACACGTTATTTTTATGTCATGTTATTTTTTTTATTGTGGACATTTAAAAGCATTTTTACCCGCTGTACCAAGTTTGTCACTGGATCAGATTTTGTCTGAACCATTGTTACTGTTGGACATTGTGTTAGGATTGATAAGAAGTCCGATAATTCAGTTTTTGTAGTATGTTTAAGTTAGTTTTTATTAAGTACCGTTATCTGACACTTTTCTATTATTGTTTGCGTTCTCTTGTTTAGATTACTTTTTTCCGTCTAAAATCACTAAATGTGAATAGACGTTAAACTGAAGATATCCACACACACACACACACACACACACACACACACCACACACACACACACACACACACACACACACACACACACACACACACACACACACACACACACCGTCTAATATCACTGTGCGTGAAGATACTTTAAATTGAAGACTTTTAAGACACACAACAACACACACACACACACACACACACACACACACACAACACACACACACACACATCGCTTAATATCACTGACAGTGAAGAGACGTAATTGAAATTAGAGAGAAGAAGAAGAAGAGAAGAAGAAGAAGAGAAGAAGAAAACACACACACACACACACACACACACACACGCACGCACGCACGCACGCACGCACGCACGCACGCACGCACACACACACACACACACTCTGATAAACCAGCGGTCTGCTTTGAAATAATCACTTAGAAAGCGCAGAAAACAAAAACGTACATGAAATAAAGACTGTCCCGAATTAAACTCCGTAGAAACAAGAAACCATTTTACAGTAGACATAAATGTAACGCATACGCAGTCCCCCCCCCCCCCCCCAAAAAAAAAAAAAAACAAAAAACAAAAAACACAAAAAACACCAAAACCACCACCACCAACAACAACAACCGCCCCCCAAAAAAACCCCTAAAAGCCCCTAAAAAAAATTGGAGAAATTATGGCACTGTACTTAGTGTGATGAATTGGTCACAATAAGGATTAGATTTGGATTTTATTTATTTATTCATTCCTTAATATTTGGGGACGGGGATAGCTCAATGGTCAGAGCATTGCTTCCCCCCAGCTAAGGTTAATAAGCAGCATCGAGCGTGGTTACCGAATTGGATGGGTGACCGTTCGCGCGCCTTGGCTTCAGTACAGTCCCCCAGTTCATCCAGCTGTAAATGGGTACTTGCCCTCTTTAGGGTCATGGAAGGTAAAGCAGCGAGGGAGAGGAGATGGGCTCCACCCTCAATATGTTGGCCCCTAGAGAAGCTGAGGTCTCTGATGCCTCGCTCCACTACGATCACATAGGTTGTGGGATACCTTTACCTTTTCTTTTTAAACCCTTATGTTGAAACACATTTTTTTCTGTTTAGGGTTTGGAGCTTTAGGGCTCACTTGGTGGAAACGGACTTGAGACCGTCCACAGCTTTAAATAAATGTCTGGGAGCTATAGTATTGGATGAAGGATCAAAGCCCGAAGTACTCTCCAGGATAGCCCATACCACAGCTGCAATGACCAGATTGAAAGTCCTCTGGAATGATATCCACCCACATTGAAGTGTCGGTTCACATTTATCCATGATTGCTGATTGTTGGATGTCACATGGCCTTGGTGTTCGTATGTATGTGTATTTTATGTATGTTAAAGTACATGTAAAACATTTTTTAAAAGACATCTTGAATGACAAGAACATTGCCATCAGCTTCAAGATCGGATTGATGCGTTCCCTTGGTATGTCCATTTTTTTTTTTTAGGCATGTGAAACGTGGACCATAACAGCAGACGTTGAAAGAAGGATACAGGCAATGGAGATGAGGTGTTTTTGCAAACTCCTTGGTATCTCATTTAGAGATCACATAATTAAGAGGTAGGGAAAACCAGAAAGGAAAACGCCATCCGACCATATGAAGAGCTCCTGACTTCAGTGAAAAGACGCAAACTGAAGTGGTACGAGTATGTACATCACACGAACATCTGGACTGGCCAGGACTGTCCTACAGGGAACAGTACAAGGGGAGAAATGAAGAGGCAGACAGAGAAAATAATGGGAACACAACATCAAAGAAGGGACTGACCTTGAGTGGAAGTACATACTACGAAAAGTTGAGAACCACGAAGAGTGGAGGAAGCTGGTTGCAAAATCTTCAGTGGAGCCCCAAAGGTCAGCCAGACTACGGGATAGGTGGAGGTGAAGGAGAAGGTTCAGCTTCAAGCTTCAAAGTGTGATCGTTCCTAATAACCATGTCTTCCTTGAGAATGGCAAGCACAGTTAATTATTTGACAGATAGCTATTTCAGGGGCCATTATCACCTTGGCATCATCATCATCATCATCATCATCATCATCATCATCATCATCATCAACCATTACACCCAGAGGTGTGTAGGGCAGCAACAAAGCGCTTCCACTCCTGCCTATCCTGGGCTAACTTAGTCACTGATCCCCAAGAGTGCTGCATGGCCTTCATCTCACTTTCTACAGTCCTCCTCCACGTTGCTTTTGGTCTTCCTTTCTTTCTCCTTCCTTCTGGGGTCCAGTGCAATGCTGTTCTTGTGATTGACTGTGGGTCTCTTCGGAGGATGTGCCCAATCCACTTCCTCCGTCGTCTGGTGATGATGGTTCCCATGTCTTCCTGCCTGCATCTCTGTAGTAGGTCTTCATTGGAGATCTTCTCTGGCCAAAAGATCCGGAGAATACGATGTGAAAGGATCGAAGTTTGGTAAGATCCGCTTCTGTCATCCTCCAGCACTCAGAACCGTACAGGAGCGTAGATACAACACAGCTCTGGTATAGCTTCAGCTTGGTGTTGGTTCTGTACTGAGTTGATCTCCAGATATTGTTCATCTCCCTAAACACACTCCTGGTTTTGCCCAGTCTGTTGTGGATGTCTTCTTTTGTGCGCCCTCTGGTTTGATGATGCTTCCAAGGTATGTGAACTTGTCTGTCTGGCGCAGGTCAGTTCCATTCACTTTCACAGGGGCTGGTGTGTTCACAATGAGCAACATTGTCTCCGTTTTCTTGGTGCTAATACGAAGCCCCACTTGCTGTCCGAATGTTTGGAGTCTGCTGGTCTTCTCCTGGATATGTTGGTGTGTGTGTGACAGCAGCGCCAGGTCATCCGCAAAGTCAAGGTCGTCTAGTTTGAGAACAGGCTCCAGCGAATCCCTCTTGGGGTGTCTTCTGTCGTCTTCCTCATCACCCAATCAATGGCCAGATTGAAGAGAACTGCAGACATCACGCATCCTTGTCTTACTCCAGCCTTGACTTCGAAGACAGTGTTGCTATGGCCCACAGAGCATCTGAAGTTGTCGTAGAAGCTCTTGATAAGGTGTACCAGTTTCGATGGGATGCCATAGTGTCAAAGGATACTCTAAAGGCTGTCTCTGTGTATGCTGTCAAATGACTTTTCGAAGTCCACAAAATTCACATACAGTTGTCTTTTCCACTCTGTGCACTGTACGATGATGTTTCTGAGCGTGAATATCTGGTCTATACATTCTCATTGCTTCCTGAACCTTGCTTTGTTCCTTCCTCAGTGCAACGTCCACAGTGTCTGATATTCTTCTGATGATGACCTTGGCCAGTATCTTGCTCGGCACAGACAAAAGAGTGATTCCCTTCCAGTTGTTGCAGTCGCTCAGGGTTCCTTTCTTGGGGATTTTGACTATCACTCCCTTAGTCCAATCGTCAGGTACTTTCTCGTTTTTCCATGCAGCTGTGAACAGTGGTTGCAGTATGTCAGCTGCTAGTTCAGAATCTGCCTTGAACAGTTCGGCACCAAGGTTGTCCTGGCCTGGTGACTTGCCGTTCTTGAGGGTCTTGATGGCAGCCACTATATCTTCCTTTGTTGGAGGGTTGACATCAATGTCTAAGTCTTTTGTAGCTTCTGGGATGTCATCACCTTGGCAAACACAGTTCATTATTTGACAGACAGCTATTCAGGGGCCATTATCACCTTAGCAAACACAGTTAATTATATGACAGACAGCTATTTAGGGGCCATTATCACCTTGGCTAACACAGTTAATTATTTGACAGACAGCTATTTCAGGGGCCATTGTCACCTTGGCAAACACAGTTAATTATTTGACAAACAGCTATTTTTAGAGGCCATTATCATCTTCTGGTTACGTGATAGTCAGCTGTTGATCTGCTGATTATCATTATCACTTCATGTGATGGTTTCTGTAGCTTGTTGGAAGACTCAGCCGGCAGGCAAGGATGATTACATCCTCCAGTCTCCTGTTTCCTTGTCCGAATTCTGCAACCCAGTTCGTCACTAGGACACACTAAAGGAGCTCCTTCATTATAGTATTAACCTTCACCCCGTGAGTAGCGAGCAGGCAGCCGTCAGTCTCCTTGTAAGACTATGGAGTTGCGCTCTAGGTGTTTCTGCTCCAGAGCGCAAAGCCTGGGTAAGTTAAGTATGGAGGGCAAGCTGTTACCCATGCAGCAGAACCCCCCCCCCCTCCCCCCTCTTCTCTCTGTCTCTGTCTCTCTCTCTCTCTCTCTCCATGTCGCTGGAATGGTCCATTGGAAAGACAATCGCCGATACACATGGTTCCAGTGCCGTCGCAGGAGTTGCCAGAACGATGCTGCATACAGCTCTTAAGATCATAATATAGGCCCTAGGTGTTTTTTTGTTTTTTCCCCCCATTCCTCCACAAGAGCTCACCATTAGTGAGACCCATGCGTATGCAATCGTTTTTTCCCCCCACCATAATAGGTAGCCGCGTTCCGACCTCCGGGATGGTGTCTAAACACGACACCTGTGTGCATGCTGGGTTTTGTTTGTTTGGTTGTTTGTATTTTTACTTTGTCATCGGTTCCTACTCGCACACAATGGCATATTCTTCCGAAAGGCGGAACGGGTTTTTAACGTGTGCGCAAGATGTTCTGCGTGCGTTCGCACACGGTACCTCGGTTTATAGTCTCATCCGAAGGACTTTTGCGGAGAGTGGATCGAGTCGGCACAAATATTAACTCCAGAGGAAAAATCCTTTTGAACGAGTTTCAAACCCGGGTCAGTAGATCACGAATACATCACTCTAACCACCAGGCTACCCCGTCCTCCCTCAGTCGAGACTGCGAACGTAAAACGAGTATTCCCTAACTTTCCCCGGGTGGGGGTCGGGGTGGGGGGAATTCATTGTTTTACCTGAATCGTACGGTCACAAAGACAACAGGAATTGTCTTCTGTTGTTGTTGTTGCTGTTGTGCATTCCCCAGCTTTACACTCTAGAAATCACCCAGACTCTGACTCGCTCATCATCCCACCTGGGAATCAACGCTGTGAGGTAGAAAGTACACACCGCATGATAAGTTTGCGTTTACGACTCTTTTCGAGTGCCTCGCCACATAGGCAGCCACACACTTCAGAGGAATTTTGTTCCCTTTTAAAACAAAGGAGAGCGGGGTTTGTTATGAAAAGAGCTTGTCACGGTTTAAAGGCAATCTCAATCACAATTTTTTTTTTTTACAACAAAAAAACTTTTTTCAAAAGCGAAAAATTTTAAAATTGGGAAATGGGATGTCCCCAAGTTTCCAAAAGGACTTGAAAAGACATTTTTTAAAAGGCCCACTGTCCAAAGAGGAAGAAGAAAGGAGACCAAGGAAGGCGGGGGAGGAAAACTTCAGCGAAGGGGGACGGGCCCTAGAAACTCAACAAAACCCGGGAAGAAAGGCAGAACAGAGGAATGGGGGGAAACTGGTTGTTGAGGTTTTGAGGGTGCCCCCCGGTCGTCGAACTAGGGGAAAAGGGATAGTTAGATAGATGGATAGAACAACATTTGGTGTAGGCCTTGGTAATTAGCTGTCATCAATAATGACCAGCTTTTGGCCTGGGCAAAAGGGAAATTGTCTGTTTTGGGAAAACTCTTTACTTCCCTTTTGCAGTATGTGCTTTGGCAGCTCTTTCTGGAAAAGAAAAATTTTAATTCTTTTTTTTTTAATTTTTTGTTTTTTGGGGTTTTTTGGGGTGGTTTTGTTGTGGTTGTTTTTGGGGTTTTTTTTGGGGGGGGGGGGTTGGGGGTGGAGGGTTGTTCACAGGAAGTTTTTCGGAGTTTTTTATTCCCCTTGACCTGTCCACTTCGGGAAAATTTAAACCATTTGAGTCAAACATGCGTCACCTTGTGCTGATTTAAAATTTGGGCCCTTTTTTGCGCGTCGGGGGGGGGGGGGGGGGGGGGGGGGGGGGGGCCCTGGGGGAAATAATTTTTTTTTCCAAAATTCCCTGAATAAAAAGTGGTAATGACGTATGGTAGACATTTTTGTGTTTTTTTTGGTTGGGGGGTTTTTTTTTTTTCTTTCTTTATAAACTTTTGTTTGATTTTTTTTTGGTTAGTTATTCCCCCCCCCCCCCATTTGGGTTTCCCTCGTCGCTTTTCTAACCCCCACCACCCCCCCCCCCAAAAAGAGAAAAAAGCAAAACCCAACCAAAAGAAAACCCCAAAAAATGGAAGCATTTTACGTGATGTTTTTTCATTATTGTTCACCTTGGGCTGGGACGTCATGCTTAAATGCGGAAAGGTGGCTCGAATTTTGGGGTGTTTTTGGATGACGGAGGATTTATGACGTGAATATTCTGGCGTTAAAGGGGATGAGGCGGTTTGTGAAGGGAAAGAGTCTAGGTCTTCTTTTGGTTCGAGTTATGATCCCCCCCAGCTGATGCTTTGGGTTTAGGGTTTGGCGTTTTTTGTTTCTTTTCTCTGTCTGTTGTTTGTAGGTTTTGTAAATTTTTAGGTTGGTCGGTCTGTTGTTCTCTGGGCTTGGCTCTCTCTCTTTCCCAAACGTTCGCCCTTTGCTTCTTTTTTATACCCCCTTTTTTTGCTCTTTTTATCTTCTTCCTTTTTCTTTTGCTCTGTATAACCCCCAAAAAACCACCACCCCCCCCACCCAAAACCAAACCCCACCACCCTCATTCTCTTTTATCATCCCTCATTTATTTTTAGTTTGTATTAGTATCCCTTTTTAGTGTTGTTATTATAAATTTTAAAAAAAATTTTAAAGATAACAATAATTTTTTATTATTGTCATTAAATTTTCATTCTTTTTGTTTTTCCCCCATAACCCCTCTTTATTTTCAATTTTTCATTATGTGTGTTGTTTGGGGGTTTTGGTGTGTGTTTTGTTTTTGTGTGTGTGTATCTGTGTGTGTGTGTCTGTGTGTGTGTGTCGGGGTGTGTGGTGTGTTTTGTGTCTGTGTGTGGTGTGTGTGTGTGGTGTTTGGGGGGGTGTCTGTCTGTCTGTTTTTCTGTGGGTCTTTTTTTCTTTCTGTCAGGGTTCTTCCCGGGGGCGGCATCTTGAAGGCGGCACCCATTCTCCCCCCCCCTTCCCGTTGACCCTTTTCCCGACCCTAAAAAAGGGCAAAAAACCCCTTTAAAAGCTGGGGGGAAATGGGGGGGACGGTACTGAAAGGGTAAAAGAAACCCGGAAATTTTGGGCACCCATTTTGCGAGGCAACCCGCCCCCCTTTCTTTTTTTTTCTCTTTTCTCTTCTCTCTCTCTCTCTCTCTCTCTCTCTCTCTCTTCTCTCTCTTCTCTTCTCTCAAGATTAACACAACGATTTTGAACTCACTCAAAAGAAAAGCTTTTAAAAGCATTTGTATCACAATGGGCGAAAAGCTAACACATAAATTTTTAAAGCACAAAAATTTCAGTTACTTCTTTGTTTAAAACGTTAGGCAAACCGACAAAAACCCACCCCTACTGAGCTTCAGCTTGGGGGAGATGTGTGGTCCCCGGGTATACACCCCAGTGTTGAAAGAGGGGGAAGTTGTGGTTCGAGCCCCACGGTTTCCCCCTTTTCCCCTAGACCCTTTTGTGGTGGTTGGTTGCTAAAACTTTCAGATGGCTGGGAAACCCAGGTCCCCTGGTTTCCGGGCAGCATTTTGCGCACGGGTTTAAAAAAATCAGGTGGGGACCCGTAAACCGGATTTCCGTGACGAAGGGGGGAAAAAATTTTGGGCACGTAAAAAGAACGGGGTGAGATTTTTAAACCCGGGGTTTTGTTTTGTGTGCACGTATTTTGCGCAAGTAAAGGGAACCCCCGGCAAGATTTAGGGGGGGTAAAAATTCTTTAGGGGAAAAATTATTTTTTTTAGGGGGGAAAAAGTACACATGCAGTCATTTTTTGAAAGGGATTTGGGGGGGGACGGGGTAGTCAGTGGTCGGGAAACACTCGCTTCCCCAGCCAGTTTTAAACGCGTCGAGGTGGTTACCATTGGTGGGGGACCCTTTGGGCCTTTGGGTTCCAGTACAGTTTCCCCCCTTCACCCCGCTGTAAATGGGGACTACCCCGCCCTCTTTAGGGGCAGGGGAAAGGTTTAAAACAGCGAGGGGGGAGGGGGATGAGCCCGGTCCTATGCTGGGCCCCCTTTAGATTTGAGGTCTTGATGCCTCAGCACCCCAAGCCATTTTTATTGTTTATGGGGCACCTTACCCCTTTTTTCGAGGAAGGCCCAGTTATCCCGGTACTGGTTTTGGTTCCCCCCATTTTTTTCCCCCCAAGGTGGCCCAATTTCTTAGGGCCCCCCCCCCCCCCCCCTTTTCCCTCCCACCCACACCCAACCCCAAACCCACCCTTTTCCCCCTCCCCCCCCCCACCCCCCCCCCTTTCCTTTCCCCCCTGGCCAAAAAAAAAAAAAAAGGTTTTTGGTTTTTTTTGGACTTTTTTTACGCAAAGTTTAATTTAATACCCCGTACAGGGGTTTTTTCTTTAAAATGGGGTTTCTTAAAAGGGAAGGCAAAAAAACAACCTCCCCCAAAACTTTCCCCACAAAAAAAAAACAAAAACAACAACAACAACAACAAACAACAAACAACAAACAACAACAAAAAAACCCAAAAACAAAAAACGAAAATAAAAAACCACCAACCTCACCCAACAAACTTCTGTCCTTCACTAGATGGACTAGCTACCAACGCACAGACTTGCAAATCGCAAGACTTGTGATTCCAAATCTGACAACACCTGTCGTCTTTGTGAGTGTGCAAATGTGGACAATGACAATGACACATTCTTTTATTTCGAGGATAAGGAATAAGCACTCATGTGCTTTTTTATTATATTTTTTACATCCAGTCCTCGCCCGTAGAGGATCTACGTATCTTAATAATAACCCAGTACTCATACTCTCTCACAGGTAGAAACAAAGGGAAATAACCCTTTCGAAAACAAAAACAAAACAAACAACAATAAAGAAAAAGAAAAAGACCAAACAAATAAAAGAAACCCCCAAAACATCCCCCCCCAAAAAAAAAAAAAAAAAAAAATCAACAAGTAAAATAACAACGAAAAACAACAAAAGACGAAGAAGAAAAGAGAAAAAAAAACAAGCAAACAAACAAACAACAACACAAAAAACAAGGAAAAAAAAATAAAATAAAAAACAACAACAAACAAGAATTTTTTTTATAAGTCATAAAAATAAACATCTACGCATTGTAAAATGGTACACATAGTTGTTACACGTAACAATAAGGTATTGAAATAGGGCATTCATTA
>CM054159.1:8835926-8870567 GCA_028751875.1 Rapana venosa | reverse complement strand
AAAAAAACCCAACAAGTGCTTATTCCTTTCTCATTTTAAAAGATATTTTTAAAAAGCATACATGCACGTACATACACATACGCGCGCAAACACACACAAAACCACAACATACGTACTCTGACAGCTCCACAGAAAACCCCCCCATCTATAGTCATTAACTATATTTCCACGGAAAACACAACTGTAGTCATGAACTATGATAACTCCACATTAAACATACCATATTCAGCTCACATTTATTCCGTAATGATATGTATGTCATCTCAGAACATAACTTGTTTTGACTTAGGTAGGGGTTCATTCATTCATTCATTCATTTATTCATTCATCCATTCATTCATTCATTCATATTCATTCATTCATTCATTCATTCTTTTCATTCACTCATTCATTCATTCTTTTTTTAAATCGAGGATAATGAAACAAGCACTCGTCGTTTTTATTTTACATCCAGTCCCCGTGTCTATGCAGTTTTGTAAATTTAGTCCTCTGTTCCCACTGGCACACAGTGGCCTACTCTTACGAAAAGCGAAAGTGTGTCGGTAGGAACGGATGATGCAATTTCTTAAAAAAAATAGTAAGCGCAGGTACAGTGATGTTTCGTTTAGGTATCGTCCCGAACTCGGAATACAGCTACCTTAATAGTGGGTAGGCAGACAGTGGCGTACGCAAAAAAATCTCCCCAAATGATGAGTTCTAGCCGAGTAACAACAAATATAGATAAATAAGCATACACGCACGCACGCACGCGTACACACACACCCTTATCCCCCCTCCCATATAGATATATACACACCCCCCCCCACACACACACACACACTGACAGACACACACACACTGACAGACAGACACACACACACTCACATACACTTACCCACACGCAAAACACACCACACACATACACACATACACACACCTTAACCACCCCTCCCCCCACCTCCACACACACACACACACACACACACACACACACACACACACACACACACACACACACACACACACACACACACCACAACACACACACATCACAACACAACACACACACAACACACACAAACACAACACAACAACATCTCCGATCTTACCGTAAACTTCAGCACGGATGGAGAAGATAGAGAGAGCCAGCATCAGAAAAAGGGCACCGCACCACCACCACCCCTCTCCACCACACACCAGTCTTCACACGCTCCATCCCTGCACTTCTGTGACGATCATCACAACTTAGAAGCTCTGCGGTCAAAACACGCGGGACATCTTCAGGTTTTGTTGCTGTTGCTGTTGTTGTTGTTGTTGTTGTAAATCCAATCACACGAAACGATATCTAAAAAAACCAAAAAAGCCTAACCAGGCAAGTGGATGAACGTCTTTTAATAATATAGGATGAATAAAAACTGAAGGAAAAGAAATGAGAGAACAACGAGGGGGAAAAAAATAGAAAAAACAAGGAAGGGAGGAAAATTTGTAAATGAATGAATAGATGGAGAAATGAATAGAGTCTAGCGACAAGAAGTGAATACATAGGGAAAAGAATGAACAGAAATGTAATGTGAGTGAATAGATGGATACATGAATTGAGACAAGCAACAAGAAGTAAATACATAGGAAAAAATTTGAACAGAAATGTAATGTGAGTGAATAGATGGATCATGAATTTAGCAAGCAACAAGAATTAGAAGTAAATGAATAGAAAAAAAATTGAACAGAAAAGCAATGTGATAAAATGAATAAATGAATATAAACAAACAACAAGAGTAAATGATTAGAAAAAAAAGGGAACAGAAAAAATAAAATGAATGAATAAGTGAAAGAAACAAACATAAAGGAAACACACACACACACACCAAACACACACACAACACCACACACACAAACACAAAACACACAACATACAAACACCCCCCCCCCCTCACACAACACACAAACCACACACAACACACACACACACAAACACACACAAACACAAAAAACACAAACAAAAACAACACAAACACCACACCACACACACACACACCACACACACACACACACACACACACACAACACACACACACACACAGAGCAAGCAACACAAAAACGCAATGCTCCCAACAAATTCTTTGTCTCCCGAAGCGGTCGAAATATTTCAGCAACTCATAACACTGCCACACAACATTGGACCACACCTGTCCCCACCACGCTATAAACACACACACACACACACCACACACACACCACACAACACTCAACACAAAACACACACAACACACACACACACACAACACAAACACTCACACACACACACCTACCCCCCCCCCCCCATCCACCCACCCCCAATCTCTTCAACACGCTTTCCCCCCCCAAAACCCACACAACAACAAAAAACACGAATTTCACATCATCACAAGTAACTCCCTCTATACTTCCTTTTTTTTTGATTTGGCGCACTAAACTTAACCGGATGTTCCTTTTCCCAACAGCGTAGCAAGTAACCCAAAACGTATTTAAAAAAACAACCAAACCAAAACCCCAACAAACCACCCACACACACACACTCACCATCACACAACCCACACCCAACAGTGACGGCAAAGAGCCTCGCTCCAGAAACAGCAGCAGGCAGGCAGGTAGCAGGCAGGTAGGCAGGGAGATCTTACTGGCTAACTGCATCAAGAGCTCTACTGTGTACCATCGAGATCTTGACACTGCTCAAGTGTCCGCGCGCGCATGCAACCTCCCCCCCCTCCCCTCCCAAACCCCAACCCCCCCCCCCCACCTCCACACACATACATACACCACATATACATACACGTACGCCAGCACGCACACCACACGCATACACACACAGAGGATACACACACGCACTAATATCACTGAGAGTGAACAGACGTCTAATATCACTGAGATGAACAGACGTAAAATCGAAAAACAACAACAACAACACACGCACGCGCACACATACATGCACGCACACATACACAAAACACACACACACACACGTACACATACACACATACACACGCACACGTACATACCCACACATACACACACATTCTCTCTCTTTTTCTCTCTGTCAAACACACACACACACACACACACACATGCACACACACCACACACACACACACGCATACACACACGCAACGCACACACACACGCGCGCGCGCACGCATACCCTGCACACACACACACACCGCCCCCCCCCCCCACACACACACAACACGCACGTACGCACGCACGCATGCAAATACACATGCACACACACACACACAGAAGAGAGAGAGAGAGAGAGAGAGAAGAGAGAGAGAGAGAGAGAAGGAGAGAGAGAGGATGATAACTAGAGAGATTGATTATTCATTAATTGATTGATTGATAGATGGATAATCTTTTGGGGGATTACAGATAGGTATTGACATACTTTTTTTCATCCGGAAATTGTCCTGAGTATGGACCCCCATTAATGATGACAAAGAAAGAAAGAAAGACAGACAGAGACAGACGGAGAGAGAGAGAGAGACAGAGACAGAGAGAGAGAGATAGAGAGAGAGACAGAGAGAGAGAGGAAGAGAGAGTACAGAGAGATGAGAGGAGAGAGAAAGAAGAGAGGGGACAGAGACAGAGAGAGAGAGAGAGACAGAGACAGAGGATGAGAGAGAGACAGAGAGAGAGAGAGAAAGAGAGAAGATCAGATGGAGAGAGGAGAGAGCAGACAGAGAAGAGAGAGAGAGAGGAGAGAAGAGAGAAAAGGAGAAGAGAGAAAGAAGGGAGAGGGAGAAGGAGAGAGAGAGGAGAGAGGTGAGAGAGGGAGGAGAAAGAGAGAGAGAGAAGAGAGAGAGAGAGAGAGAGAAGAGAGACAGAGACAGAGACAGAGACAGAAACAGAGAGGAGGGGACAGAAGACAACAGAGACAGAGAGGAAGACAGACAGACAGACAGAGACAAGACAGACAGGAGAGACAGACAGACAGACGGGATAAAAGATGGACAAGCCACCCTATGTGTAGTGTGTGGTTGTGGTGGTGTGCGCGCGCGCCGCGTGTGTGTGGTTTTGAAAAACCCGACAGACAGGCAATATAGAGAGAAATAAAATGTGATGACAAGCCACTTTGTGTGAGCGCGCGTGTGTGTATGTGTGGGCGTGCGTACTGCGTGCGTGCGTGCATGTGTGTGTAGGTGTGTGTGTGTTTTGTGTGTGGGGGTTTGTGGGGAAGGAGAGGAGAGAGAGAGAGAGAGAGAGAGGGGAGGAGAGAGAGAGAGAGAGAGAGAGGTGATGACAAGCCCCTATATTTGAGTCATGGTCTGCACTTGCAACAATTACCAGGATGGTCAGGTCATACAAATAATCTTCCAGTTTTTCACCAAAGAAAAAGGATCCACAAAATATGTCTTCACATAAAGAGACCCCGACATGTTTGCAAAATAGGTTAAATAGTCAGGCTGTTTGTCGATAGTGAAATCTGGGAGTTAAATGCTAGAAGGAAATAAAAAGTAACCATTATTCTCCAAGGGGCGGAAAAAAAAGAAGAAACAAACCCACTTTTACTTTGGATAAGCAAAATATCGAATAAGCTGATGACGTTATTCATGTAGTATTGATTAAGCTTCACTACACTAACATTATGTACACTTGCACAATGTAAATTGTTCGGCCGAGCATCTAAAGCAATGTTTGCCATTTTAAGGAAGAACAATAAGTCTTTGCTTCTTGATGGTTCGAACAAATTGTTGCGATTGGTTGCGTTTTATTTTTTCGTTCCTCGGCTAAAGCTCCGAGGTTCACCAATGGCGAGATTTTGCGTATATATACGAACAGTTGTTGGGGACGGGATAGCTCAGTGGTCGGACATCGCTTCCCCCCCAGCCAAGTTTAAGCAGCGTCGAGGGGTTACCATTGGATGGTGACTTTGCGTTGCCAGGATCATACATTCCCCCATTTCACCACTTAAAGGACCTACCTGCCCTTTAGGCAGGGAGGTAAAGCCAGGGAAGGAATGGGCGCCGCCTAAATATGCGGCCCTAGAAAGTGAGGTTCTGACGCCTCGCTCCCTACGACCTTAAAGGTTATGGGACCCTTTACCTTAACCCTTAAACGAACAAGTTTGCCCCTGCAGTGAAGGTAGCTGCATTCCGATTCGGGGAATGAACTGTTTGTAACATGTGACACCGATTTGACATACGGCAGGGAAAATTAAGTGGTGGGTGGGTAGAGGGGTGGGGAATGTCACGTTTAAAGATATGCGCTAATTGCAGTTAAGTGTCCGAATTCTTTCTTCGAGGGGGAGTATCCTCTTTATGGCTATGATGAAGTGGAAAGTTCTGTTCATGTTATTAAAAAAGTGTTGGGGGGTTTTTTTTGGGACAGGTGTGTACAAGTCAAACGGGGAAAGAAGGTATTCTCTTTAGCTCATCTCTCCCCTCTCTCTCTCCTCTTCTCTTCTCTCTCCTCTCTCTCTCCTCCATCCCCTCTCTCTCTCTCTCCCCCTCTCTCTCTCTCTTTTTGTTTGTGTGTGTGTGTTGTGTGGTGTGTGTGTGTGTGTGTGTGTGTGTGTGTGTGAAGTCAAGTCAAGTCAAATTTGTTATTTCCAGAGGGAAACTTTGAATAAGCAATGCATTGCTTTTTTTCCCAAAGCCATCTATCTAAGAACGAAATTTCTTAAATGATTAACTGAAATAACTACATTATTCAACCTTTACCATTGTGTAGTGTGTTGGTGTTGTGTGTGTGTTTTGTGAGTGTGTGCGTGTGCGTGTGTGTGTGTATTGGGGTGTGTTCTTGCATGAGCTGTGTATCACGCAGATGTTATGCAGAGTGTCTTTCTTTTAAATCGTTCCTCGGCTAGAGCTCCGAGGTTCGCCAATGGTGAGATTTTGCGTATAATTATATACGAACAGTTTTTGCCCATCATGAAAGGTAGCTGCATTTCGACTTCGGGGATATTTCTGTTTGATTTGCTCAACCACACAAAACAAAACTAACAACAATCCGCCTGTTACTCCTCGCCGTGTTGAAGAAATTCACAGAAACGACAGTTAATGCACAAGATGTAATAGTGGTAACATTGAGGACAAATTTCTTCATTAAAAAAAAAAGATTCTTCAGTTAAACGTGTAAATAAATGATTACCAAAATATTACGCCATACACCGAAATACTTTGTAGTATGCTCTTTTCTTCAACAAACATGGAGTTAGCACTCAATGTCACTACAATGATTAATGCTTAAAAAACAAAAAAAACAAAAAAACAAACCTCCAATCATGTAAAACATGTTCCAAGATTTTGAAAATGTACACAGAAATCTAAATACCATTTTTGGCCTATAACGTTTTTGCCTATTAAGTAATGTTGGTTGAATAAGTGAATGTCACTAAATTTTGTTCCCATGGTGATTAAAAATATTTTTGAATTAAAATTTTCCATATCCCAAAAGGATGAAAGTCAGTAAAAAAAAAAAAATGTAATGGAGGGAGAGAGGTAACCCAGTGGTTAAGATTTGAGCTCGTGATTAGACGCCCCCCTTTCATCCTCCCTGGCCACCTTCGTGGGTATTTTCCCCTGGAGTTACCACCAGCCGAATTTCCCTAAAAAATCTTTTCGGATAAATTTAAACAGAGTCCGTTAAACGTCCGAAACATCCCTTATACGTTAAACCCCTTTCCCGCTTTTAGAGAGTTTGCGTGTGTGACGATGAACGGTGATAAGATTCCCCCCCTCCCCCCTCCTCCCCCCCCCCCTCCCCCCCGTTTACATAGGGGGTTTTGTTTCAAACACCCCTACAAATACAGCTACGTGATACAAACTCCCATTAACGCAAAATTCACCGGGTTAAACCTAAGCTTAACCCAGCAAGAAAACCAATCATTGAATTTCTTTGGACTGATCTCTTCAGAAAAGTGAAGATTCCCTCCCATTCCACATCCTTTTTCCCTTACCTCTTCCTTTCCCCTCTCTTCTAATTTGTTTTTTGAATTCCCCCAGTTCCATCCTCCTCCCCCTACTTTCCCTAATCCATCCTCCTTTTGTTTCCCTCCGCACCAGTTACACCCCTCCTACCTCCCTCTCCGCTCTTATTTTCCCTCCCCTTTCTCCCTCTTTTTCCGTACCTCTTCCTCCTTTTACCCCCCCTCTTCTTCCTCCTTTTCCTCGTCACATTCGTTCCTCTTATTTAATTTGTCCCCTCTTTTTCTCCTTCCTACTTTTGCCTTCCTCCAATTCCTCTTATAATATCCCCCTTTGTCAAACCTTTCCTCCTCTATATTTAGTGACCCCCCCCATTTTTTAACTGGAAAGACTAGCGGCATTGCATTTCTGAAACGTAAAGTTATAGGTGTAAACTGAAAAGAGGGCAGGATTGAAAAAGAACAGGGTCTCAGACTGAACTGAAGGGGTTCGGGACATCGAAAAAACTAAATTCGCAGGGCTACCAAGAAAAGGGTGGGTGGGTGTAGGTTTTATACATCAAGTCACGGTACAGATTGTTCGGGGTGAAAAGGCTGTCTGCGGGGGGAGGGGCGGTGGGGAAAACAGGACATTTAAAAAAAAATTTTATTTGTTGCAATTATTTGTTTTTGGGGCGAAGGTGAACTTTTGTTTTTTTGGTAAGAAGTTTGTCGACAACCCCTTTTGGGGGGGTTTAGTAGGGCGTTAAATAAATTTATGGTGTAAGAGGGATTTTTTTGTTATGAAAGATTGTAGGTATTTGGGGGTGAATTAAAAATGGGGGGGGGGGGGGGGGGGGTTGGGGTTTAGGAAAGGGGGGATGGAATAATAATGAAAATGATTTTGGGGCTTTCTAGGGAGGTGGGGTATTTAGAAAATATGGTTTGAAGAGGGGTGATGGGGTTGGTGAAGTGGTGGTGGGGGGTTGGGGGGGTGGGTGGTGGGTGTGGGGTGGTGGGGGGTTGAATTTTGGGCGACGGCATCTGGTAAATTTAGGGTGGGGGGATTTATGATCCCCAATCACTTAAAGTGCAGGACCTGCCAGTGCCTTAATCCCTTCAGCATATAACATGTAAAAAGATCCTAGCGTGCAAATTAAAGATCCTTTATTTCATGTCAGCGTTCGGGGGTTAGAAAAAAACGACATTACCCAGCATGCATCTGTAAATGAAATGAGTGCTCTGGATTTTGAAGTGTTGGTTTGAGCTGAGGCAGGGGCAAGACCCATGCAAAATGACAAGGGGTTTATTTTCCCTGGAGTTAAAAATCCATGCAGACTCCCTCTCCCCAAAAGTCCTTGGGATGAGACTATAAACCGAGGAGGCCCCGGTGCGAACGCACGCAGAACATCTTGCGCGCACGTTAAACCTGTCCGCTTTTCGTAAGAGTAGGCCATTGTGTGCCGGTGGGAACGGGTGACAGAAATTTACAAAACCGCATACACACGGACTGGATGTAAAAAAAAAGCACATAAGTGCTTATTCCTTATCCTCGATATCAACTCTTTACGTATACAAACTCTCCGCCGACTAGTCCTCAGAAAAGAAAAAATCTGAGCACGTTACTCCTCTCTTTGCGACCTCCACTGGCGCCCGGGGTCACAGAGAAGTAACTTAAGATCTTACCCTCTGTTACCAATTGTCTCCACATAACAGCACCCTTCACCTCTGTGAGTGTCTTCACCTGTACACTCCTTCTCGATCCCTCCGCTCTGGGTGCAGATACCTTGTGCTTCGAATCCTAGATCACAAAACCACAGTCGGCCGTTGCTCTTTCTCAATTTTTGGTCCAGTGATCTGGAATGAAACCCCCCTTTCCCCTCGCCAAAACCACTTTTGAACTTTTAAATCAACCTCAAAACACAAATTTTTTTCAAATCTAAGACTTTCCCTCTTATTTCATATCATTTCGTCCTTTCCCCAATAGCGGAAACCCCACCACCTTTCCAAAGTACACAACCTCTGTTGAATGTTGTGTGTGTGTGTGTGTTTTTGGGGCACACCCCGTGTGTTGTGTGCGTGCGTGTGTGTTTTACATTTCAATTGTAAAAACTATTAATTTGTAACTTGTCGCATGTTGAGAGTGGATGAAATGCAAGCCCTTTTTATTTTTTTTTGCAAGACATAGCGCTATACAAATTCCATTTATTGTTGTTATTATTATTAATATATTATTATTTATATAAAAGAAATAAAAAATAAAAATAAACAAGCGCAGGAGAAGACCAGGGACGTGAACCCCTTCAGGGAAGGGAACAGAGATAGATAGATTTATTGATTGATTTGATTGATTGACTGATTGATAATCTTTATTCCCACGGTTACAGTTAAGTATTGATATAGATTTTTTTTTATATCCGGCCCCTTGTTCCTCAAAAGGGACTGATTAATAAGCGTAACTAATAATTTAAGCAAACATAACAAAAGTTTTTTGATATCACAGAGAAAGATAGACAGAAGACCCGACAGATAGAGAGGAGACAGAAGACAGATGAGAACTCTGAACTCTGAAATGATTTATGTTTCATTGGCCTTGGACCACAATACATTTGTTGGGCTTGGGATGGGGAACAATGGTCATTCATATCATTGGGAAAGCAAAGCACAAACAAGTAATGAAATTTTTGGGCTGATTAAGACGAAAAAAACAAACATATACTCCAAATCATCAGAAAGATTAGTTTACAATGCTGAATAAAGAAAAAAACACCCTTATTCTATTTCATGGTTATAAACCTTAAATCAACCCATAATCTAATCTTTGAAAAGAAAGACTGTCTAAAAAAAAATCATTCATCAGATATATCAATCGAACAGTTTTTCAATAAAGGGATTGAGCCAACATTGTTTTCCTTTTGTTAATAAAAGAAAAAATGTAAATTAGACAAACTATGTTGTACTCCCTCAATTTCTTACTTTGAGCATATCTGGCAATGGTACATTGATACATTTCTTAAAAACTTTTTCTTAAGTTTTGAGTACAGTAACAATCAATAAAAGTGGGCTTCATTTTCAATTTTCTTTACAAAATGGACTAATTTTTTCTCATTTTCACTATATCATACACCCTTTTTGTTAAGAGGTTTAAAACATTTAAACTGGTTGGAATTGCAAACGATAGCAGTAGACTTTGTTTAAAACTGCTCTTTACAAAAAATCTTTTAAACGATCTATAATATACCCCTCTTTAAGAAGTATATTTTTGAATTTAAAATTAAAAATCTTTGTTAACATACAGAAAATTTTACATCCCGACACTTAGGGGGCATAAAAATAAAGTGTTTTACAAAATTTCTTTAATTGAAATTTCAGCAATTTTACATGTGTAACATGAATCGTAAGGCCTGATATGGTATCTATTGAACATTTGATTAGTTTGAACCAATCTTGAGGGTTGAAGGGAGATTACATAAAGGGATATCAAACCCAAATCGCCATAACCACTTTTTGGGTGTTCTAAGGTACTCCTAAAAATCTTTGCAGCCATCAAATGAAATTTCTCAATATGCTCTAGTCTGTTTGTTCCCATATTTCCGATAATACAACAATATTGGCTGAATCTGTGTCGAAAATCTTGAAAAAAGTAATAACGTTCATTTCTTTATCCTATGAAAAACTTGGGTTTAAATGACTACTGCCTTCTTTTCCCTTTTTTGCAAAGTCTGTACCCAACTTACAGCTAAATCTTGTTGTAAAAACTAAAACCTAAATAGCAAACTGAATTTACAATTCTAAACCAATACCATTGTAATCCATGTTTGTTTTGAAAGAAATCCCCCTCTCCTAAATACCATACTTAGTTTAATGATTTAACATTTAACTGAAGATCATTACAGCAGTCTTTAAAATGTTTAATTTTATTTGCAACCTCCGGGGTTGTTTTAAATGGGGGGAACATCATCTGCAAAAGCATATAAAAAATATCCAATATTAGGTAAGCTGTACTCCATGTATGCCTTTTCGTTCACATCATTTTAGCTGGTTAATTAATATTGAAAACAATGTTTGGACTTAGAACACAACCTTGTGGACTCTAAATGGACATTCAAAAAACTCTGATAATTGGCTTTTCTATTCGTATACATGAAAGTAATGATTGTACTTTGCTGATAATGAAACAAAGAATTTCTTTTACCCCCTGGTTTTTGATACAGTTTAAAAGTTTCTATGTAAACCGAGTCAAAGGCTTTTTTGAAGTCCACAAAAGCAACATACGTTTTTTGCCTTCTTGGACATGCACTTTGGACATTGAATTTAGTTAAAGAATCTGATTACTGTAAAATACCCTTTTCTAAATCCTGCTTGGGTTTTCACAATCAGTTGTTACTTTCAGCCATAATATAATCTGTGTTTTTAAAATAGAAGTATAGCATAGACAGGAAAGGGACCGTGGTCGAGTAGTTTAAAAGGCGGTCACTCGTGATCCAAGGTCGCGGGTCGATCCGGTGTTGTGTCTTGGGAAAGAACTTTACTCCTATTTTCCCACCCCCAGGTGACAGTGGGGACCAGCTCGGGGAAAATATTCTGCGCAGACAGCGTCCCTGTCACAGGGGTGGTGAAAAACCATCAGTTCGCTTTACCTTCAGAAACCCGGGATAAGCCCGGTCTATGGCCTTTTGGTCGAAAAAGAACATTTCTTTTACTTTTTAAGCTTTTTAGAAAAAGATCTCATAATGAAACACCTCTATAGTTTATCTACAAGCTTCCGGATCCCTTTTATATATTGGGAATATATGGCTTTTGGACCAAAAAGGGGGATATACACCTTTATTGAAAAGAATTTAAAAGTTTAATTATATGTCTGACTACACTGCTTAAATTTTTTAGCATTTCTGCAGTGTTTATCAAAATTTTACAAGCCTTTGCAAACATAAATGTTTTTAAATTGCTGCATTTTTTTTCTCTTCTGTGATCCCTCCATTTATTCATGGTCAATTTCTTCTAACATATTTAAACTGTTGCAGCGTTTTTAGATACAGCTTCATTGCTTGAAAATCTCCTTGAATTAGTTAACCCACTCTGTAATTTATGCTGTTTGTCATTCTATTTTTATTTCCCCATTTCCCCTACTTCGAAGCTCTTTCCAAACAGAGCTGATTTGAACTTTGTTTGCCAAGATTCTACCTTTTTGTCTTCTATATGTTTGGCGTTTGGTCCTTTAATAACGCTTATTTTTTTCGTGCTGTAACATAGAGTTTCTGTCGTTTTCATCTTTTGTTTTTTCCTAAATAAATTCAAGGCTCATTCTGGTCTCTTTTTGCCGCGACACTCACATCGAACCACCTGACAGTTTTATTCTGACAAGTATGAAGTCTGTGAAACATACACCTACACTTGTAATTGCTCCTGAGTATCTATGTCACTGTCAAGTAGGTTTAGTGCACTTACAATTCAATTCTGCATGGTGTGGCTATTTAAGTGATTCAATAAATTTTTCTTTTTTTATCAATCTTTCCAGACAATTTTTCAACAACACTATTTTCTTCTTTTCTGATTGTGCAACATTTTGTTTGGTCACATCTGGTTTTAAGTCAATCCTCATAACAACAGGTAGATACTGTTCTGTATACTTTTTTATGTCTACAGCTACAATAACACATGCATACAATTCACAAGACATGATATAATAGTCAACTATGCTGGCTCCTGAGGATGAAATAAATGTGTACCCATCATCAAAGTCATGTTGACACAGACCAATTTAAAAATTAAGCAATTAAACATATACAGATTTCAAGCAGCTGATTGCCAACACATTTGTTTGTTGTCTTGTAATTTTTTAGAATAATCATTTGCAACATCTACTGTATTTAACTCCCAATCAAATTCATCATCAGAAAAAAAAATGTTTTCACATGCTGTTCTTGCATTTAAAATCACCATTAAAAAAGAACATAAAAATCATCAATCGATTTCCCGCAAGTCCAATATACACTGTTATAGCTTTCCATGCCATAACCATTTTGGTGAGATTCCAAAATATAGAATCATATGGGGTATATAAGTACAAATTAGCAGAAGAGAGAGAGAGAGAGACAGACGACCGATTTGATAGATAGAGAGAGACAGAGAGAAGAGAGTGGTGTGTCTCTCCTTTTATCTGCTGTCTTTTTCTTTTGTCTGCTGCTGTCTTCTTTTGTCTGTTGTCTCTCTTCTCCTCTCTCTCCTCTCCTCCTCTCTCTCTGTGATATCAAAAAATTCTTAAGTTTTGCTTTAAATTTTTTAGCTTTGGAGAAATAAAGGGTTGCACGAAAAATTTGGAAACCTTAAAAATTTTTTTGTTTGAGTAGGATGGGGTGGGGAGAAAGAGAAAAATTTTTAAAAGATAAAGGGGGGGGTGTAAAAAAAGATTTATGTGTTTTTTATTTTTTTTTAAAAAATAAAAAATAAAAAAAAAAAGTAAAAAAAAAGAAAGGAGGAAGAAGAGGGGAGGAAGGAGGGGAAGAGGGAAGGGTGAGAGGGGGGAAAATTTTAAGAATATAATTTAAGTGGGGGTTTATTTGAAATTTTGGGGGGTTAGGTTTTTTTTGGGTTTTTTGATGGGTGATTTTTAAAATTTTGGGAGAAAAAAAAGATTTGGAAAAAGGGGTTTTTTTTTTTTTTTTTTGGGGGGAAAAGTGGGGGGGGTGAGGTTTTTTTTGGGGGTGAGGGGGGGGGGGTTTGGGGTGAGGGGGGGGTTGGGGGGGGGGGGGGGGGGGGGGGGGGGAAAGGGGGGGGAAAAAAGAAAAAAAAAAAAAAAAAAAAAAAAAAAAAAAAAAAAAAAAAAAAAAAAAAAACCAAAGGGGAAAAAGTAGGGAAGGAAGAGGGAGGAAAGTAAAAAAGGCTGGGGGGGACACCTAGGGGGTGTTCCCCCCCCCTTTTTTTCCCCCTTTTTTCCCCCCTCTTTTCTCTCTCCCCCCCCCTCTCTCTCCCCTCTCCCTCCCCCTCTCCCCCCCTCTCCCCCTCTCTCCCCCTCCCTCTCTACTCTCTCCTCTTCCCTCCCCCCCCCCCCACCTCTCCTTTTTTTTATTTTTTTTTTTTTTTATTTTTTAAAAATTTTTTGGGTTTTTTGGGGGGCCCCTCTTTTTTTAAAACCCCAAACCCCCCCCCTCCCCCCCCCCCCCCCCCTCCTCCCCCCCCCCCCCCCCCCCTCCCCCCCCCCCCCCCCCCCCCCCCCCCCTCCCCCCCACCCTTTAAAAAAAAAAAACAAAAACCCCTTTTTTTTCCCCCCCCCTTAAGGGATTTTTGCTTTTTTTGGTTCTGTTTTGGTTTGGGTTTGGGGTTGTTGTTTTTGTTGTTGTTTTTTTTGGGGGGGAGGGTTGTTAGTGGGGACTATTGGGTTGTCCGCTCCCCCCCTTGTTGTTTTTGCCGCTTTTGTTTTGCTTGGGGGTTCTTGCTATTTTTTTCGGTTGTTTCTTTTTTTTTCTGTTCTGTTTTCTTTCTTACTTTTGCTACTTTTTTTTCACTCCCCTTTTTGGGATTTTTGGGGGGTTTTGGGTATATATTTTTTTTTCCATAACTTGTAAGTGTATTGATGGGCTTTATTTTATTTTATTATATATAATTCCTTAAGGGGGGGGTGGGGTTAAATGAAGGGGTGCTTTTTCTATCCTCAAAAAAAAAATTTGTTTGCCTTTGTCATTGTCAGTGTCTTGTTTTATACATTAGAAAGGGGGAGGGGAAACGCTCAGTTGTCAGGGCTGTCCGGGGGACAGCGGCGATTCGCCTGCTTCATGTCCAAACGGGAGAATTCAAATCAGCCTGCGGAGTCCATCCTGACACAAAAAGCCTGCGAACGGGAAAACTGTTAAACTGCCCCCACCATCTCTTCTGGGGGCCTTTTGCTTCGTGTGGTGATGGGGAGCAAACCCCCCCTGGCCCCCTCCCCAAATCTCGGGCCAAGGCGAAAGCTGAGAAAACCCACTTGACGAGTGGTGTTGGGTGGTCGTAGACACACAGGAAAAGTGACGGAAAACAAAAAAGGGGCAATATGGCCGCCAGCACACCTAATCCTTACACAGTAGCGGGAGTCCCTTTTTACAGGCTCCTGAGAAACTTTACCACATGAGGGCCCAAAAGATAGAGAAAGTGGAGAACTTGTTAAAGACAACAACGAAGTATAAGAATGAAATACAAATTGTGACAAACAGGTTGATGCCTTAAAAAGGAAAGGGCGATATTAGCAAGACAAAAAAATCTTAGGACTGAAAATTTTGGGTTTTACAAAAAAAAAAATTAAGGGGAAGGGGGAAAAACTAGAAAAAAAAAGCGACGACAAGGGGGCCGGTAAAGACGAAAACATAATTTTATGGAGGAATAAAAAATTTTAAATGGATTTGGCGTGATTTGGAAAGGGGTTGTAAAAAAATCTTTTTTCAGAAAAAAGGATGTAGCAAATGTCAAGTTTGATAGAGTGAAGGAAAAATTTTCAAACCCCAAAACTCCCCCCTTAGCCGGGGTTTTTTTTTCAAGAAAAAAAGGATATGAAGGCAAAAACTCGCGAAAGGTTAAAGGGGTTTTGTAGACAATATTTCCAAAACTTTTAGAATATTGGGGGCAAAATCGACCCCTTTACTTGAAGATTGCTGGCCAGAGGGAAAAAAAATGGGGAAGGTTTTGGGATCATTATTGGGAAAAGATGATTTAAATTTACTTAAAAAAGGGGAATAGTTTTGGGGCCCATAAAATAATCCGGCCATAGTCTCAATTTACAGGGTAGGAAAAAAAAGGGGACACCATCACTCACCCTCATTTTGACACCACGTAAAGGGGCTTAGCAAGTGATCGGATCAGTAGGCGTGACACATCCCACTGAAGGGCAAACAAAGCCCTCGACTTTGGGCCTGGGTCAACACCAGATGAAAAGTTTTTGTAGCAGCTTTAATAAAGAGCCTTTCTTTAACTACTGTTGAAAAGCAAAATCCCAGCTTGTCATGTCTGAAAAAGGTGAAAGTGATCAGATGGTGGGATAAATTTAAAAAGTGGCAAAAAAATAAAAAAAATAAAGCTTTTCATTTTTGTTTGGAACAAATGGTTTGTTGTCAAACTTTGATAGAGATTTGTATTTTATGTGCTAGTTTTTGATTTTATAGTCTGACAAAACTTTCCTGAAAATGTCCAGCCCGATGCATTTACTGGCTATAAGGCCTTCTTCTGTAAGTCGCAATTAAAATTAGCCATCAAGGAGGCAACAGTGGTTTTTTTGTTTAATAAGGCAGAGTTAAATACCTTTGGAATTGTTTAGATTTTAATCCTAATATTTGCACTTTTCCTGTGACAAAACTCTGTTTTTTCAGCAAGAAATTTTTGCTTGTATGTTTGGATATCCCACCTGAAGGTTTGCCTTTTTTTAAATGTTTGACAAAGAAAGGAATTTGCTATTTGAAAAAATGTTTATTAAATTGTGTGGTGACACTGGATAAAATATAATAACACTGGGTAATAGATATAAACCCAGTGGAGACTTAAAAAAGCAGGACCAAACTTTTCTTTTCACATTAAAAATTACTTTAGTTAGATGTCCAAATAAAAATATGTCTCTCACAGCAATCGAATTTTGAAGTTGTTTATCAACAATTTTGGTAAATTACTATGAAAAAGGCACTGCCTTTGTTTACCCCAATTCTAAAGGCGTTATGTAATGGTACCAAAAAGGCCTATCATACATTTCTGAGAGGGTGTAGTGTTAATGTTAAGTTTTAGTTCAGTGATTTGTTCTCTCAGATTTTTGCTCATTCGTTTGTTTGTTGCTGAGCGTTCTGATTCTACCCTTTCCCGTTGATTTAAAATTTAACCGAATAAACAGGTGTGGAAACTGAAGCCATCTGTTATGGAAAAGTTTGTATTGGATGAAAACAAACCCATTTTAAAAAAAAAACCTCCCCGGTAATATATGGAATTTTTATTAATGCTTTTTAGATGATTGATAAAACTCAATAACTTTAGATTTGTTAATGGTTTCATAAAAACCATGTGAATGTATAAAAATACTATCAAAAAAGGCCCCTCAAATGATACTTTGGTTTTTATAATGAATGAAAAAAAAGAAAATAAAGCAAAAAGGAAGTTTCCGAAAAACCTTTAAAAAACGAGGACAAAACGTGTACTGTGTCACAAAAGGGAATAAAATGCATGCTTGAACTAAAAAAAAACGTATAATAAGACCTTCTGCGATATTGTCATTATCTCTTTTCCCAAAACCCGTTTCTGGAAAAGTTTAAAAGGCATCTTTTTTGGAAAAAGCAGCCAAAGAATTTTTCATTTGACCCGATGGAAAAAAAATTGTGTTTTTCCTTCTAAAACTTTCAACAAAATTTTTTATAGATCTTTTCCAGAAACGGGGTGAAAACTATAATACTAAAAAATTGCATAAAAGGGTGATTTTGGAACCTTTTAAAAACTACCCCGGGGAAATTTTTCTTAGTGACATAAGTAGAAAATTAATTTTCTTTATTAAAAATAGGAAAAAGGGAAAGGTTTTTGAAAATACACCAGGTAGCACCATGGTTTTAAAGAGGATACTCCATATTTCATATGTTTATTTTTGCGTTTGGGACGAAAAAAAGTTTGCCATAACCTAACTTATTTGCATTATTACTTTTATAAGTTTGATTCTGTTTTAACAGGAAATTGGTTTTGGCCATTCTCCGAAAAATGGGGAAGGGTTAAACAACATTTTTAAAGCCTGTTTAAATGTGAACAGAAATTTGTGTGAACAAAAGTGATGACAAAATAACTGTACCCCTGGGGTTTAAAAGGGTTTGTAGTAGCCCCCCATTGTTTTTTGTTTTTACAAGAGTATAAAAGGGGGAAAAATAAATGGGTAAAAAATGGGATTTCAAGATTTTAGGTTGTTTATTTTTGTTGGTGTGTTTTTGTATTTAAAATTGGGTTAAAAAGCAAAAAGCTTAAATAGGCCGAAAAATAAATTGATCTTAAGGTTATCTGAGTAAAGTAATACGTTTATTAGAAAAAGGGGGTATTTTGCGCTCTTGAAAAATGTTGACAAAGGAAAATTTTAGCCCCGTGATTAATGATATAAATTTTTAGGGAAACTGTTTTTCTACAAAGCTTTGTTTCACAACTCATGTAAAAAACTGGGGAAGCGGGGTAAAGAAGCTTTTTATTTTGTTGAAAAAACTACGAATATTTAATAATAACTCTTTTGACTTGTTCATTTTAAAATATTTGACACAAATACAAACCCACTGGTTTTTTATGGTGCAGAAACTTGGGGGTTTGGGTGAGCTGAACCAGGAATCAGGCACCCCTTTTTCTTTAAAGCAGTTTTTTTTTTTGATAAGTACACCCATGATCTTTTTTATAGTGAAAATAATAGATACCCTCTCTCTGTTAATGCTGCTGAAAAATGCGTTAGATATTTGGGTTAAGATTCGCAAAAGAATGGGGCAGGGTCCTTTTTAAATCCTACAATTGCTTTTGATTTGACAAAGGGAAAAAAAACTGGGGGACACAAATACTACCGTTTGTGTAACCGGGTTTTTGGGTTTGTTTGGGCTCAAACAAAGGGTCGGAAATTGTAGAGAGTTTTTCAAAACTTTCAGGGAAAGATTGATTGACGGTGGGACAATGGAAAGGTCTTACAAAACATGAAAGATTTTAAAAGTACGACAAAAATTTTTAGTTCGCATGATTCAAAACCCTTACAAAAATTGAATGGGTATACACTGAAAAAAATTTGCTAAGTTTTGAAATTGGAGTAACAATAAAAATGTTCATAAATTCAATACGAAACTGAATTTCGACCTCAGGCGCATGCCCTTAGTAAGCAAGCAGAGGGGATGGAGTCATTTTGGTGTCTGTCCAGTATTAGAGGATGTTAGGCTGAAATAATCCCCTTTAAATATAGAACACAGCCAAAAAATTTAACCGCTTCTACGGCATCAAGGGCCCCTCCTGGGGTTGTGGCAGCCTCCTTTATATTTTGTAAAGCTTTCAAATAAAAGAATATTTTTACCTAATAATTTTTTACGACTTTTGTTTTAAAAGTAAAATCTTTCGTTTTTTGTTGTTTTTGTTTTGTTTTTTTTGTTTTACTTTTGCTTTTTCCCCCCCCAAATACTAAGCAGTTTTGGGAACCCCTTATGATGGGCCAATGGCCTTTTTTGTATAAACATTCGAGTTCAGACTCTCTTTTCAGAAAAAAAGGTTCTCTCCTTGTGGTTGAAGTAAAAAAAAAAACCCCAGCCCAAACAAAAAAAAAACAACCACCAACCCCCCCAGACTGGGGAAAAAATTCTTAAAAAATCACCGCTATACAGCAACCTAGGAAGTGAGTGAAAAAAAAAAAGAAAAACCTACCCAACGAACCCCCTCCCCCCAAAACAACAACAACAACAACAACAAAGCAAAACAAAATAAAACCCAACAAAACAGCAACAACAAACAACCAACCAACAACAACAACAACAAAACAAACCAACAACAACCCAGACTGGTGAACACATCCTTCAAAGATGCAAAGGCCTTACAGTAGACATTAGGAAGAAGATGGTGTGACTGACGGAGATCATCATCATCATCATCATCATCATCATCATCATCATCATCATCATCAATGGAATTTGATAAATACTAGTGATAATAATGATGATGATGATGATGCTGATGATGATAACAACAACGAAGACGACGACAATAAAAACTTTTTAAAATGGAATTTCATAATGATGATAATGCTCATGATGCTGCTGATGATAATAATGATAATAATAATAACAATAAATGAAATTGAATAATGATAACAACAACAACGATTATGATATGATGATGATGATGATGATGATGATCCTACACTACTACTACTACTACTACTACCAACAACAACAACAACAACAACAACAACAACAACAACAACAACAACAACAACAACAACAACAACAACGATGATGTATAAAATTATTATAGCGCTGAATCTAGTAAAAACACCAACAACAATAACAAACAAACAAATCGAAGCAGTTATAGATAAACCCTGCAAAACGCAAGCCGTTTTGTGGCCCAGGAGATGAGGCCTGGAGAAAGGACGTTCATGCCACCATCATTTTCCTCCCCCTCCCCGCCCCCATGGCCCCCCTCCCTTTCCCACCACCACCACCACCACCACCACCAGACACATCTGAGGGCTGTAAAGCAGGGAAGAAGAAGAAGAAGAGAAGAGCTTCGTTCGCATCCTAGGTTGCTGTAGGAATGTTGCTGAAAACGTTATGTCCCAGGGAAGAGGTGTCACCAAAACGCTCGCACGCAAAACACACACACTGACACACACGGGCACGTGCGCGCGCGCACGCGAGCGCACTATGCCCTGGGAAGAGAGACTGTCACCAAAAGCACTCACACACATACACATACGCATACACGCGTACGCGCACACACTCGCACACACATGCATACACGTGACACACACCACGCGCGCGCGCTTGCACGCGCACACACACATACACACCCCACACACACGCACACACTCACATTACACACAACCACAAAACAAACACACCACACAAAACCACACAGACACCACACACACACACTCAAAACACACTCAGAAAACAACACCCTCACACAAACACACACCCACCACACACAAAATCACACACAGAACACACACACACAGAACACACACACACACACACAAACCTCACACAACACACAAAAACCACACACACATAACACCAACACCAAACACACCACACACACATACACACACACACTCACAAAACACACACACACACAAAAACACACACAGACACACAAACCATTCACAACACACACACAAAACACTCACAAAACACACACCCCACGCACACAAAATACATACACACACCACACACACACACACAAACACAAACCAAAACACACAAAACACAACACCACAGAGAACCACACACAACACACACACACACACACACACACACACCACAAAACACCACACACAAAACACCCCCACACACACAAAAACACCCCAACAAAAACACACAAAACAACCCCCCCCCCCCCCCCAACAACACACACACGGTAAAAAAAATTAAGAGTCAACTTTTGAACTGTGTGGAAACATGCAGACAGGCATGTGAACTTTAAAATCCAAGGTTCGTAAATGCGCATATAGCCGGAAGGGGGGGGGGGGGGGTATGAAGGAGGGGGAGGGTAGGGTAGAAGATAGAGGGGTGAGGAAGAGGACGGTAAAGGGGGCCGGGGAGGAGGGGATGGAAGGGGGGGGGGGGGGGGGTGATGGTGGTGGTGATGACACTGGACCTAGATGCACTGATGAACTAGCTTGACTGAAGAATAAGCAAATAATTTGTTACAACATACAGAGAAGCGAGAGCGAGAGCGAGAAAGAGAGAAAGAAAGAGAGAGAGAGAAAAAAGAGAGAGAGGAAAAGAGAGAGAGGAGAGAGAGGAGAGAGAAAGAAAGAAATGACAATTTCTTTTATTTCGAGGATAATGAATAAGCACTCATGTGCTTTTTTATTTTTTTACATGCAGTCCCCGTCCGTAGGGATATATCTTAATAATGAACCCAATACTCATACTCTCACACAGTAGGAACAAAGAAAAAAAACAAACAAAACCAAAAAAACAACCAACCAAACAAAAGAAAACCCCAAAACACTCCTCCCCCCAAAAAAAGACCCCAACAACACCAAAAGAACAACAACAACAACAACAACAAAACCACAAAAAAAAAAACCAAAAAAAAAAAAAAACGGGGAGAGAGAGAGAGAGAGAGAGAGAGAGAACTCTGGACATTTTCATTGTATTTGGAAACCCTTTGGGGCCACAATACAAGTAAAGGGGACACAAAAGGGAATAAAGTGAAATTATTTCAATCAACAGTTTTCCTGTATACTGTCTAGTGATGCACGCATTCTTCGAACACCTAGCACACGACTGAGAGCATCGTCGTTATCATCATCCTAACTAAACACAGGGTGTTATCAAGAGAGAGAGAGAGAGAGAGAGAGAGAGAGAGAGAGAGAGAGAGAGAGAGAGAGAGAGAGAGAGAGAGAGAGAGAGAGAGAGAGAGAGAGAGAGAGACAAGAGACAGAGAGAGAGAGAGACAAGAGAGAGAGAACAGAGCAGAGAGAAGAGAACAGAGATAGACAGAGAGGATACAGAGAGAGACAGACAGAGAGGTAGAGACAGACACACAGGCAGACAGACACACAGGCAGACACACAGGCAGACAGAACACAAGTACTTGTTACCTCCTCCCTTCCCCCTTATACATCCACACGCACGCTCGCGCGGGCGCACGCACGCTCGCGCGGGCGCACGCACGCTCGCGCGGCGCACGCACACACACGCACACACGCACACGCAACACACGCACACGCGCACACGCACACACGCACACACGCACACGCACATACACGCACACACGCACCACACACACATACCACACACACACACATACCGCACACACAACACACACACACACACACACACACACACACACACACACACACACACACACACACACACACACACACACACACACACACACACACCACACACACACACACACACACAAGCATTGAGAGAAAAAAAAGAGGGATTAGCAGTCGAGCGTTTATCATAACATAACATTTTTATCTTTATCATGTCAGAAAAATGCAAAAGCATAAAATACTATGACCAAAATTAAATTGTTTCAACATTATACTAAAAAACAACAACAACAACACACCCAACAAACAAACTCAAAACCGCGTCACACATTCAATATAGGCATGTTTTGAGAGTCTTGTGGCTGGGTTTGTTTTTGGGGGGAGAGGGGGGGGGGGGATGTGGGGTGGGGGGTACATATAAAAACGCGTATACAGTTACAAATCAATTATTAAAAAACCCCCAAAAAAACCCCACCACACCACCACCTAACAAACAAAAACCAACAAAAATCCTAAACTTAAGATACACGATTCACCTAAGTAAACGAATGCAAAAAGTCATTTGGATATGGAGGTTAAAAGAAAAGCCCATAGGCCACACACCCAGATACCAAATACACAAACATCCCTACCTGAACATGTCAGCCTCATGGAGAGAAAAACAAATACAAAAAATCCAAACAATACTAATACACACTTATTGTAATAAACGTTTTTCAAGATATCGAAATACACGGATTCTTTCAAAATCCTATCAATATGCACACTGATGATTCAGCATGCCTCCCTACCCCAATGCACATCTTTCCACTCCCTACCTCACCCTCACCCCCACCCTCCATCCCCCAAAAAGACAAATCAAAACGCCCAGACTGAACCAAACAAAAAATTAACCCAAGACAAATATTCACCAATTCATGACATAATTATGAATAATTGCTTAAGAGCCGACCCGAATTATTGGAGTATATGGAAACAAACTAACCAACACACAAAACCACGAAAAAAAAATAATCAAAAGAATTTCACAGGCAAACACTTAAGTACCAATGTACAAAATCTCCCTGACCCCAACAATGCATTCCTAAAAAAATAAAGCATAAAAACCAAACAGCCCATTCACAGGATTCAAAAGAACTACTTTAACTCATTTAACTACATAAATGGAACAAAAATTGCATAAACATTCACACATTAAATGTACCAAGACAAGCATCACTATTCTGCTGTATATGTGAAGAGGACAGAAAAAGCTTACCCACATTATTCAGTGTAATAGATCCTATTTCAATTATTTGAGATTTAAAAAAAAAAGATTCCTCAGAGATAGAGAGAAAGAGAGATTACATGTACACGCACTGTGTACACACACGCGCGCGCGCGCACACGCGCATGCACTTTTTCACATCCAGTGCCTGTATTACATATGAATAATTGCTAAAGAGCCGACCTGAATTATTTGAGTACATGGAATAAAAATCAACCAACACATAAAACCACGAAAACAAACAAACAAAAAATCCTCAAAACGATTTCACATGGTTACACTTTATGTACCATTGTACAAAAATCTCTCTGGCCCCAACAATTTATTCTTAAAAAATAGAATAAGCATAAAAACCAAACAGCCCACACACGATTCAAAAAAGAACTACTTTAACTCAAACAAATGAAAAAGAAAAACATGCATAAACATTCCCACTTATCAAATTACCAAGACACGGGCACCACTACTCTGACCATGATCGAAAAAAAGCTTAAACACACGATTCAATGTTATAGAACCAATTCAAATCAGTGGAGATTTTTAAAAAAAAGAAGAAAATGCCTCAGAGGAACCCAATCCTTTGCATTTTAACTAATGCAAGTCATTTGAAGACATACATTGAAAAAACTAACATTGGTATTTGTACCAATACACGTCTCTCTCTCTCTCTCTCCTCTCTCTCTCTCTCTCTCTCTCTCTCTCTCTCTCTCTCCCCTCTCTCTCTCTCTCTCCTCGCCCACTGCCTTTATATACTAATAAACTACACACACACACACACACACACACACACAACACGGGTCCCTATTCCTTTGTCGCACAGAAACCCACCCTCTATCACATTGAAAAAGTTATCTTAAGATTCACTCAATCCTACCCCCTCTCGAATCACAGCATTAAAACAATACTGCCCTAATCTTTTATGCACAATCATTCAAGAAATAATCACGCGTTGATGTAAAACTGCAATGATTTGGAAGATCAGAACAGACATATGCCACCACCACAGATTAACGACATTCTTGCCAACATCACAGGCTGTGCCTTTTACTGACATTTCTTACGAAAAAATATTGAAAACACCAAATCTATAAATAACTCATTGATGAGGGTTCATTATAAAAACAACAATGTTACACGTTAAAAACTTATGTGAACTATTCCAACATATACTTAACTCAGTTCTAAGCTAAAAAAGATACAAAAAAGTTGAAGAAAATGCAGGTAACTAATTACAACTCCACCCTCAAAACTGATTTTCAAAGGCACAAATTACACAAATGCATCTAATGAAGAGCAAACTCAAAGTTATGGACACAGCATTCCACTTCTTTCCTTTGGTATAAAGAACCATTTAGTCTCATGACACGAACTGACTAATGGGTTTTCACTTTTGAGATGAGCCGTCACCGAGAAGTCTAAACCGTGGTATTACTATCTTAACCACCATCTCTGCTACCTTCAAGAGAAACACCTCAAAATGTACAGTTTTTACTTTCACATCAGTAAGATAATTCTTCATTCCTCCAAAGCTGCCATCAAAGCCCGATGTTTCAAAAAGAAAGACAAATACAAATAAAAAGCTGCAAAATAAATGTATGAATGAAATATATTAGCTACGAAAAAATTTATACCTATATATTCCGGGATGTAAAAGGATGGAGGAGATCAGTTTGATATATAGCTGGAGTGGTCAGTTTAGCCGTTGGGCTACTTAAACAGTGTCAGAGCAAACGATTGAAAAATGTGTTGAAAAACCAAAGGCCTACACTTGGATCACAAGGCATACAATTCTTCCACCTTTGACCAATATCACAAAGCACCTGCTTTAATGTGACTTTCATTCACTTAAAAACATTACATGTGCTTTCACACACAAAATACAGAACTAATTTCAGAATAATAGATATTTCATGCTGATGAAACACACTAAAATATCAAACTATCTCGAACTTTTGCAGTTACCAAAAAGGAAAATTAAAGAAAGTTTCTTGAAAACAAAACACCTCCCCAACCTCCATCTAAAAAACAAAAAGAAAAAAAAGCCAACCAAAGCAATGGCATAACCACTCCTACAGAGGCTTTTTCAGAATTATTTTACAGTTAAAAAATCCGGAGCAAACAAACAGCAACAACACTTGTAATTTAATCAACCCAAGTCTATTAAAATAATCATGCATCCTGTGCATCCATGTTAAGCTGCCATTGTGGCCACAACCACAGGACCAGGTGGTTTTGTCCCACATTTCAAATGAAACAATATTGTCAAAAGAAAAAAATAGCTTCAAAACCCCAAATACACCAGTTGTCGATTTCTCACAAACATCCACACAACACTAATGTAACAAAACTATGTACATTTTTTCTGTATGGCCTCAGTTGCATGCAGATCCTGCAGCACTTTCTATGGCGATTACTTCACTCGTCTCTTCATAGACCAAAAACAACAACAACGGCACCAAAATCGAAATAAAGACACGTGAAGCAGTAGGTTTGCTTGGTTTTGTTTTGTTTGTTGTTGGGTTGTTTTTTTTTGTGTTTTTTGTGGGTTTTTTTTGGGGGGGCTCTGTTTCACTTATCTCCCTTCATATGCAAAAATTTCCCAACCCCAAGCAGAAAAATATGTTCCATTTTATTCTGGGAGTTGCGCCACTGGACTCACTAGACCAGTAAGTAAAACCTGGTTAATTTGTAATTTGTCAATAATAAACATGATGACTTCAAGATAAGATATCGGTGATTGGCAGTTTTAATTTGACTTTTCTTTCCAGATAACATTTTCTGTTCAATGAATCTTTCGAAAAAGTGGTTACAACAGAACGGGTATATAGGAAATGTTCAATAAAATCAACTGTGTCATGATAACATGCTTCTTCGTTGTTTTCTCATTCCTCTGCAGAATGCTAGTAGTACAAAATATGACTTAAACATTTTCCAATGCAACACTCTAGATTCTGGTTTCTGCAGCAGCATATACAATAAACTATACAAAGACACGTTCCCATTTCTCCACATAGGTGTGCAATATAAAGTCTACTATAACAGTCTACTGAAATAATCATGCCTCCTGTGAATCCATATTAAGTTGCTATGCTTGCCATAACCACAGGACCAGATGTGTTTTTGTCTGACATTGCAAATTAAACAATATTGTAAAATAAGAAAAAAGCTTTAAAAATCTTAAAACACCAATGACCTATAACACACAAACATCCACACAAAAGCTGATGAAACAAATCTATGTACATTTTGTGTGTGTGTGTTGCCTCAGTTGCATGCAGATGGCAGAGCACGTTTTTGTTTTTTGCCAGTGCTTCACAGCGTCTCTCTTCATAGGCCAAAAAACAAAACAAAAATAAATCTTAATATTGACTCTGGTCGAGCACAAGTTTTTCTTCTTTTTTTTAGTGGCCATCTCACTTATCTCCCTTCATATGCAAAGGCAATCCAACATAAAACAGAATTATGTAGAATAATATAAGTAGGAATATTTGTATAGATTTTTCTTTCATGAAACGCCATAATTTTGATTTTTGTTACTAGTATGATATACAACTATAAAAAAAATTACAACCAATTTCTTGATCTGCCTTCACACCAGTGTGTAATGTAGAGTCTACAACCCTCTGCTAAAATAATTTCACCTCTTGCGTGTCATTATTTAAAAGACTTTCCATTCTTGTGATTATATTTACAGGACCATTTTTTTTAACTCATTGGAGTGGCAGTGAAATGGATCCTGCCATTTTGTGGTGACGCGTGATTTTGGCTATATTTGAAAAATTCAGCAGACTTACCCAACATAATGACATATACATTATACATCATTGAAAAGTTTATAATGTCTTCTTTTGAGATTGTTTCACAGTTTAATAGATGACTGTATTTTTTACAAATTTTCAAAATATGTCACTGAATGCTGAAAAACAAAAAGTTTTGAAAATTAGGGCTGGTATCTTAAATGGCTTAACTATTCATCAACTAGTCCCCTTGAAGCAATGTGATGATTTTTCACCAAAGTAAAGTTTCCTGAAGCTGGCTGATTTCATGTGATGTCACTTTTTGTAAAACATTTTTTTTAAAGAATCATAACACTGGAGTGCCTGAAATCACAAAGATATCACTTGTTGACATGTCAAACAAAATTGGCCAACAGACAAAAACTAGGCAAGCTTATGGTCAAGGAAAGCAACTGTGTTTAGAAAAATGATTGCCCTAGAGGCAAGAGTACTTTCCCTTGAGTTAACAACCACTTTGTGGTTTGTTTTCTTAAATTCGTAAGTCTGCCGATTCTTAAGCTTCGGCACGTCACAGTAAAGGAAAGGAGTGCCGAAGCTTAAGCTTCGGCACAACCTCAAAGAGTTAACCTGACACTTCATCTAAATCACTCTTATGAAAGAAGAACCTTTAAAAAAATCAAGGAAACCAATGGTTGATTATACAAACATCGATAAACAAAATTCAGCTAATATCTAAACATTTCATATGGAGAAATATACATTGTCAAGAAACAAAACTAATAATTTTAGTGGATATGCACTATTCACTCTATTTCAATATTTTAAACCGTGTACACACGGGGACTGGATGTAAATGCATGAGTGGTTATTCCATTATCCTGGAAATAAAATGAAAACATGAAAATAGTACACAACAAAATGGGCATTTTCATATTCTACTAGCCTCTTTCAAAAATCCTTGAACATGATATATTTCTAATAATCTATTGAACAACATTTATCAGAGTTTTCCTATTAGTTGAGAACTTTTTAAAGTATTTGGATATTCTGAATGGTCATTTTTGGGTGGTCCGAGTTTCATACAGATCAGGGGCCACCATCTCTTCTTTGTTTTTTTCTTTCATTATTATTTTAATGAGTGCATCACACGTCCCTCTTCATAGGCCACAAAAAACAAAAAGAGATGGGTTTGTTTTCTTCTCTGGGCTACCTTTCTTCAACTAAAGACTCATGTACTGAGCTTAAAATACAGCTCATTTTCCCCAAAAGCCGTTTCTACTGTCATGATGATTAATTTGGTAACACTCTTCTACCCGTTCCTTTAAAGAATGGACAAAGAAAAAGGTAACGAAATTTGTTATCAAAATCACCCATTGTTGCATCTTATGGAGGTAAATTCATTTCTTACAATTCCTAAAAAAATGAAAATTTAAAAAACCCATACACGAACAAGTACTCAACTTGTGTGCTGGCTTCACTACAGCATAGATCTACTAAAGTAATCAAATACCAGTTGAACAGCATTCCATAGACTTGACTATAGTAGGTATAAAACACACAGTACTCCCCTAAGCCGGAATGCAGCTACCTTCATGGTGGGCAAAAACGGTGGCATACGCAAAAATCTCACCATTGGTGAACCTCGGAGCTCTAGACAGGTGCGTTCACACACACACACAGGCACACACACACACACAAGGCACACACACACACACAGGCAACACACACACACACAACACAACACACACACGCACACACGCACACACACGCACACCACCAAGCACGGACACACACACACTACAGGCACACACACAGGCACACACACAAACAGCACACCAGGCACACACACAGGCAACCACACACAGGACACACAGACACACACAAACACACAATACACTACAACACACACAAACACACACACACACACACACACACACACACACACACACACACACACACACACACTCAGAGTCCCCTTATTCCCGTTGGCCTTAATATGCTTAGCCTCCCTTTTAAAACCCCTGCCCTAAATGCATCTTCACCCACCCCCCCCCTACCCAACCCTACCCCCACCACCCCTTTTCTACCCCCTCTCTTCCATTACTCCCCCATTCCCAACCACTATGCATCTATGTACCAACACCCTGTATTACTATTTCAGATAACACTTTAAAAAAAAACCCACTTCCATTCACAACTTTATTACGAGGATGATTCCCTACTCTCAAACTACGCTCACACACCATTCCATCATCATAACCCATTCCCATAAACCCAAACATTCTAAATCTCCACCCTTCCCCCACCCTAGCAGTTCTTTTTCTTCCAACTTTTTACTCACACCTCTCCACTGGGATAGGGGATAGCCTAGTGGTCAGACCATTGCGCTCGCAATCTGACAGCGAGGGTTCAATTCCTGTTCAAGGGGATATTTTCCCCTGGAGTTAACATCAGTGCCGACTCCACTATCCCCAAAAGTCCTTCGGATGAGACTATAAACCGAGGCACCGTGTGCGAACGCACGCAGACCATCTTGCGCACACGTTAAATCCTGTTTCGCTTTTTGTAAGAGTAGGCCATTGTGTGCCAGTGGGAACAGATGACAAAATTTACAAAACCGCATACACACGGGGACTAGATGTAAAAAAAAGCACATGAGTGCCTATTCCATTATCCTCGATATAAAAGAATAAAATAAAAAATTAAAAAATAAACTCCTCTCAAGAAAAAGGTTTTTACCATAGTGCCAGCATGTAGGTATCCTACTGTACTACCGTGTCTGCTGTGTCCACATGAGGGGGCCAGGGTTAGAGGCAAGGTTAAAGTTGTTAGGGTTAAGTGTTAAACAGAAGTTATCCAAACGAGTAAAGGGGCTTGTCAGTCACTTGGCCGACCTGTCTGTGTTAGAATGCGTGTGGACACAAGAGCACATGGGCACAATAGTAACACTTCAGCTTTAGGCACTATGGCACATATATATATTTTGTGTGTGGTAAATTATACATTACCAGTCCTATCAACCAATAAGGTTACTGGACTCCAGTGTTTTCGAATTTCGAATGGCGAATTTTCAATTATTGGGCTATCCGGCAAAGCGATTCCTGTCTTCTTCAAGACATTTCGGCAGAAGCTGTATCAATTAAAAACTTAAGGTTTGAGACGGGAATAAACCATGTTTGAGAAAAACTTTTTGAGAAAGATAATTATGCCGGAAATAAACCCTGTGAGAAAAAATATATCATCAGCCAGCCCTTTTCTTTTTTCTATCCCCCACTGATCCAGAAAGGTCTGTAGCCTACCCTCCTCCTCCTGAACACCCTTTTCTCTTAAATATTCCTTTAATACTGTTACTGCCACACACACACACACACACACACACACACACACAAAACAACACACACACACAAAACACACACACAAAAAAACACACACACACAAAACACACGCACACACAAACACACACACAAAACACACACACCACACACACACACACACACACACACACACACACACACACACACCAGAGGTCCCGTGTGCGAACGCACACACGGAACATCTTCGGCACACGTTAAACCTTGTTCCGCTTTTCGGAAGAGTAGACTATTGTGTGCCGGTGGGAACGGATGACAACATTTACAAAACCGCATACACACGGGGACAGGATAAAAAAAAAAGCACAAAAGTGCTAATTCCACTATCCTCTAAATAAAAGAATAGATAGATAAATAAATAAACAAGTAAAAACACCAATAACCTTACTGAAAATCATACAACGCACAGGTCTTGTTACTTAGGGGAAAATAAACCAAATTACACAACACCATATTTTTTTTTTACTGCACAGGAAAGAAATCCTTTATAGAAAAAATTATACAACACGCATTTTTGTAATGTGCGATAGAAAGAAATTCCTCCTTTACAAAAAAATCCTAAACTAGTAAACGCACACGTTTCGTAATGTACCTAATAAATTCCTCCCTTATTAAAAAAAAAAGTACAATGCACATGTCCTGTACTGTACGGAGAACATTCAGCCTTATAGAAAAAACGGCCAAGGCGCATGTTAATGTAGGGAAGAAATTGCTCCTTTATACAATAAATAAATAAATATACAACGCACATGTCTTGTACTGTTCGGAAGATATTCTCCCTTTCATAAAAAGAAATATTCAACGCACATGTTCATAATGTACGGAAAAAATTATAACAAATGTATTTATATTATGCACACGCATGTTTTCTACTGTACAGAAAAAAAATTCTTTATAAAAAAAAATGTATACAACGCGCATGATTTGTAATGTACGATAGAAACTGCTTTATTAAAAAAAGAAAAGAAAAAATACATCTTGTGCAGGCATTAAAACCTGTTCCACTTTTCGTTAGACTAGGCTACTGTGCCACGGTGGGAATGGATGACAAAAATTTACAAAACTGCATACACACAGGGACTAGATGTAAGAAAAAGCACACGAGTGCTTATTCCGTTATCCTCATAATAAAAGTATAAAATAAATTAACGTACGGAAGAAATCCTTTGTACACATAATTACTTTGTAATATGATAGAAATTGCTCCTTTTACTAAAAACAAATTCTACGAGGCATATGTTTTGCAATGCACGAAGAAATTCTTTCTTTAAAAAACACACACACAAAAACAAAAAAAACCCCAGTACAAGTCATTAAAGCTAGTTTGTGTATTTTCTTTCCACTACAGCCCTTACAGTGAAATAAATAATAATTCTGCTAACATCCTCTTCCAAGCCTTAGTTGAACTACTAAATAAGCGACATAATTCCTCTTCATACGCTTCTTAGAAAAACTCCCCCTCTTCTTCATCTATTTCAAATGCATTCACTTTTAACTTACAATGCAAAGTTGGTAAACATGTACTCCTTCAATACAACTACCATTAACCCATGCTGAATGGCAGATTGCTCTCATCAAAAGTCTTTCTTGAGGATACCATTCTACGGAATGTCAAGTCAAGTCAAAAACACTTTAATCATCCCATGAAGGGCAATTATAAAAAGGGAATGTACATTCTACGGAATCTACACTTATTCTACGGAATTTTTTTTTTCAAATCAAAAGAAAATACGCAAAAAACCAAAAAACAAAACCACACACACACACACACACACACACATTCTCTCTCTCTCTCTCTCTCTCTCTCTCTCTCTCTCTCTCTCTCTCTCCCTCCCTCTCTCTCCCTCTCTCTCTCTCTCTCTCACACACACACACACACACACACACATAGCCCCCCCCCCCACACACACACACCTATACACCCCCCCCCCACACACACACACACTTCAAAGATCAACACTACATCAAGTCACCTCCACCCATCAACTGTCTCCCATCGCCGCCGCTGCTGCTGTCGTGGACGGTAGAAGTTCCAGGCCATGCTCCTCCAGGGTCGCCATCTCCGTCTCTCTGTTTCGGTGTTTTGTTTTTTTCTTTCTTTTCTCTCTTTTTTGTTTTTTTTGTTGTATTATTTTTCTTTAATTCCTGTCTTTTTTTCCTTCTTTTTTCTTTTCTTTTTTCAAACCATTTAACTTTTTCATTTTTTCTTCTTTTTTTTTTTTAACCTTTTCAGTGGGTTTTTTTCCTTTTTTGTTTTTGGGTTTTGCTTTTTTGTGGTAACGTCCGTCATCTGAACGAAATTGATTTGCGTTGTTGCGCCGCTGTTAAGCGCCTGACAAGTCAGGCCCAGCCCAGCGTATCCAACTTGGGACTTGGGACGTGACGATCTTGAAATCGTCACCAACTTACAACAAAGAAACAACAAAACCCAAACCTGAATGCAGTTGATAATAGCTCTTGTTCATGACAACTGCGGTGGTGCGATGATGATGATGATGATGATGATGATGATGATGATGGAGAGAATAGCCCAGGACAGAGGACTCTGGCGGACTGTTGTCGGCGGCCTATGCTCCAGGGGGAGTGATGGGCCTAAGTAAGTAAGGTGCGATGATGATGATGATGATGGGATATTGTGCTTCCTTCCCTCTGTAGTAAACCTGTTCTTCAGCAAAATCTTTTTGGTGTGGTTTTATTATTTTCCCCCTGGGATAGGGTGGTGAAGTTTTCAATGACTGTTGCCGTGTCCTCTTGCTTGATGGCTGTGTGTACGGGTGTCTGTGGTCCAGGATCCGTAGCGTGTGCTTGTCCAGGACTCAGGAAGGGCTCCTGCTGGCGCTTCAATGAAATGACATCCTGACAAAAAAAGGAGAAATAAAATTCAGGGTTTGGGGTACATCTTTAATTTTCGGGGTTGTTTGCTTTTTTATAAAGACAAACTGTTGTTAACGTCTTATCTTTGCACTACGATGGAGACTTCATTTTAGCGTGTGTTGGGGGGGGGGGGGGGGAGTGGGGGGTGTTTGTGTGTTGTGTGTGGGTGTGTTTGTGTGTGGGGGGTAGGGGGGCTTGTGTGTGTGTGTGTGTGTGTGTGTGTGTGTGTGTCCCTTTGACTTAGCGTGTGTGTGTGTGTGTGTGTGTGTGTGTGTGTGTGGTGTGTGTGTGTGTGTGTGTGTGTGTGTGTGTGTGTGTGTGTGTGTGTGTGTGTGTGTGTGGTGTGTGAGAGAGAGAGAGAGAGAGAGAGAGAGAGAGAGAGAGAGAGAGAGAGCCCCCCCCCCCTACCCCCGGCTCTTATTTTAGATTTCTGTTTACGTAATTCAAGATTTCTATAATGACAAGTATACGCGGGCGCGCGCGTCGCATGTAATATACTTTTCAAATTTTTTTATAAGTTCACAACCCCCCTTCCTCCCCCTCCCTACAAAAAAAGAAAAGAAAACGGAGCAGATAGGGAGGGCGGAGTAGCCTAGTGGTTATAGAGCGTTGAGCTTGCCATCTGACGGCCGGTGCGGTTTTCGAACCATCAATAAGACACCCGTTCCAGCACATCATTTCCCCCTGGAGTTAACAACAGTACCCACTCCACTCCCCCCAAAACTCTGACGAGTCTATAAACTGAGCTAGGTCCCGCTCGCACGAACGCACTCAAGACATACGTTGTGAACGTGTTAAAACCCGCTTCACCTTTCGTTAGAGTAGGCCACTGCGTTCCAGTAGGAACGGATGACGGAAGTCGGAATTCAGCTACCTTAAGGTTTTGGAGGGAAAACGGTGATCGATCACACACACACGCACACACACACGCACGCGCACACACACGCGCGCACACACGCACGCGCGCACACGCACGCGCGCTCGCACACGCACAACACACACGCACAACACAGACACCGCTGTCACACACACACACACACACACACACACACACACACACACACACAGACACACACACCACAGAC
>CM054159.1:8825926-8833426 GCA_028751875.1 Rapana venosa | reverse complement strand
TAATGCCTCATGTCTCAAAGTCGCTTGTAGAGGGAGGTGATTTTAGACATAACGAAATATCAGAAATGTGAAGGAATGACCCGAGTCACAATGCCGCATGGCTACTGTCTCAAAGCTGTTGTTGGTGGTGGTGGTATTTTCAGACTTAAACTTATTAGAAATGTGAGGGAATGACCGAATCACAATCTCTCATGTCTCAAAAACCATTGTAGGGGTGGTATTTTCGGACATAACGACACGTATCAGAAATGGAAGGGGGTTTAGAGACGCAATGCCTCATGTCTCAAAGCTGTTTGTAGAGGGTGGTGATTTTAGACAACGAAACATTAGCAATGGGAGGAAATGACCAAGTCATAATCCCTCAAGATCACTCTCTCAAAGTCGTAGGTGGTGGTGGTATTTTCAGACATATCGAAACGTATTAAAAAATGGGAGGGAGTGACCAAGTCACAATCCCTCTTGACCATTCTCTCAAAGCTGTTGTAGGTGAGGGTATTTTCAGACATAACGAAACTATTAAATATGAAAAGGGAGAGAACCAAGTCACAATCCCTCATGACCGCTGTTTCAAAAGTACGTGGTGGTATTTTCCGACATCAAGATCACTGTCACCCAGATTGCTGCCCTCCGATTCCTTGCATAGGTCTTTCTTTTTTCTCTATTAAATTTGATTTGATTCCTTTTGGTTTATTTTTTACTGTTTTATTTCATTTTATTTCATATACTACTTTCTGTTTTAGGTTTTATTTTATTTTACTTTATTATGAAAGATTTAGTTAAGATTCTACTTATGTTTTTAACTTTTATTATTGTTTACTTTTATATCTTTATTTTATTCTTTTCTATTTTATCTTGTTTTTAGGTTTATTTGGTTTTAGTTATTTTATCCTATTTTTGGTTTACCTATTTTAGTCGATTTCAATTTTATTTTCTTATTTCATTTCATTTTTTTAAATCTATTTTATTTTGACCTTTTCAGCAAGGAATCCAGAAGCAATGGGAAATCTGGTGCCTAGTGATCATGTAAAGCTAACCAACATGGTAAAAATCCAAAAGCAAACATCGCGAGCCTGTCACAACACTTTGGAGGTACATCAATTTCTGATCACAACAGGAGCAGGAAATGTCCAGGCGAGGAGACCTAAGCCCCCCCCCCCCCCCAACCCAACCCACACCCCCCCTTTTGGTTTCTCTTTTTTTCCAGTACGGTAAACAAGTTTCCAAGCCAGTAGTCATCCTCTTTTGGTCAAACCTGGGAACCAGCTCTGCAAGTTGCACTGTGGTTGTGTTGTGTTGTGTTGCGGGTACCAGGTGGCTATGCCTCCCTGCCTCTATATTACATTCCAGTATAAAACACCACCTTACTGCAACTGCTCGTTACTCCCGAAAGCCTCCCCCCTTAAAAGTGTTCCGAGGTGTGGACAGGCCATGCAGACCCACTCTCTCTCTCTCTCTCTCTCTCTCTCTCTACCTCTCTCTCTCTCTCTCTCCTCTCTCTCTCTCTCTCTCCACTCTCTCTCTCTCTATCTCTCTCTCTCTATCTATCTCTCTCTCTCTCTCTCTATCTCTCTCTCTCTCTCTCTCTATCTATCTCTCTCTCTCTCTCTCTATCTCTCTCTCCTCTCTCTCTCTCTCTCTTCTAATCTCTCTCTCTCTCTCTCTCTCTCTTCTTATTCTCTCTCATCTCTCTATTCTCTTCTTCTCTATTCTCTCTCTATCTCTCTATCTATCTTATCTACTATCATCTGCCTCCTGCTCCTTCTCTCATCCCTCCTCTCTCTCTCTCTCTCTCTCCTCTCTCATCTCTCTCTCCTCTCTCTCTCTCTCTCTCTCTCTCTCTCTCCTCGCACGGGAGATGATATAGCCAATAATTTTATCAGAGCCCCCTCTGGCTCAACCCCTGTGGAATCCCGAAGCATTGCAAAGAGTCTTCATGAAGGCTGAAGCCCTGGGACAAGCTATAAGACCTGACTGAAGACGAAGGCTTTTAGTTGCATGCCGAAGAAGAAAACGAAATTTCTTTGGAAAGTCTATTGATTGAGCATTAATTCCTTCCATTCCCTATCCCTTTTGTTTTTTAAACCACACGGGGCCTAGCAGAGAATGGCGTCTTGTGGTGACAAGGTCCAAGATTGCTGGCAGAGTATCTGATAAAAGACAAAAAACCAGTTAAGTGATGTGAATATGACACTGATTGATTGAAAAGGAGAGAGAGAGAGAGATTAAATGAGAAGGAGAGAGAGAGAGAGAGAGAGAGAGAGAGAGAGAGAGAGAGGAGAGAGAGAGAGGAGAGAGAGAAAACAGACAGACACAGAGAAAGACAGACAGATAGGTGTGTGTGTGTGTGTGTGTGTGTGTGTGTGTGTGTGTGTGTGTGTGTGTGTGTGGTGTGTGTGTGTGTGTGTGTGTGTGTGTGTGTGTTTGAGTGTGTGAGTGAGTGAGAGTGTGTGTGTGAGTGAGAGTGTGTGTGTGAGAGAGAGTGAATGAGAGCGAGAGAGACAGTGTGTGTGTATGTGTATGTATGTGCGTATGTGTGCATGTATGTGCACACGCGCGCACGTGTTATATACATAACTCAAGTTGCAACAGATTTCTGAAATCTACGTAAAAAATCCAGTCACTGTCCTTAAAAAAAAAAGATGGAAGCATCACTGCAAGAGAAGCTCCCTCTCACTCCTGCAAAATTTGTACCTTAGCATAATCGTGTTCCTATGTGTAAGTGTGTGTGTATAGTTTGTGTGCGTGTATGTGTGCGCGTGTGTGTGCGTGTCTGCGCGCGCGCGCGCACCCACCAGAAAGCACACCTACTTGGACTAAACAGACATAATAGTCTAACACCACTGAATGTGAACAGGCATTAAACATACAACAACAAGTACTACTCCGGACATAATGAATGGCAAGTGTACCAGTGTCTGCAAAATTGATACGATTATCTTGTTCTACTCACATTTGGAGGATAACGATGGCTGAAGTCGCCCGTCCTTCCCCGCAGTGGGAATGATAGCAGCGGCGAGAAGCTTGTGGAGTCAGGCGGCGAGAAGCTTGTGGAGTCAGGCGGCGAGAAGCTTGTGGAGTCAGGCGGCGAGAAGCTTGTGGAGTCAGGCGGCGAGAAGCTCGTGGAGTCAGGCGGCGAGAAGCTCGTGGAGTCAGGCGGCGAGAAGCTCGTGGAGTCGGGCCTAGCGCAGCATTCCGGTTTTGCTTTTTGCGGTGGTCAGTAAACAGCTCGGTCAGGTCTCTGCGATGAAGACAGCAGCAGAGGAATGCTACCGTTCCGGACCTTCAAGTCACCCTAGAGCTTCCTGACCACTGGAGATGGGGGGCGAGTAACGCCACATCCTCTTTTCCCAGCGTCTTTGTGTAATGGAGCAGGGGCTGCAATACACGGGTCTGTTGTCTGGTCGCCAGTCTTGCTAAGCGTACAGCTCTGTGTGGCCTGTGCGGAGTTCCGTGTGCATGATTAATGGTAGTAGTGTGACCGGTTGTGGCTTGTCCTCCCGAGTCTGAATGTGTAGACCTGCTCTTGCAGCCTCAGGCAGGTAGAGTAGAGGGTCTGGCCTGTTGGTAGTGTGGGATGTTGCTGAATTCCTTTACTTTGCTGCTTGGTCGTGCCGATGGTTTGGGGGCTTCAGGATTGCAGGACAATGGGTTTTTTGCTTCAGAATTGCAAGACGATGGGTTCTGGGCTTCAGAAATTGCAAGACGATGGGTTTCTGGCTTTAGAATTGCAAGACGATGGTTTTTGGCTTTAGAATTGCAAGACAGTTTTGACTTAATTGCAAGACGATGGTTTTGGGCTTCAAAATTTCAAGACGATAGTTTTGGGCTTCAAAATTGCAAGAAGATGGTGTTTGGCTTCAGAATTGCAAGACGATGGCTTTTGGCTTCAGAATTGCAAGACAATGGTTTTTGCTTCAGAGTTGCAAGATGGGGATTTTTACTTCAGCGTTGCAAGACGATAGTGTTTGGCTTCAGAATTGCAAGCAGACCAATCCACCCGTTCCTTTTCCAGGGGGTCGGTCGGAGATGCCGAGCTCGCTACAATGGGAGTGGGATGCACTGCAGGACTAGTCTTGACTCCTGCAGAGGGAGGATAGAGTGTGGAATATAGGTCAGGTCAGTAGTTCTGATGGTGTGGAATATAGGTCAGGTCAGTAGTTCTGATGGTGTGGAAGATAGTCAGGTCAGTATTTCTGATGGTGTGGAAGATACATCGGTCAGGCCAGCAATTCGGATGAACTGCAGTATGGAAGATACATCGGTCAGGTCAGTAGTTCTGATGGTGTGGAAGATACATCAGTCAGGTCAGTAGTTCTGATGGTGTGGAAGATACATCGGTCAAGTCAGTAGTTATGGTGTGGAAGATACATCGGTCAGGTCAGCAGTTCTGATGGACTGCAGTGTGGAAGATTCATCGGTCAGGCCAGCAGTTCTGATGGACTGCAGTGTGGAAGATACATCGGTCAGGTCAGTAGCTCTGATGGACTGCAGTGTGGAAGATTCATCGGTCAGGTCAGTAGTTCTGATGGTGTGGAAGATACATCGGTCAGGTCAGTAGTTATGGTGTGGAAGATACATCGGTCAGGTCAGTAGCTCTGATGGACTGCAGTGTGGAAGATTCATCGGTCAGGTCAGTAGTTCTGATGGACTGCAGTGTGGAAGAATCATCGGTCAGGTCAGTAGCAGGAGCAGGAGCAGGACTGCAGTGCCTGCAAGATAAAGTTGTATTTATTGCATCTCATTTCTATACCTATACAGTGCGCGCGCGCGCGCGCGCGCGCGCGTGTGTGTGTGTGTGTGTGTGTGTGTGTGTGTGTGTGTGTGTGTGTGTGTGTGTGATTTATTTTATTTTTATTCTTTAATTTCGAGGATAATTGAATAAGCACTCATGTACTTTTTTCGTCCAGTCCCCGTGTGTATGCAGTTAAGTAAATTTTGTCATCCGTTCCCACCGGCACACAATGGCCTACTCTTCCGTAAAGCGGAACGGGTTTTAACGTGTGCGTAAGATGTTCTGAGTGCGTTGGCACACGGGACCTCGGTTTCTATTTTGTGCGTGTGTGTTGTGTGTGTGTGTGTGTGTGTGTGTGTGTGTGTGTGTGTGTGTGCGCGCCTGTGTGGTGTGTGTGTGTGCGTGTGTGTGTATGCCCGTGTGTGCGTGTGTGGTTGTGTGTGTGTGTGTGTGTGTGTGTGCGCTTGCTTATGTTCCAGCGTTGGTGAACCTGAGCCTGTTTATCTATCGTGGTCGTAAGGCTTGTGTGCAACAAAGAAAGCAAAGGAGTGTGCTGAATTTTTAAAAAACATTCAGACCTAACAAATCTACGCAAGATCACACAGTTGTGAGAACGGAGCTAGTCAGTCTTTCACACACAAAAGCGCTTTTCACTTTCGGGGGCATGCAATGCTAAGTGCTGCATGCGACTAAAATCTCTATAATTATGGAGATATGATAAAAAATTCAGTAGGAAATACGTCAAAATTTTTTGCTGGAATGCAACCGAAGAAGTCAATGCAGTTACCCCAATGACTCCCTAAGGAGTTTAAAGTAGAAGTCACATCATTGGAACGGGAGCGCACGGAAATCTTACCCCATCAAGACTACAACTTACTTTCGAAACACTAAAATACAACAAAAAATTTCTTAACATTGAATAATGTTTGCATATTTAACATATTATAACATTCACATCAATAACCACGAAAAAACTTCATGATAATAATACTTCACACACAAAAATAACAGTAGTTACCTGTAGCTTCAAGTGAAAACTGCAGACATGGGCGAAGACCACACGATGATGATAACGCAGTAGTCTTGGGTTTTCTGCTAGCATACACAGGAAAGGCCTTGTCTCTCTCACAGCAGAAGGGACAGTGAAGTGCGAGTGGGACAAGCCACAGGGGCAGTGCTCTCTCTCTCTCACACGCACACCAACCCACCCTCTGTGAGTGAACACCGTCACTGTTGGCTGTGCATCACGGAAAACACACTGTGTGCTGGCTGAGGAGGTGATCACTTGTAAACAACACACAAGTTTACCACACGCTCTCTGTCTGTGTCTGTCTCTCCTGTCTCTCCCCTCTCTCTCTCTCTCTCCTCTCTCTCTCTCTCTCTCTCTCTCTGAGTATACTTTATTTTATTTATTTTTTATTTTATTCTTTTATATCGAGGATAATGGAATAGCGCTTATGTGCTTTTTTACATCTAGTCCCCGTGTGTATGCGGTTTTGTAAATTCTGTCATCTGTTCCCACCGCCACACAATGGCCTACTCTTACGAAAAGCGGAACAGGGTTTAACGTGTGCGCAAGATGTTCTGCGTGCGTTCGCACACAGGACCTCGGTTTATAGTCTCATCCGGAGTTTTGGGGAGAGTGGAGTCTGCACTGATGTTAACTCCAGGGGAAAATATCCCTTTGAACGGGAATCGAACCCGGGTCGTCAGATTGCGAACGTAATGTTCTGACCACTAGGCTATCCCGTCCCCTACTCGAAATGGAGCAGTACGCGCGCACACAACACAACACACACACACACACAACACACACACACACACACACACACACACACACACACACACACACACACACACACATTACACACACACACAAGCACGCTGTTTGCAACCACACACACTCGCAACACACACACACACACACACACACACACACACACACACACACACACACACACACACACACACACACACACACACACACACACACAGAGTGGGGGTGGGTGGGTGATGGGATAGCCTTGTGGTTAGAATGATGCACATTGCGCTCGTGATCTGCGGACCAGGGTTCGAATCTCGCCCAAGAGGATTTTCTCTCTGGATTTAGCATCAGTGCCGACTCCACTCTCAGCAAAAGTTCTTCAGATTGAGACTATAAACCGAGGTCCCGTGTGTGAACGCTCGCAGAACAGCTTGCGCACACGTTAGAACCCGTTCCGCTTTTCGGAAGAGTAGGCCATTATGAGCCGGTGGGAACGGATGACAAAATTTACAAAACTTCATACACACGGAGACTGGATGAAAAAATCCAACATGAGTACTTATTCCATTATCCTCAAAATAAAAGAATAAATTAAAACTAAACTAAACTAAACTCTCTCTCTCTCTCTCTCTCATCTCTCTCTCTCTCTCTCTCTCTCTCTCATCTCTCTCTCTCTCTCCTCTCTCTCTCTCTCTCCTCTCTCTCTCTCTCTCTCTCTCTCTCTGTAATGCCCATGGGGGATTCACACACACACACACACACACACCACACACACACACACACACACACACACACACACACACCACACACACACACACTTCTAGACAAGAGGAGAGTTATGGCCAAGAATTACTTGAAATGGAGGAGGTGGGGGCCCATTCCATATTTATTTTTAAAGACTGAGATGGAAAGGGGAGAAACTATGACGATCTTGAACTTAACACTGTTGGTCTCCCTTCCACCGTGTATGGCACAGTCGCGCACTGTGGCTGGGGTTTTTTTT
>CM054159.1:8808426-8810926 GCA_028751875.1 Rapana venosa | reverse complement strand
TTCAAGCCACCCCCACCCTCAAACAAAACAAAAGAAAACAACCTTCCCCTCCCAACGCACACGCATATACATATACACACGCATACACACACACACACACACACACCCACGCTTGCACAGACACACACAAACACAAACACACACACACACACACACACACACACACACGCGCGCGCGCGCGCGCACGCACGCACACAAGTCTCCTTTAATATAAGGATAGCTTCAAGTTATATGAATTGCAAAAGTTAGTATTTTAGCTGTTCGATTTTTTTGTGGTTCTTTTCAGAATTCTTGCTTATGCTTTTTTTTCATAATAGTTGTTTATTGCGATTGATGAGTTATGTGCATACCCCCTACACACACACATCAACACACACACACACACACACACACACACACAACCCCCACCACACACAACACACACACACACACACAACACACACACTCCGTCTGATACCACTATTTAGTGAAAGGACGTTAAACTGAAGAACTATTACACACACGCACACTACAGACACAACAACGCACACACACACACACAACACACCACAACACATACACACACGCACCCACGCACACACCCCCCCCCCCCCACACACACACACCAATAGAAAGGGGAAAAAATGGTAGGAGAAAATGCAGACTGCAATAATGATAGGCAGAGCAAGAGATGCAGGAGAAGTGACCTGGTTTCAAAACACAAAGAACGGTATGCATCATTTGCTCCTTTCATCTCTGCGTGTGCGGGCACGTGCGGGCACGCTCGCGCGCGCGCACACTACACACACACGTAGGATCGCGCACGCGCACACACACACACACATAATATACATCATCTCTCTCTCTCTCTCTCTCTCTCTCTCTCTCTCTTATATATATTATATTTTATATATATATATATATAATATTACAAAACCACACACACACAACACACACACACACACCAAACAAACAAACACGCACATACATGCGCACACATGATTATACATATATACACACACAGCCATGCAGCCACTAGCTGGTACCTGTCGATAACAGCAAAAGTGAAAGCGGATGATTATAATTATGACCTGCTCCAGTCTTGTTATTGTTATTGTTGCTGTTATCGTTATTTGTTTTTATCTGCTGCTTCGTCTTCTGTCCCGTTCCTGTCCTCTCCCCCCCCCCCCCCACCCTTCCCCCCCCCCCCCATCCCCCCTCCCCCCACCACACACCCTTCATTTCAATCTCTCTTCCCCCGGGCTTATCCAGACTTCTTACGTCGCATCCTCAAGAATCGGAAGTCCACAGGGAGCCTATCAATGTGAAGCCACCGAAGGGCCACGAGCCAGAGGAGCCCTGCACTGTTGCTGGGTCTCTTCGTTTGGTGTTAGAGTGATGCCTGTTCTGAGCTCACATACGCAGTTCACCACCTACTAAGCCCTCCTCCCTACTGACGACAGTAATAGCTCAGCCGCGGAGCCAGACTGAGTGAGACATTCATTCACCAGGGTTGACGGCCACCAACAACGTCCCTCCCAACGACCTTCCCTTCTGAACCTCCAACCACCAAAGGCTTTGACACAAACTTGCCACAGGCACAGAAGGTGTATGGGGAAACCCAGAACTGAGATCACCACGAGACCAGAGCAACCTGGATCACCGAATTAGAGACATGGTGGGTTTTTTTTTTTAAATTGCATGATGATAATCAATGATGATGATGAGGATGATGCAATGGTGCTGTTATTGAAGTGCATATGCTTTGAGACTACTTGACAGGGTTGTACTATACTACGCTTACTATTATATTATGTCCCGGCGTCAACCAGGCCTGTGAGATACAGACACCTGCAGTGTCGGTCAGGTAATTTGAGCAACACTCTCAAACTCGCATCCGTCAAGTGGATGAAGCTCGACTGTGTGGTCCCAGTCTTCCCACTGAGCCCACAGCACACTCACTCTGGGTAGGAGCCGGCTAGTCACCCAACTAAAGGCGTTAACCACTGTGCCAAGGCTGATAGCTTATCATCATCATCATCATCATCATCATCATCAGCAGCAGCAGCAGCAGCAGCAGCAGCAGCAGCAGCAGCAGCAGCAGCAGCAGTAGTAGTAGTAGTAGTAGTAGCAGTAGCAGCAGCAGTAGTAGTAGTAGTAGTAGTAGTTGTAGCAGTAGCAGCAGCAGTAGTAGTAGTAGTAGTAGTGTAGCAGCAGCAGCAGCAGCAGCAGCAGTAGTAGTAGTAGTAGCAGTAGCAGCAGCAGTAGTAGTAGTAGTAGCAGCAGCAGCAGCAGCAGCAGCAGTAGTAGTAGTAGTAGTAGTAGTAGTAGTAGTAGTAGCAGTAGCAGCAGCAGTAGTAGTAGTAGTAGTAGTAGTAGTAGCAGTAGCAGCAGCAGTAGTAGTAGTAGTAGTAGTAGCAGTAGCAGCAGCAGAGTAGTAGTAGTAGTAGTAGTAGCAGTAGCAGCAGCAGTAGTAGTAGTAGTAGCAAGCAGCAGCAGCAGCAGTAGTAGTATGTAGTAG
>CM054159.1:8803426-8805926 GCA_028751875.1 Rapana venosa | reverse complement strand
AAATTGAAATTGAAATTGAAAACGAAGTTTATTCAGTATAGGCCACACCCCCCTTCTGAATGGGGGTACAGATAAACATCACACAAGTAACACAAAAACATAATCATCACAAAATATTACATGAAAGGATTTTACAAACATCACTTCCAATTCACCATAAAGAAACTGTAGATGAAACAAGTGTTAGTCATTCCTAACACTCTCAGAACGTCTTCTGAAAACTGTATACAGGTATATGCATACATTCTTGAGTAAATGTTCATTTTGACATGACATAAGCAAAACTGCTCGAAATAGACATGGATTCGAATAACATTTAGACAGAATGTATCTTTGCCTGAGATCAAAGACCAAACAAAGCTGGACAGCAAAGCAAAATATGAATTTCGTCTTTATTATCACGTATACACAATGGGCATACTAAATTGTTATCTTTATTCTTTTTTTTATAACGGTTAAAATGTAATGCCATATCTGTAATGCCAAATCTAAACTATATTCTGAAAATCTTTCACTTTGGTGGACGTGACTATCCCAGCTTTGCCATCTACAATCAATATCTTTGACGAAATTCACGTAAAAAGCCCTTAACATCCTGTACACCTTGATTCAACCATGCAAGTCCAAACCTATTCAGACACAATACTTCACGAATATTAGCCACCCAAGTATGTTTCCCATTTTGATCAAGATTTAACAGCATTTTATACGCTTGAAGTGGCAGTCTATTTGTATCCATCTTTAGTATTGTAAACCAATAGTTAACACAACGTACTTGAGCAGTAATCGAAATAGGGTATTGACCAGTTTCACCATAAACAAGATCATTCGGAGTTTTTCCAGTTATACCAAAACCCTTTTAGGATGGAGAGAGAGAGAGAGAGAGAGAGAGAGAGAGAGAGAGAGAGAGAGAGAGAGAGAGAGAGAGAGAGAGAGACAGAGACAGAGACAGAGACAGAGACAGAGACAGAGAACTCAAAAGATTTATTCACAAAAAGGCCATTGGCCCATACATGAAGGAGGTTGCCGAACTGCTTGGTATTTTAGTGAGAAAAATAAGGAAAAGCACAAAAAACATAACGTTATTGTATAACTACAACCACCCCAACAAGAATCAGTTTCGAAGGATGTGGCTTAAAAAACCAAGATATCTCTTATTCTAAAGGCTTTACACAAATATAAAGCAAGGATGCGCACAATCTCAGGGTGACTAGATGCCATGAGTAAACAGAATCTAACTAAATTAGGCTGTCTACTATATTTTACCGGAATGTAATTCTGTCTTACATCTTCTAATACTGGACAGCACAGCACAAAATGAGCTTCATCTTCCACTGTTTGCTTACATAATGGGCATGGCAACCTGAGGTCATCATCATCATGTTCTATATTATCTAAATTTATGAAAATTTGTGTCTGATACACCGACATATTTCTTTTCAAATGTATGTCCATATCAAGCTTTAGATAAGGTTTGACATCATGTGAACCTATAAATTGTCTGTACATTTGAAATCTTTTCTTCTTCTTCTTCTTCTTCTTCTTCTTCTTGGTCGTCCATCGATCCGATGATGACTGTCCTCATGTGCTGAGTCTTCGTCTTATGTGGGCACGGAGATGGCTGGTTAAGCCAATCCGTGATAGGCAGACGCGGGTGCAGTGGGGGCAAGGAAACTGTCCGGGGGGGTCAGGGTTGGTGGTTGACGCCTTTCTTCTAGCTCGTGCTGCAGTCACATCATCTCGCCTCTTCTCCTCGAAGTTGTCATGCGCCCGGATGGTTAGGGCGCGCCAGCCTGGTCTGTCCATAGCATACAGCTCCAGCTGTTTGGGAGGGATGTCAGCGTGTTTGATGTTGGACTTCACGCAGTCCTTGAATCTTTTGCGTGGTCTGCCCTGGTTCCGCTTTCCCAAGGTCAGTTCGTCATACATGAGCTGCTTAGGCAGCCTTTGGTCGTCCATCCGGATCACGTGACAACCCATCGAAGCTGGGCTTTCAGTATCATGGCCTCGATGCTGGTCATCCCAGCTCTGTCCAGGACCTCGAGGTTTGTGATCCGGTCTTGCCAAATGTATGTCCATATCAAGCTTTAGAAAAGGTTTGACATCATGTGAACCTATAAATTGTCTGTACATTTGAAATCTTTTACTGCTTTGTATATGATCACTCCACTGCTGCCAACGGCAATCAATCAATCTTTGCCTGAAAACGTTCAGAGAGAGAGAGAGAGAGAGAGAGAGAAGAGAGAGAGAGAGAGAGAGAGAGAGAGAGACAGACAGACAGACAGACAGACAGACAGACAGACAGAGACAGACACGGAGAGCTCAAACGCTATTTCAAACTCAAACTCAAACTCCAATATTCTATGGAAGGTACTTGGATAAACCAGAGGCTTCTTTATTCCAGGTCCTTAGAAAGAAAAACAAAAACAAACAAGAGTGACAGACAGACAGACAGACAGACAGACAGAGACAGAAAGTCACAGACAGACAGAAAAAGACA
>CM054159.1:8765926-8788426 GCA_028751875.1 Rapana venosa | reverse complement strand
GGGGGGGGTTTTGTGGGGGGGGGGGTGGTTTTTTGGGTGGTGGTGGTTTGGGGGGGTGGGGGTTGGGGGTTGGTGGCTGTTTGGGGGGTGTGGTGGGGGTTTGTTGGGTGGGGTGGTTTTTTGGGTGGGGTTTGGGGGTGGTTGTTGGGTGGGGGTGGGGGTGGTTGTTGGGTGAGGGTGATAGTGGTGGTGGTTGGGTGGTTGGGAGGTGGTTGTGGTGGTGGTTGGGTGGTGGTTGGGTGGGGATGGTGGTTGGGTGGTGGTTGGTGGTGTTTGATGGTTGGGCAGGATGGGGGTGGTTGTGTGGGGTGGGGGTGATTGTGTGGGGGGGTGATGGTTGTGGTGATTGGGTGGGTGGTGGTTGTGGTGGTGGTCGGTGGTGGTGGTGTGGGGAAATGGATGGGGATGGTGGTGATGGTGGTTGAGTGGGGGTGGGGGTGGTGTGTGGTTGTTGTAGTGGTGGTGGTGATGATGGTGGTGGTTGTGGTTGTGGGTGGGTGGTGGATGGGTGGGGGTGGAGATGGTGATGGTGGTGGTCGTCGTCGTGTGGGGTGGTGGATGGGTGGGGTGGAGATGGTGATGGGGGTGGTCGTCGTCGTGTGGGGGTGGTAGTTGGGTGGTGATGGTGGTGGTTGTGGTGGTGGTGGTGGTGATGGTGGTGGTGGTTGGGTGGGGGTTGGTGTTGTGTGGTGATGGTGGTGGTGCTGGTGGTGGTTGGGGGGGGATGGTGGTGGTGGTGGTTTGGTGGTGGTGGTTTGGTGGTGGTGGCAGTTGTAGTGGTTGTTGTTGCGTGGGGTGGTGGTGGTTTTCGTTGGGTGGTGGTTGTGGTGGTTGGGTTGGTGGGGATGGTGGGTGGGGGTGGTGGAGGTGGTGGTGGTTTGGTGGTGGTAGTTGGGTGTTGGTGGTGGGTGGTGGTGGTGGTTATGTGGGGATGGTGGTGGTGGTGGTTATGTGGGGATGTGGTGGTAGGGGTAGTTGGGTGGTGGTGGTGGTGGTTGGTTGGGGGGGGGTGGTGGCTGGGTGGGAGGGTGGTGGTGGTTGGGTGGGCATCATCATCATCATCATCATCATCATCATCATCATCATCATCATCAGTAGGAGTAGGAGTAGCAGCAGCAGCAACAATAGTAGCATTAGCAGTAGCAGCAGCAGCAGCAGCAGCAGCAGCAGCAGTAGTAGTAGTAGTAGTCGTCTTGTTGTCGGTGGTGGTGGTTTATTTGCTGCTGATCTGTCTGTCTCCCTAGCTGTTGGTATGCTTTTGTCTGCTGTCAGTCTGTCAGTCCGTCTGTCTGTCTGTCTGTCTGTCTGTCTGTCTGTCTCTCTCTCTCTCTCTCTCTCTCTCTCTCTCTCTTTCTCTCTCTCCTCTCTCTCTCTCTCTCTCTCTCTCTCTCTCTCTCTCCCCTCTCTCTCTCTCTCTCTCTCCCCTCGCACTCTCTTCTCTCGTCACGACCCGGGTTCGATTCCCGTTCAAGGCGATATTTTCCCCAGGAGTTAGCATCAGTGCAGACTCTTCTCTCCCCCAAAGTCCTTTGGATGAGACGATAAACCGAGGCCCCGTGTGCGAATGCCCGCAGAACATCTTGTGCACACGTTAAATCCTGTCCCGCTTTTCCTAAGAGTAGGCCATTATGTGCCTGTGGGAACAGATGACAGAATTTACAAAACCGCATACACACGGGGATTGTATGTAAAAAAAAAAAGCACGTGAGAGCTATTCCATTATCCTCGAAATTAAATTTTTAAATCTCTCTCTCTCTCTCTCTCCTCTCTCGCTCTCGCTCTCGCTCTCTCATCTCTCTCCAGCTCTGTCTCTATTCTCTATCGCGCCCTCTCCTGTCCTCCTGGTGTGCTTCGGCCCTCTCTCTCTCATCTCACCTCTCTGTCCTCTCTCTCTCCCTCTCTGTCTCTCTATCTCTCTCGCCCCTCTCGCTCCATCTCTGGCTCTGTCTTCTGTCTCCTCCATCTCCGCTCTCTCGCTCGCTCTCTCTGTGCCTGTGTCTCTCTCTCTGTCTCTCTGTCTCTGTCTCCCTCCTTCCCTCTCTCCCTCTCTCTCTGCCTGTGTCTCTGTTTCACAACTGTTGGTGTTGCACTGGTGTTTTCGGGAGAGAAGGATCTCAGCATGGCATCATCCCCGTCCCACTGTTCCCCTTGACACGGGCAGATGGCCTGGCTCATTACATTATTTGACTTGACTTGACTTGACTTGACTTGACTCTCTGTCTCTCTCCCACCCTCTCTCTCTCCCTTCCTCTCTCTCTCCATCTCCCTCCCTCCCCTCCTCCCCCCCTCTCTCTCTCTCTACACTCTCTTTCTCTCTTCTACTCTCTCTCTCCCTCTCCACCCCCTCGTTCTCTCTCTCCTGTCTGACCTCACATTTCTTCCATCCTGTGTACGTGCCTTCGTATGCCTGCCTTGCCTCCATGGGAGGACAGATGTCAGACAGCTGCCAGAGAGGAACAGTTTATGCAGGACTGGATGTGTATGACTCGAAACAATCTGGAAAAAAAAAACCTGTTTTAGGGGGGGGAAACAAAAAAATGACGTCACCTTACGTAGGGGTCAAGACGTCATGACGTGTTTATGACGCGTCATTGAATCTCACACGTGTGACAAGTTTATGACGCCGAAGTGAAGTTGTCACCGACATGCTCATGGAGTGTTAGAGACCCACTTGAATAAAGAGTTAAGCCGCGAACAGACGCATCCCCCTGATCGTAAGTCGGTGGGGGGGGGTGGGTGGGGGGGGGTGGGGGGGGAGGGGAAGGGGAGGGGGGTGTAAACGGGAAAGCCTGGTGGTTAGAGTGATGCCCTCGTGATCTGCTGACCTGGGTTCGAATCTCGTTCAAAAGGATTTTTTTCTCTGGAGTTAACACCAGTGCAGACTCCACTCTCCCCAAAAAAGTTCATCGGATGAGGCTATAAACCAAAGGTCACGTGTGCAAACGCACGCAGAACATCTTGCGCGCACGTTAAAACCAGTTCCGCCTTTCCGAAGAGTAGGCCATTGTGTGGCCTGGTGGAAACGGTTGACAAAATTTACAGAACTACATACACACGGGGACTGGATGTAAAAAAAAGCACATGAGTGCTTATTCCATTATCCTCGATATAAAAGAATAAATAAATATAAATAAATAAAATGTCACTGTCACTGTGAACGTACATCTGAAGTCTGTCACTGTCAACATCACTGTCAACGTACATCTGAAGTCTGTCACTGTCACTGTCAACGTACATCTGAAGTCTGTCACTGTCACTGTCACTGTACATCTGAAGTCTGTCACTGTCACTGTCAACGTACATCTCAAGTCTGTCACTGTCACTGTCAACGTACATCTGAAGTCTGTCACTGTCACTGTCAACGTACATCTGAAGTCTGTCACTGTCAACGTACATCTGAAGTCTGTCACTGTCACTGTCACTGTACATCTGAAGTCTGTCACTGTCAACGTACATCTTAAGTCTGTCACTGTCACTGTCAACGTACGTCTTAAGTCTGTCACTGTCAACGTACGTCTTAAGTCTGTCACTGTCACTGTCAACGTACGTCTTAAGTCTGTCACTGTCACTGTCAGCGTACGTCTTAAGTCTGTCACTGTCAACGTACATCTTAAGTCTGTCATTGTCACTGTCAACGTACATCTGAAGTCTGTCACTGTCACTGTCAACGTACATCTGAAGTCTGTCACTGTCAACGTACGTCTTAAGTCTGTCACAGTGAATGTACGTCTTAAGTCTGTCACTGTCACTGTCAACGTACGTCTTAAGTCTGTCACTGTCACTGTCAACGTACATCTGAAGTCTGTCACTGTCAACGTACGTCTTAAGTCTGTCACAGTGAATGTACGTCTTAAGTCTGTCACAGTGAATGTACGTCTTAAGTCTGTCACTGTCAATGTACGTTTTAAGTCTGTCACAGTGAAGGTATGTCTTAAGTCTTTCACAGTGAATGTATGTCTCAAGTATGTCAAAGTGAATGTACGTTTTAAGACTGTCACTGTGAATGCACGTCTTAAGTCTGTCAAAGTGAATGTCACAGTGAATGCACGTCTTAAGTCTGTCAAAGTGAATGTCACAGTGAATGTACGTCTTAAGTCTGTCACTGTCAATGCACGTCTTAAGTCTGTCAAAGTGAATGCACGTCTTAAGTCTGTCAAAGTGAATGTCACAGTGAATGTACGTCTTAAGTCTGTCAAAGTGAATGTATGTATGTCTTAAGTCTGTCTCAGTGAATGTACGTCTTAAGTCTGTCTCAGTGAATGTATGTCTTAAGTCTGTCTCAGTGAATGTACGTCTTAAGTCTGTCTCAGTGAATGTACGTCTTAAGTCTGTCTCAGTGAATGTACGTCTTAAGTCTGTCTCAGTGAATGTACGTCTTAAGTCTGTCTCAGTGAATGTACGTCTTAAGTCTGTCTCAGTGAATGTATGTCTTAAGTCTGTCACAGTGAATGTATGTACGTCTTAAGTCTGTCACAGTGAATGTACGTCTTAAGTCTGGTTTTTAAAAAAAAAATTATCTTTGATATCGTGGATAATGGAATAAGCACGTATGTGCTTTTTTACATCCAGTTCCCGTGTGTATGCGGTTTTGTAAATTCTCTCATATGTTCCCACCGGCACACAATGGCCTACTCTTACGAAAAGCGGAACAAGATTTAACTTGGGCGCAAGATGTTCTGCGTGCTTTCGCACACGGGGCCTCGGTTTATAGTCTCATCCGAATGACTTTTGGGGAGAGTGGAGTCTGCACTGATGTTAACTCCAGGGGAAAATATCCCTTTGAACGGGAATCGAACTCGGGTTGTCAAATTGCGAGCGTAATGTTCTAACCACTAGGCTATCCCGTCCCCCTGTCACAGTGAATGCACGTCTTAAGCGGCTTGTGGTGTCAGGTTCAACCTGGCCGTTCCAGAGAGAACGTGTTCTATTCGGATCGGATCGAAACGGCCAGCTCGCAACCTATAGCCAATCAGTGCCCAGTTTCAAGTTACAGGTCACTTGTGTGTGTGTGTGTTGTGTGTGTGTGTGTGTGTGTGTGTGTGTGTGTGTGTGTGTGTGTGTGTGTGTGTGTTGTGTGTGTGTGTTTGTGTTGTGTGTGTGTGTTTTTGCGTGTGGTGTGTGTGCGTGTGCGTGTGGTGTGTGTGTGTGTGCGTGTGTGTGTGTGTTGTTGTGTGTGTTGTGTGTGCGTGTGTGGGTGTGTGTATGTGTGTGTGTGTGTGGTGTGTGGGGCGTGCGTGTGTTTGTGTGTGTGTGTGTGTGTGCGTGCGTGCGTGCGTGCGTGCGTGCGTGCGTGGTGTGTGTGTGTGTGTGTGTGTGTGTGTGTGTGTGTGGTGTGTGTGTGTGTGTGTGTGTGTGTGTGTGTGTGTGTGGTGTGTTGTGTGTGTGTGTGTGTGTGTGTGTGTGTGTGTGTGTGTGTATGTGGTGTGGTGTGAGCGCGCGAGTGTGTGCTTTGTGAATGCGATCGAAGCCTCTGGGTATACAGAAAACTTTCTACTTTGTAAACCTTTGGAACGTTTCGTGTAGCAGTTCATGCTTTTCACTCTGACAGGTTGTAACGGACACGTTTGAACCGTCCGTCTGAACCGCAAGGTTGAAAAAGGTAGTTTGTTGCCTGGTTTTACGCGTTAAAAACGATGTGGTCCATTTCTTACGCTAAGGAAAGTAATGCCATGTTTAGTCAAACAAAAACTTAAGAAAAAAATAACAAAAGCCCCCCCCCCCCCCAAAAAAAAAAAAAACACCACAAAAAAACTAACGAACCAAACAACCAAACAAAAAACCTCTCGTTATTACAGACTTTTTTTTAATTAAAAAAATTCTTTAGAGGATAATGGAATAAGCACTTGTGTGCTTTTTTACGTCCAGTCCCCGTGTGTATGCGGTTTTGTCAATTCTGTCGTCTATTCCCACCGGCACACAATGGCCTACTCTTACTTAGAGGTCTATATGGATCGGTGGTCTAGAGGTAACGCGCCTGTCTAGAAAGCGAAAAGTCAGGGTTCGTATCCCGTCTGGGCCCGAAACTTTTCCCCCATCCATTAGACCATGAGTGGTGGTCTGGGCGCTAGTCTTTCGGATGAGACGATAAACCGAGGTCCCGTGTGTTACAGAAAATTATGCAGCGCACGAAAAAAGAACCCACGGCAACAAGAGAGTTGTCCCTGGCAAAATTCTTAGAAAAAAGCCACTCTGATAGGGAAAGAAATACAGTTGCAGCCCAAAAAAAAAAAAAAAAAAAAGGGTGGCGCTGCTCTTGTGGCGACGTGCTCTCCCCGGGGAGAGCAGCCCGAATTTCACGCAGAGAAATCTCGTGACTTAAAGTGGTATATATAAATAAATAAATAAATAAATAAAATAAATAAATAAAGCGGAACAGGATTTAGCGTGTGCGCAAGATGTTCTGCGTGCGTTCGCACACGGGGCTTCAGTTTACAGTCTCATCCGAAGGACTTATGAAGACGAGACCTACTGTTTACTGTAAGAATGGCAACGCCACTTATTAAAAAAAAAAACAAAAAAAAACCCTAACCAACAAAACGAAAAATCAAAATAACTGCTTTCTAAATAAGCTCTCGTAATAGTTGTCACCAGCTGTCAGCTGCCACTATGCTGCTCATCAACAAGCCAGCTAGAGAGAGAGAGAGGAGAGAGAGAGAGAGAGAGAGAGAGAGAGAGAGACGCTTTGACGCTTTGACCAATTTATTGTCATTGCCCAAAGTGGCCTATTGACAAGGGGGGTTATACACGACTTTCTTTTGTAAATACAAATAAATACAAGAAAAATCACATGATGCATTTAACGTAACGAAAACCAAAAAACCAAAAATGAGCTCTTATGAACGGATACGACTTTAAGCTGTGAGTAAACTCAGTTTCAAAATGAACACAAAGTAATAACAAGGATGAACAATAAGAACCAATAAGCAATAACTAAAATAATGAAAAGAACATTCTAGAATGCTATATTAGACCATCCATTGACATTGTATGTGAAATTTTCAAAAAATATTCTTGCTGGAGACTACAGCGTAATTATAACTGTTTCTTTATGGTTTCACAAAATGCTGGAGTTTACATAATATAAATGTTACTTTAGTTTAGTCACAAATGTTAAGCTAATTGGAACTTAGCTGTAATTGTCTTAATTTCAGTGCTTCAGCAATAAACTTTGCAACCGATTTGATCACAAATCATCATCGGACGATAAGATAGAAAAAATATCTTGCCTTCGGAAAGCTTCTAGATTGAGAACACCACAGTTTTCACGTATGGAAAACATATTGATTGACAATGAAACAGGAAATGCACTTCATCATCAAGAATATGACTACACATAGGGCATGGGAACTGTGTGGACGTCTCAGGTTGAACCATCTTTTGTTTGCATTGAAGCCGAGTGTTCTTAGTCGAAATCTTGCATAAATTAGTCGATGCCATCTGTCAGTGACTATTCGAAGATACTTTTCAGCTTGAAAAGCACACTTAAACGAAAAAAACAGCAGCATATTTATCTTTACTTTCCATGTCCGAGTGCCAATTTTGTTTAAATTGAACAAATGAGTCTGTCTTTCAATTCAGAAATAAACCCATGCTCGCTACCTACTTCCTGAGACAACCACACGATTCCAAAACCATGTTCTGATAAAAACTTTTTAACTTGATATGCCCAATTCTTCTTACCCAGCTCCATTTGTATAACCATCATGTCATAAGACTGCCTACATAAACGTGACCTGGAAGTTTCAGTAGTTTTAGCCAGTACTTAATACACTTAACAGACGTTCTGATGTTTAAAGGATATCTTCCCGTTTCTCCATATAGTACAGTATTTGACGAATGGATTGGGACATTTAGAAACGTTTGATAGCATATGTATGTATTTTTTCCATTTGTGGATTAACAGTAAGTCCCCATATTTCAGATGCATATGTAAGTAAAGGTTCTATTTGAACATCAAACAATTTCCAAAATAAAGAACAATCTACTGAATTCAGCTTTCGTAACGTTTTTAAGATTTCGATTACACCTTTTTCCCTTTCCTGCAACATTCACGCCATGCAACATTCAAACTTAGCTTCGTTGAAAATGTCATCCCTAGGTATTTATAAGAATTCACGACTTTCACTTCAGCATTTCCATAAACCATTTTTTCACGCACTGATAAATGTCCCCCATTCTAAAAATCATGATGTTCGTTTTTTCCATATTGACTGATAATCTAGGCGATCTGCCTCTTCCTTTAATATATCTAGCTGGTTTTGTAAACCTAGTACGTGTCAGACAAGAGAATCATATCATCGGCAAATAGTAGTAAAAATACCTCCATTGCTCCTGAGATAAACTGAATACCATGTTTTCCTTTTTTGTTAATTCAACGGCTAATTCGTTTACAAAAAAAGAAAATAATTGTGGACTTAATATACAGCCCTGCTTCACTCCTTTTGGACATTCGAAATATTCCGAATAATCATATCCTGCGCGTACACATGCTAATACTGATTTATATACACTCCTTAGTGCCATATATAATTTACCGTTTATTCCATTTTTACGCAGAACAGTCCATAAGATATTACGATTAACAGAATCGAACGCCTTACGAAAATCGACAAATGCAACAAATAGTTTTTTATTTGATTTCAAGTATTTTTGAACAATAGAGTATAGGGTGAATATATGATCAGTAGTACTATAAATTTGCTCGAAAACTGCTTGTTCTTCAAGCAGTTTTTCATTCTCTTCAGCCCATCTAGTTAACCTTTTATTCAAAATATAAGTATATATTTTGCTGACGATGCTAGTGAGGGCTACTCCACGATAATTATCTGTTTTAGTGCTGTCGCCTTTTTTGTAAATAGGAATAATTATTGACTTGGCCCACTCCAAAGGGAAAGCACCTCTTTCAAAACATCGTTTTTAAGAGTTGAGTTAGGAAGGAAAAATAACAATTGAGTTGGCGTTTTTTAGCATTTCGCCTATTATTTTGTTTTGGACCAGCACTTTCTCTTGTTTTTAAATGCTGGATACCGGCAATAACTTCATTTTCTTTGATAGGATCATTAACAATGAGTTCGAAATCACATCTTTCTTCCGTTACATATATATCCATCTGTGTTACACTATCATCCGAGCTGTTAAAAACGTGTAAGAAGTGATCATACCATTCTTGAATAGAATGTTATTATATACAAGAGCCTTTCGATTCACAGACCTAAATTATAGACCAAAATGTTTTGGCGTCGTTAAGAGAATTTTTTCAGTTTATCCAATATATTCAGTTCAAATTCCTGTTCTTTAGTTTTCCTTAATTTGACATATTCTTTTCGCGCTGTAGTGTATAACTCCCTTTTCTCTAACTTATCATGATTTGTCTGACATCGCTGAAATCTTTTTAGTAACCTCTTTACTTCTTGCTTCTTTTGTTGCATTCAGTATCAAACCAGTCATTACATTCCTTTTCCTCCACCAACTTTTCGGACCATGCATGCAGCTGCCCCAATAAGGCATTTACAAAATATTTACATTTTCATTTATATCAGTCGGCAATGAGTTAAAAGCTTCTGTATACTTTCGAGAAATTCAACAGTGTTCAGCTCATTTTTGTATGTCTCAGCATTTACTGTCAGACCATATGAAATTTTTTCTTCACCTCTTTGCTCTGTATCCTGTGTTTCAGTACAATCGTAGGCATCTTTCCATGTTGTTTCAACTGGAAGATGCCACGAATCAACACAGTTCTCAATGCACAAATCGAAACTTGATAACATATGACACGGAACAAGAAATAATCGATAACACTGCAACCGTTAGGAGATACAAAAGTATAGTTACCCTCTTCATCTCCCTCACAGCCGCCATTCAAAATAACCATATCAAACATAAAACATAAATCTAATAATGATTTACCAAAACTGTTAATTATACCATCCTTCGAGAAACGCCCACAAACTTCGTCATCCATACTATCAAATTCTAGATCTCTAATATAAGAGAGAGAGCGTAGTAAAAGAGGATTTCTCTCTCTCTCTCTCTCTCTCTCTCTCTCTCTCTCTCTCTCTCTCTCTCTCTGTCTCTCTCTCTCTGTCTCTCTGTCTCTCTGTCTCTTTCTTAATTATAATCAGTTTTCATGTTAACGTTTAATTCATTTTAGAACTATACGTTTATTAACGCGTACCTCTTTTCTCCTAAAAAAAAAATCATAATTAAAGTATCTCTTGAAATTAATGTTCAGGTCAATTAGGGATTATGTAGGGTTAAATACACACTTATCTTTTTTTTAAAATCATGTCGTTGTTGTAGTAGGTTGTTTTTTTTTCTCTCCTTGTTTTGTTGATAGTCCCTAATCAGGGCAAGGGCCGGATGAAAAAAAAAGTATGCGCATGCTTATTCTGTTACCCTTGAAAAATAAAAGATTTATTCATTCTCTTCTCTCTCTCTCTCTCATCACTCTCTTTTCTCTCTCTCTCTCTCCTACTCTCTCCTCTCTCTCTCTACTCTCCTCTCTCTCCTTGTGGATGTTCCTGTAGATTATTCGTGATCATATTTGTCAGGTTTTCAATGAGGATGCTAAAAAAAAAAAAAAGTATCATGTGTAGTCAGCTGTCACCCTTCGATTCTATCTCAGGCCGAAACAGCGATAACAACGACGACGACAACGATGATGATGACAACAACGACAGCGACAACAACAACGACAACAATAACAACATTAACAGCAGCAACAACAACGACGACGACGACGACAACAACGAAAAACGACTAAAAAAAGAAGTTGGAAAACTGTCGTGAACACTGTCCAATATGAAGTTCCCCTGCCGATAACCAGAAGGTTGATAATCTGGTCTTATTGCTTGTTTCACCTCTGGCGCCTGGGCTTTATCACAGTTCTTGATTAAACCATTGACGCTGGGGGCAACAACAGCAAAGTGAGAGGCTGTATGACCAGTGGCTTTCTTTCCCATTCATGGAATTTCCACTTTACAGCTTAGTCTTTAGTGATCGACTATGACTCTCTGACTAGGAGGCTTGACTTGCACAGTCCTTATGTGCTGCAGCCCTGGGGGCTGGTTGGCCTTTGGAGAACATCTCCAACGCTGACTGTCCTTATGCCCGCCCACTTGGCCGAGAGAGTGGGGATGTGCTGTGGGCAAGGGATCTCCACTATAATCGAATTTCTGCCCAATTTCCGAAACAGCAGCTGCCTCCTCTGCTGTTTTGGAGGTCATCGTCGGACACGACGGACATTGCTGTGTAGAGAAGAAGCCTGGACACTATGAACATTGGAGAGAGAGAACAAACTAAACGCAGCCGAAATGTGGTTGTACCAGCGAATTCTAAGAGTTAAATGGACAAACAGGAGAACAAATGGAAGCATTCTTGATGAACTTTCAGTGCAAAGATAAATGTTGGCTGAAATTTAATTTATTTCATTTACACCACTTAAAGTCACGAGATTTCTCTGCGTGAAATTCGGGCTGCTCTCCCCGGGGAGAGCACGTCGCCACAAGAGCAGCGTCACCCTTTTTTTTTTTTTTTTTTGGTCTGCAACTGTATTTGTTTCCCTAACAGAGTGGCTTTTTTCTAAGAATTTTGCCAGGGACAACTCTCTTGTTGCCGTGGGTTCTTTTACATGCGCTGCATAATTTTGTATAACACACGGGACCTCGGTTTTTCGTCTCATCCGAAAGACTAGCGCCCAGACCACCACTCATGGTCTAATGGATGGGGGAAAAGTTTCGGGCCCAGACGGGATACGAACCACCGCACACTTCCGACCCGGACTTTTCGCTTTCTAGACAGACGCGTTACCTCTAGACCACCGATCCATCGGTGGTCAGCACAGACAGAAAATTATGTTGGTCATGCAAACAGAAACACACAGACAAATTTGATGAATGACGACAGTTCTCCAAGGTAAGGTTGAGAGCTGAAGGGAAAAAAAGGCAGACCACCACCAACATCCTACATGGCCAACATCACTGAGATCAGTGGTCTGGGAGGGAGGGCTGCAGGAGATTGCAGAACTCAGCAGAGACAGAGAGAGATGGTGAACCCTGGTGGCATTGTGTGGAGCTCCTACCAACAATAGCGGTGATGGAGACAGCTGAGTTGAGTTGTTTAATGTCTACCTGAACATTAGAAATGGAAATACTGGTTAGGGTATGCACCTGTCAGAAATTAAAATTGCTTGACGCCTATATTTCATTGTAAGAGGCAGACAGGTTGAAATAATATTATATGACCCCCACAAGGAAGGTCATGCTGCTGTGTATCCTTAATTAACAGCAAGATAACGAGGTGTGCCGCAGCAGTTGATGATTTAACCACTAGACTGCCCCACCCCCGAAATTTTCCCAGGGCTAAATGTGCACCCTATACGCCTACAACCCGGAAAATTTCCGGGGTGTCGAACCGAAGTAAACAAGCAAGCTTCCTTGACTACAATTAAAGGGAAAGAACTCCAAAATTAGCGGAGATCACTCTCCTGTTGCTTGGCAACATCCAGCTGCAAAAACCATGGCAAAAACGAGGGTTTTTAGCTCGTATTTTGTGTTTTTATGCATGACTGCTTGGGAAGTTCTTGTTCAAAATGGCTGACACTTCTTGTTGAAGGCATCAATAACTTTACACAGCGTAAAAGTGGCAAATAAAAGTGTAGATTTACCTGACAGTAATGAAAACAAGGGATCGTGTATGATTCAGGAGATAGTGCATTTAAAAAACAATGAATGAGATTTGTCCTGGACTTATGTTTGACGTTATTGAGATGTGGGGTACTCAGAATGACAGTGGTGATGAAGAAAGCGGTTTTTTTCCCTCCATTTTTTACACTTTAAATATATTTTCGCAGTGAAATATCGTGCTAACTAATTTGAGCTTGCATCGAAGTAATCTACCATATATATACTGTCATTGGGTAGACTATCAGGAATATTCATGTAGTAGTTTCTGAGTAAGAGGGATATGAACATAGCAAGTGGTACATAAGAATTTTATTCCCCGGCATGCACTTGCACTGGGCAGTTAAGAGATGCAGATTTGTTGAAACAAAATGTATGTGGAATTGTTGTCCATCGTGCATGCATGTTCAGGAAAGGTGTGACAGACGACTGATGTCTACCTGCACTTTGTGCAGGGATGTGCTAGTCACTTAGTGTACGTTGTGAAAATGTTGATTTCTTGACCTACATTCTTCATTCCGACATACATACAATTTAAATAATATTATTTTCATAATAAATCACACGCTGGTTTATCAATTCTTTAAAAGTCTGGTTCTAAGACACGTCATAGTAGTTGATAACGTATGGGAAAATATTGTAGAAAACAAAACAAACAATTAAACAAAACAAACAAACGAACAGCTGTGAAATGTTACCTGTCCTACAGCTGTTATAGTGTGCACTTTGCGCACTATAACGTTTGAACTAAACCCCTCTTTCCTTCCCCTCTTCAACCCCCCCCCCCCCCCTCCCCCCCCCCCCTTCTAGAAAGAATGTGTTCAACCTGGTTAGACTTCATGACTTGCTGAGGTTAGCGGTTCTGAAAGAGTTAAGGTTTCTTTGTCAATCTATGTTACAGCGTGCTGTTTGGTAGATCAAAATAAAAAGTGTTACCATCACACCCCTGCGTGGCCTCACATCATTCCTTTGAGTTGTGGAGTGCGCGCCAGTGTCCTAACATCCCCTATCCCCGAACCTTCAACCTTCCAACACATATATCTCCCAGCCAAGTATGACACAAGTCCTGATATCTTCCTGCAATTATAAAGTGATTAGGGGAGGAGGGGGACCTAGTGGTTAGAGCCTTCCGCTCGTGATCTTACGGCCCGGGTTCGAGCCGCCAACGAAGCACCTCTTTGAAAGGATTTTTCCCCCTGGAGTTAACATAAGTATCGACTCCACTCACCCACCCTAAAAGTCCTACGGATGAGACTCTGAACCAAAGCCCCGTGTGCGCAATCCTACGCAGAACATATTGCCCACACGTTAAAACCCGTACCACCTTTCGGAAAAGTAGGCCATCTAGTACCTGGTAGGAATAGGTGGCAAAGTTTACACAACTGTGTGCATGCTGGTGTCGTGTTTAGGTATCATCTCCCGATGTTGGAATACGGCTACCTTAATGGTGGGTAAACGGCTGTTTACGCAAAATCTGAACATTGGTGAACCTCAGAGAACGACAGAACGAAAAACAAAAGGTGATATAGGGGTCACATAGTATCCCTGTGAGGATTCTAATTTCGTGATGTATTATAAACACATAAAAAAAGAAGAAAATTGCTGTATGGTTGTGCAAAAATAAGCTGTCCACCACACAAACCCCAAAACACAACACACCCACACCCACACACCACACACACACACCACAACACACCACACAACACACAAACACAAAACACACGCCCACCACCCCATGTTTATGAAACACCATCACCACCATGCATCCTAATTTTCCCCCCTTTAAAAAAAAATTTTTTTTAAAAAACCAAAGGAAAAAATTTAAAAGGGGGGTTTTTTTTTTTAAAAAAATAAAAAATTTGAAAACCCCAAAAAAAAACCCCCCAAAAAAAAAAAAAGGGGGGGCCCCTTTTGCTTTTGGGGGGGGGGAAAAAAATTTTTTAAAAACCCCCCTTTTTTTTTTTTTTTTTTTCCCCTTTTTTGGTTTGTTTTTTTTTTGGGTTTTTGGGGGTTTTTTTTTTTTTGGGTTTTTTTTTTTTTTTAAAAAAAGGGCAGTTTTTTAAACCCAAAAAAAATTTTTAAAAACCCCCCCCGGGGGCCCAAAAAAACCCCCGGGTTTGGGGGAAAACCCCCCCCCCCCAAAAACCCCCCCCCCTTTTCCCCCCCCCCTTTTTTTCCCCTTTCCTTTTTTTTTTTTTTAAAAAATTTTTTGGGGGGGGGGGGGGGTTTTTTTTGGGGGGGGGGGCCCCTTTTTCCCCAAACAAAATTTTTTTTTTTGGGGGGTTTTTTGGTTTTTTTTTTTTCCCCCCTGGGTTGGGGGGGAAAAAAATTTTAATTTGGGGGGGGGGTTTTTTTGGGGCCCCTTTTTGGGGGGGGGGGTTTTGTTTTTTTTTGGGTTTTTTTTTCCCCGGGGGTTTTTTTTTTTCCCCCCCCTTTTTTTTTGGGGGTTTTAAAAAAGGGGGGGTTTTTTTAAATTTTTGGCTTGGGGGGAAAAAAAACCCCAAAAAAAAAAATTTTTGGGGGCCCCCCCCCCCCCCCAAAAAATTTCCCTTTAAAAAAAAAAAAAAAATTTTTTTGGGGGAAAAAAAAACCCCCCCCAAAAAAAAACCCCCCCATTTAAACCACCCCCCCCAAAACCCCCAAAAACCCCCCCCCCAACAAAAACCCCCCCCCCCCCCCAAAAAAAAAAAACCCCCCCCCCCAAAAAACCCCCCCCCCCCCCCAAAAAAAAAACCCCCCCCCAAAAAAAAAAAAAAAACCCCAAAAAAACCACCCCCCCCCCCCCCCCAAAAAACACCCCCCCCCCCCCAAAAAAACCCCCCCCTTCCCCCCAAAAAAAAAAACCCCCCAAAAAAAATTACCCCAAAGGAAAAAATTTTTTAAAGGGGGGGCCCAAAACCCCCTTTCCCCTTTTTCCCCTTTTTTCCCCCCCAATCTCCCCCCCCTTTTTTTTTCCCCCCCTTTAAAACCCCCCCCCCCCCCCCCCTTTTTTTTTTTTTTAAATTTTCCCCCCAAAAAAATTTAAAAAAATTTTTTTTTTTTAAAAAAAGGGGGGGGTTTTTTTTTTTTTTGGGGGGGGGGGGGGGGGGGGGGGAGGGGGGGGGGGGGAAAAAAAAAGGGGGGTTTTTAAAAAAAAAAAAAAAACCTTTTTTTTTTTAAAAAAAAAAATTTTTTTTTTTTTTTTTTTTTCCCCCCCCTTTTTTCCCCCCTTTTTTTAAAGGGGGGGGAAAGGGGGGGGGGGGGGTTTTTTAAAAAAATTTTTTTTTTTTTGGGGTTTTTCCCCTTGGGGGGGTTTTTTTTTGGGGGGGGTTTTTTCCCGGGTTTGGGTTTTTGGGTTTTTAAAAAAATTTTTTTTTTTTTTTTTTTTAAAAAAAAAAATTTTTTTTTTAATAAAAAACCCCCTTTTGGGGGGTTTTTTAAAAACCCCAAATTAAAAGGGAAAAGCCAAAGGGGGGGGTTTTTTTTCCTTTTTTTTTCCCCCAAAAAATTTTTTGGGGGGGAAAAAAAAAAAAAAGGGGGAAAAAAGGAAAAAAAAAATTTTAAAAAAGGGGTTTTCCCCCCCCCCCCAAAAAATTTTTCCCCCCGGGGGGTTTTTGAAATTTCCCCCCCCTTTTTTTTAAAAAAAAAAAAAGGGGGGGAAAAAAAAAAAATTTTAAATTAAAAAAAAAAGAAAAAAAGAAAAAAAAAAAAAAAGAAAAAAAAAAAAAACCAAAAAAAAAAAATTTTAAAAAAAAAACCCCCAAAAAAAAAAAAAAAAAACCCCCCCCAACCCCAAAAAAAAAAAAAAAAACCCCCCCCCAAAAAAAAAAAACCCCCAAAAAAAAATTTTCCCCCCAAAAGGGGGCCCCCCAAAAAAAAACCCAAAAAAACCCCCCAAAAAACCCCCTTAAAAAAAAAACCCCCGGGGGGGAAAAACAAAAAAAAAAAACCCCCACCCCCCCAAAAACCCCCAAAAAAAACACACCCCCCCAAAAAAACCCCCCAAAACCCCCCCCAACCCCACCCCCCCCAAAAAAAAAAGGGGGGGAAAAAAAAAACCCCCCAAAAAAAACCACCCCCCCCCCCCAAAAAAACCCCAAAAAAACCCCCCCCCGGGAAAAAAAAAAATTAAAAAACACCCCCCCCCCCCCAAACCCCCCCCCCCCCCCCCCCCAAAAACCCCCCCCCCCCCCCCCCCCCAAAAAAAAAAAAAAAAAAAAAAAAAACCCCCCCCAAAAAAAAAAAAAAACCCCCCCCCCAAAAATTTAAAAACCCCTTTCAAAAAAAAACCCCCCAAAACAAAAAAAAAAAAGGGTTTTTTTTTTAAAAAATTTAAAAAAAAAATTTTTTTTTTTTTTAAATTTTTTTTTTTTTCCCCCCTTTTTTTTGGGGGGTTTTTTTTTTTTTTTTTTTTTTGGGTTTTTTTGGTTTTTTTTAAAAATTTGGTTTTTTTTTTTTTTTTTGGGGGGGTTTTTTTCCAAAATTTTTTTTTTTTTTTTTTTTTTTTTTTTTTTTAAAAAATTTTTTTTTTTTTTAAGAAAAACCCCCAAAAAAAAACCAAACCCCCCCAAAAAAAAAAAAAAAAAACCCCCTTTTACCCCAAAAAAATAAAAAAAAAAAATTTCCCCTTTAAAAAAAAAAGGGGGGTTTTTAAAAATTTTTTTTAAAAAATTTAATTTTTTTTAAAATTTAAAAAACGGAAAAAATTTTTTTTTTTTAAATTTTTTTTTGGGGAAAAGGGGGGGGTTTTTTTTTGGGGAAATTTTTTTTTGGGGGGGGGGCCAAAATTTTTTTAAAAAAAAAAGAGCCCCCAAAAAAACCCCCCCCCAAACCCCCAAAAAAAAAAAAACCCCCTTAAAAAAAATTTTTTAAAAAAAAAAATTTTTTTTTTAAAATTTTTTTTTTTTTTTTTTGGGGGAAAAAACCCCTTTAAAAAAAAAAAGGGGGGGGGGGGGGTTTGGGGGGGGGGGGGGGGGTTTTTTTGGGGGTTTTTAAAAATTTGGGGGGGGTTTTTTTTTTTTTTTTTGGGGCCCCCCAAAAAAAATTTAAAAAAAAAAAAAAATTTTTTTCCCCCCAAAAAAAAGGGGGGAAAAAAATTCCCCCCCGGGGCAAAAAAAAAAACCCCCCCAAAAAAAAAAAAAAGGGGGAAAAACCCCCCCCCTTGTTTTTTCCCCAAAAAAAAGGGGGAGAAAAACGGGGGAACGGGGTTTTTAAGCCGGGGGAAAAAAAAACCAAAACCCAAAAAAAAAAAAAAAAAAGGGGGGGGGGGCCCCAAAAAAAGGGGGTTCCCCCCCCTTTTCCCAAAAAAACCGGGGGAAAACCAAAAAAAAAAAAAAAGGGAATGAAAAAAAACCCTTTTTTTTTAAAAACCCAAAACTTTAAAAAAAAGGGGGGGCCCCCTTTTCCCCCCAAAAAGGCCCCCCCCCCAAAAAACCCCCTTTCCCCCCCCGGGGGGGAAAACCGGCCCCCCCCCCTTTCCCCAAATTTCCCCCAAAACCCCCAAAAAAGGGAAAAAGGGGGGGGAAAAAAATTTTAATTTCCCCCAAAAAAACCCGGCCCAAAAAAAAACCCCCCCCCAAAAAAAGGGGGCCCCCCAAAAAAAAAAAAAAAAATTTTTTTTTTTTTTTTCCCCCCTTTTTAAATGGGGGGCCCCCCCCCCAAAAAAAAATTTTTTTTTTTTAAAAAAAAAAAGGGGAAAAGGAAGAAAAAAAAAAAAAGGGGGGGGGGAAAAAAAAAAAAAACCCCCCCTTTTAAAAATTCCCCCCCGGCCAAAAAAAACCCCCCCCTTTTTTTCCCCCCCCCCCCTTTTTTCCCCCCCCCTTTTTAAAAAATTTTTTTTTTTTTCCCCCCCCCCCCCCCCTTTTTTTTTTTGGTTTTTTTAAAAAAACCCCAAAAAAAAAAAGGGGGTTTTTAAAAAGGGGAAAAAAAAAAGGGGAAAAAAAAACAAAAAACCAAAAAAAAAAAAAAAACCCGGGAAACCCCCCCCCCAAAAAACCCCCCCAAAACAAAACCCCCCCAAACCAAAACCCCCCCCAAAAAAAACCCCCCCCAAAAAAAAAAGAAAAAAAAGGGGGAAAAAAAAAAAAAAAAAAAAAAAAATTATTTTAAAAAAATTTTTTTTTTAAAAAATTTTTTAAAAAAAAAAAAAAAAAAATTTTTTTGGGGATAAGGATTTTTTTTTGGGGGGGGGGGGGGTGGGGTTAAAAAAAAAAAGGAAAAAAAAAAAGAAAAAATTTTTTAAAAAAAAAAAAAAAAAAAGGAGGGGGGGGGGGGGGGGGGGAAAAAAAAAAAAAAAACCCCCCCCCAAAAAACAAAAAAAAAAAAAAAAAATTTAAAAAAAAAAAAAACCCCCAAAACCCCCCGGGGGACAAAAAAAAACCCCCCTTTTCCCCCCCCCCCGGGGGGGTTTTTTTCCCAAAAAATCCCCCCATCCACACACCCCAAAAATTTCCCCACGCCCGTCAAAAAAATTTCCGACAAGGTGAACAATAAATGCAAAAACATCACGTACAAACTTCCCTTTTTTGGTTTTTGTTTGGTTTTTGGGTTTTTTTTTTTTCTCTTTTTTGGGGGGGGGGGGGTGGTGGGGGTTAGAATGCGACTGAAAGGAAAAAAAGGGGGAAGGGGGGGGAAAAAAATCTAAACCCCAAAAAAAAATCAAAAAAAAAGTTTATAGAGGAAAAAAAAAAACCCCCCAACCAAAAAAAACAACCTGTCTACCCTAAAAAGTCATCTACCAGCTTTTTATTTTAGGAAGGGTTTTTAAAAAATTATTCCACAGGCCCCCCCCCCCCCCCCCCCCCCCCCCCCCCCGGAAAAAGCATGAAGGCCATAAGTTACTTTAACACAAGGGAGCATGTTGTGACGTCAAAAGGTTTAAATTTTCCTGAAATGGAAAGGGTTTAAGGGAATAAGAACCCCCAAAAGAACACTTTCCCTTTAACAAACCCCTCCACCCTCAACCCCCCCCCCCCCCAAAAAAAAAACCCCAACCAACAACAAAAAACCCAAAAACCCCCCCACAAATCCCCCAAAAAACAAAAAATAACAAAAAAAGCCCCTTAAATTTTTTTTAAACCCAAAGGGGCTGGGCCCAAAACACATACTGGGAAATTGCCAAAGAAAGGAAATTCCCAAAACAAAATCCTTTGGGCCCCCCCCAAAAACTGTCAGTTAATGAAACCAAACTAATTACCAAAAGGGCCCACACTCCCAAATTTTTAATATTATTATAAAATTTTAATTTTCCCGTAAAATCTTTCCAAAAAACCCCCGGGGGGCCCCCCTTTAAAGGAAACCCAAAAACCCAATTTCCCCTCCATTCCTCCTGTTCCCCTTTCCCCAAGGGGTTTTGGGGGTTTAAGGGTTCAAACCCGGGGGATTGCCGATGTTAAACCCACAACCCCAGGCTGCCCCTTTTCTTTTTTGGGCCGTGCCTTGGGAAAAAAAAATTTTTCCCCCAAGCCCAAGGACGTATCCCTGCCCCAAACCCAAAGGACGTTTTTTTAAAAAAGTTTGTTTGGGTTGAAAAAAAAGGGGAAAGGATTTTTCCTTACCGGACCCTTAACTTTCCCAAAGGCTTTTCCTTTGGGTTTAAAAAGGTAAACCCCAAAATCCCCCTGAATTTGGGGAGCCCCCTTTTCGAACCCGAAAAATCTTCGCAAAAAACGGGGTTAAAAACCCCCGCTTTTCCCCGGGGGAAAATGGGGATTTTCGGGTGGGCCGATTTTAAAGTAAAAAAAAAACCCCAAAAAGCAACAAAAACCCCAAAAACAAAAAACCGGCCCTTTGTGAACCACCATTCCCAGGTAAAAACCCAAATGGGGGAAAACCCCGACCCCCCCAAAATTGGGAAAACACTTTTAACCGGGGTCTTTGGGGTGAAAGGGAAAAAAAAAAACCATGGGTTTGATGATTTAAGGAAGCCCAAAGAAAAAAAACAGCCCCTCCCGTTTTTTGGCAAAAAATCCCTGGGCGACCCCCCAAAAAAATTTAAAAACCCCCCCGGAAACCCATGGGGGTAAAAAAAAAAAAAAAGCCCCATTTTTTTCCCCCTTTTCCCCCAATTTGGGGGGCCCATTCCACGGGGCGTGGGGAAAGGGGGAAAAAAAAAAAAAAGAAAAAGAAGAGAGGGAAGGGGGAGGAAAAGGGGAAAAAAAGGAAAGGGGAGAGGAGAGAGAGAAAAAAGAGAGAAAAGGGGGGGGGGGGGGTTTTTCTCATGGTAACAGCTTTCCCCCAAAACTTTACTTTCCCGGCTTTGCGCTCCCGGAGCGAAACACCTAAGCCAACTCCATAGCTTTTTAAAAAACCCGAAAGGTTCCTGCCGCTACTACCCCGGGGGGAAGGTTAAACTTAAAAGAAGGAGCTCCCTTAATTTTGTCCTGTGAGAACGGGTTGCAGAATTAGCAAGGGGAAAAAGGGGACTGGAAGGGTGGTAACACCTTTTCCCGCCGGCGAGCTTCCAAAAAGCTACAGAAACCATCACAGAAAATGAAAAGATAATCACAATCAACACTTTACTATCCGTAACCAGAAGATGGAAAAAATGGGCCCCCTAAAAAAAGCGTTTGTCAAATAATTAACTGTGTTTTTCCAAGGTGACAATGGGGGCCCCGAAATAGCCCGTCCCGTCCCAAAAAATTTAAATGTGGGTTTGCCAAGGGGTAATTGGGCCCCCAAAAAGCTTCTGTCCTATAATTTAAATGGGTTTGCTAAAGGGGATAAAAGGGCCCCCGGGTAACGTCTGTCAAATAATAAAAAAGGGGTTTGGGCCCAAGGGGAAGACATCCCAAAGCACAAAAAACTTTGAAAATTTTGGGCAACCCTCCAACAAAGGAAGGGTATAGTGGCGCCATCAAGACCCCAAAAAACGGGAAGTCACCAGGCCCGGCCCCCTTGGTCCGAACTTTTTCAAGGGCAGATTCCCGAACTAGCAGCTGACAAAAACTGCAACCACTGTTCCCCCAGCTGCATGGAAAAAAAGAGAAAGTAACCCGACATTGGGCCCAAAAAAGTGATATTTCCAAAAAACCCCAAGAAAGGAACCCGAGCACTGCAACAACGGAAGGGGAAACACACTTTTGTTGCCGACAAGATACTGGCCAAAAGGGCCAAACATCAAAGAATTTTCCCGACACTGGGAAAATTGCACTGAGGAAGGAAAAAAACAAGGTTCAGGAAAATGAGAATGTAAAGACCAAATTCACGCTCAAAACATCATCGTACAGTGGGACAGAGTGGAAAAGAAAAACTTTTTGTGAATTTTGGGGACTTTTTGAAAAGTCAAATTTACAGCATAAAACCCAAAACAGCCTTTAGAGTATCCCTTTTAACTATGGCATCCCCCTCGAAACTGGGAACCTTATCAAAAAACTTCTACCAAAAACTTTAGATGCTTTGTGGGGCCCAAACAACACTGTCTTCGAAGGCAAAAGGGGGAGTTTAAACAAGGAAACCTTGTGTCTGCCGGGTTTTCTTTAAATTTGGGCCCTTGATTGGGTGATGAGGGGACACAGAAGACCCCCAAGAAAGGGGTTCCGGAGCCTTTTCTCAAAAAAACTAACGACCTTGAAATTTTGCGGAAGACCTGGCGCGGCAATTTACACCACACCAACAAAAAAGAGAAAAAACCCCCAGACTCCAAACTTCGGGCCGCAAAGGGGGCTTTGTATTTCCCCAAAAAAACGGGGAAAAATGTTGCCCCATTTTGAAACAAAAAACCAGCCCCCGGGGAAAGTTAATGGGGAAATTTTTCCCGCGCCAGACAGAAAAAAATTCACAATACCTTGGAAGATCATCAAACCAAGGGGGCAAAAAAAAAGGGCATCCACAAAAGACTGGG
>CM054159.1:8745926-8760926 GCA_028751875.1 Rapana venosa | reverse complement strand
CGATGGTTGTTAAGCTGGTTCTGGTATACCTTTTTAATTAGTTTTTAATGCTCATTTTTGGTGGTGTTTCGTTTCATAGAAACATTCATCCCATACAAATATCATCTGCATATTGCACTAAGACGACTTCCATTGACAATTTTCATAGGTAAAGATCATGCAGCAAAACATAAATAAGAGAGGCGATATTACAGAACCTTGGGGTAGTCCCATATGCAGAGATCTAAAACTAGAATATGATTTAGCTACTCAACCTGTATACTTCTATAGTCAAAAACTTTTTAATATAATTATAAAAATGCCACAGAAAAACCAGATCCTTTAGTTTACACAGCAACTTAGACATGCAACTTAATCATACGCCCTTTTTTATATAAAAAAAAAATGTGCAAGAACTTCTTTCTTCTTTGCAAACTGATTTTTTTTTTAACATGCGTTTATATAGCTTAAACCAATTTATCTATGGCAGATCTGTCTTTTCGAAAACCCGCTTGATTGACCGTGATTATTTTATTTTTATCACAGAAGTACATCAGCCTTTTAAAGAATAATTCTCTCCATTAGCTTGCGGTGTGTGAGGTCAAAGTCAATTGGCCTGTAGCTAATTTTGGTCCTGTTGTGGGTTTTCCTGTTTATGAATAGGAATGACAATAGATTGTGATCCAATCCACTGTCAAACACTTTCAATCCAATCATTTATTGAACAGTTTATTGCAGTAGAAAAATAAAGTTTTGCTGTTTGTGTGCGTGCGTGCGTTGTGTGTGTGTGTGCGTGTGTGCGCGCGCGTGGTGGGTGTGTTTCTTTCATTCTTCAATTTGACGTCTCTTCACTCATAGTGATATGAGACTGTGTGTGTGTGAGTTGTGTGAGTGCGTGCGTGCTTGTGTGTACGTGACCGCGCACGGCGCGCGTCTTCGCGCGCTTTCTTCTTGACCTCCCAACACGTTGCTTCTACAATCTGACCGCTTGACCGAACAAAGTGCGGCTGAGTAGGCAAATGGTGGCAGAGATTTCCAAACAGAAGGACACTGACAGATAGAGTTTGGAAGAGTGGCAATATCCCTACTCCAATATAACCTATGACTTCAATTGCTCGTATCAGCCTTTGGACGTCAACCCATGACCTTTTCTTTTCGAAGAAGAAGAGGAGAGTGGGACGCATAGAGAAGCTGAAGGAATTAGATAAAACCATTCTGGATGTTTTTTGACAACGGGTGTATGGGCGTTTAATTGGACCGGGTTTCGGTGTTGTTAGTGTGCGCGTTTACTGCTGACACTGTGGCTGATGAAGGCTACTTTCCAAACATCGTTGGAGCCAAAATGGTGCCCTGGATAAAGTACAGCCCGTTCCTCTTGGTGTTTTTTTCTTTTTCTTTTTCATCTCTCACTCTCTCCTCCTCCTTCTCTCTCCTCTCTCTCCTCTCTCTCTCCTCTCTCTCTCTCATCCCACCCCCCCTCTCTCTCTCTCTCCACTCCATCTCCCCCCTCTCTCTCTCTCTCAATCTCACTCTCTCTCTCTCACCTCCTCTCTCTCTCCACTCCTCCTCTCTTCTCCTCCTCTCTCTCTCTCTCCATCTCTCTTCTCCATCCTTCTCACTCTATCTCTCTCTCTCTCTCCCTCTTCTCACTCTCTTCCTTCGAAACTCTCTTCTCCTCTCTTCCTCTCTCCTCTCTCTCTCTCCCCTTTTTGTTAGTGTTTTAAAATTATTTTCATTCCTAAAATAGGATTTTCTTTCTATGAACTGTGTCAGAGACAAAATTTCTAATTTTTCTTTTCCTTTTCTTTTGTGTTTTTTTTTCATTGTTCTTGCTGCCTCATCTCTGTGAAGTTCCTGCCATGCTGTTCCCACGCCGCTCATATCAATCACTCCGCCCCATCCATGTCCTTAGATTCGTTATGTCGCCATCATCAGCGTCGGAATGTCACAGGGAGCCGATCAAGGTTAGGCCGTCGTGAGACACCAGCCAGAGGGCCCTGCACTGCTGCTGGGTCGCTTCGGTTTGGTGTTCGGTGGTGCCAGTTCTGAGCTGACATACGCGGGATATTACCTACTAAGCCCCCCACTGAGGAAAGTAAATTAGCTCAAGTCAGGGAGCCGGACTGCGTTGAACGCCCACTGGGTGGGGGGGGGGGGGGGGGGGGGGGGGGGGGGGGGGGGGGGGGGGGGGGTTACCACTACAGCACACCTCCAACAATGCCATCTCCTTGTGAAACCTCCAACCCCAAAGGCTTTGTCAGAACCCACCCACAGGGCACAGATGTGTAAGGAGAAACCGAATCCTGAGTCACCATAGACAAAATCAACTGGCTCCACCGAATCCAGAGACATTTTTTTTTCTTTTTATTGCATGATGATCAATACGAGAGTATGATGTGATAATGCTGCTAAGTGTATGTGCTTTGAGACTACTGACAGGGTTGACTTAACGCTTACTATCAAAATAAATCCCGGCGACAGAACCGGTCCCGAAGAACAGAGAGATACCTGCATGTTGGTCAGGTAATTTGAGCAGGACTCCCAAACCCTCTCAATCCGTAAAGTGGAAGAAGCTCGACTGTGTGTCCCAAGTCTTCCCACTGCGCCCACAGTACACACTCACTCTGGTAGAAGTCCGCAGGAGTAAAAACTCTTACAAGACGCTGTAGTAGAATCGTTTTCGATATATAAATATATATATATATATATATATAAATATATATATATAATAATATATAATGTAAATATATTTCTGCAATTGTATTGGTTATTTCTGAGATGGTTCCCCCCCCCCCCCCTTCCCTTATGATTTGGTATAGAGACAACTTCTCTTGTGGTTTTTGTTGTTTAAAGATTAATTCAATTACAAAGGCAGTGGAACCTCAGTTTAACATCTTACCCAAAATAATAGATCTATCATTTACACTTCCATCACGGTATGACAGATCCGTGGAGAGAGAGAAAAATTCAAGCATTAAGAAAGGGAAAAGAAGTTAAAACAGAGATGTATTAAAAATAAAATAAAGCCTTCGCGGCCTTGCCATAGTTCTCCACAACGGGCAAACGGACCGGGAAGTTTTAAAGTTGACATGCGCAATGACACAAGCTTGGGGGCTCACTGATTTATTTTTCGTTCGGTGGTGTCCTTCCCTGACAGGAAAGACCAGAACAATTTTGGGGCGGGCACGGTGGGGGGGGTGGAGGGAGTGGAGGGGGTGTGTTAAAAAAAAATATTTCACCTTGCAAATTTCCTTTTTTTCTCGTCTTTCATTTTTTAAAACATCTTCCATTTGTTATTTTCCCTGCTTCTTTTTGCTTCTTCTCTCTCTGTCTCTGTCCTGTCTCTCTCTCTCTCTGTTGTGGGGGGGGGAGGGGGTTCTGCCTGCACGTCTCTTGGTGTTGTTTTTTTTGTGTGTGTGGCCCTCTTCTGTCTGCTACTCTCTGTCTGTGTGTGTGGGGGGGAGGGGGTCTGTTTTCCCCTGTTTTCCCTTTTGGTGGTGTGGTGGTGCCCCTCTTCTGTCTGTCTTTTCTGGTCTGTCTTTTCCTTCTTTCTTCTTCCCCTCCTCTCTTCTCTCTCTCCTCCCTCCCTCTCTCTTCCCCCCCTCTCCCTCCTCTCCCCACTTCTCCCCCCCTTTTACTCTCTCTCCCTCTCTCTCTCTCCTCTCCATCACATGAAAAATACAGAACACATCACCCAAATTCTCCTTAACAGAATTTTTCCCCCTTGACATTTCTCCACTTTCCCTTTTAAAACCAAAAAATTCAAAGAAAACAAAAGACAAAAAAACTAAAAAACCCAAAATAAAAAAAAAATTGTCGTTAAATCTCAAAAATTCCATGTTCATCAAACACCTTGATACTTTCCTGTTACTGACAGATGTCAACAAAAGCTCTCTTATTCAAAGTGGGGGGTGGAGGGGGGGGGGTAATGTTTGTCCCGTGTTTGACATGACCTCCAAAACAGCAGAGGAGGCAGCAGCTTTTCGGAAAATTGGGCAGAAATTTGATTTTTAGTGAAGATACCTTTCCCCCAGTAACATCTCCACTCTCTTGGCCCAAATGGGGATAAGGACAGTCAGCGTTTTGGGGTGTTCCCAAAAGGCCAGCTAGCCCCCAGGGGTGCAGCACATAAGGGCTGTGCGATCAAGCCTCCAGTCAAGAATCATATCATCATTAAAGACAAGCTGTAAAGTGAAATTCCATGAAAGGGGAAAGCCACGTCATACAGCCTCCATTTGCTGTTCCCCCAGGGCAAGGTTTAATCAAGAACATCGTCATCGTCATCATCGCCGAGTCACCTCGACACTTTATCATACAATTTCCTTTTTCCCTAAGGTTTGAATTTTTGTTTTTTCTGTTTATTTTTTTTTCAACAGATGGGTTGACCAAAAAAAAGCAAATTTTTGCTTATTCAATGTACCATCTGGAAATAAAAGTTGACATTGACTTTACTTTCACACTCACACACCCACATACAACCCCAACCAACCCCCCCAAAACTCACACCACACCCCACACACCAAACCCCACCGACAACCCACACACACTCACACACACCACCCACACACACCACACACAATTTGTTCCTGTACCTTTTTTTTACAAATTAAAAACGGAATAATGGTGAAACAAATTGAAGTAATTTGTTTGTCCGACTTTTTATGATTTTTTAAAAATTCTTAAAACTTTCTTTTTTTAAATGTGTGTGGGGACGTGAGGCGCACCCCGCCCGGTGTGTATGAGTATGTTGTGCGGTATATGCATAGTGGTAATTTGTATTTCCAATTATACCTTATCGTTTCCTTTTTTTACTGGTTTTAATTTATGGTAAAGGATGCAATAAAAAGATATTTCGAAATCATTTAAAAAATTTTTTTCTGAATAGATGGCTTGATGAAAAAAAAAACAAAACAGCTTATTCAAGTAACCCTCTGGAAATAAAATTTTACTTTACTTGACCACTCACACACAAAAACACACACAAACACACACACACACACACACAACACACACACACCACACACACCACACAAACACCCACACTCACACACCAAAACTGACACAACACACACAAAACACACACACACCACACACACAAACACACACACACCCCACCACACCCCCACACACGCACACCAAACACACATGACACACACACAAACACACAAACACACACTGACACACACACAAACACCAAACACACCGACACACACACAAACCAACACACACACACACACACTCACTCACACACCTACACCACATACACACACAACACCACACCCACACCACACAAACACCCACACACATACACACACTACACTCCCACACAAACACTCCAACACAAAAAACACACTCCAACACTCACACCCACACCACATACACAAAACACACAAACACCACACACTCCTCCACCACTCCCCACACACTTTAAAAACACAAACAACACACACACTCACACACAACAACACCACAAAACACACACAACCCCACAAAACACACACCACACAAACAAACCCACACACCAAACAAACACACACACCACTCCACACACACACACACACTCCACACACACAACACACACAAACACACCACCACTCTCTCTCCCTCCACTCACACACAACTCACACAAACAAACACACACACCACAAACAAACACACACAAACACACACAACACACCTCTCCTCTCACCCCACACACACCACAAAACACAAACACACACATACACTCACAAAACCCACAAACACACACACACACAAACGAACACACACTGACACAAACACCAAACCCACACCCAAAAAAACACACACACACACAAAAACACACACACAAACACACACACACACACACACACACACAAACACACAAAACCACACAAAACCCCACACAAAACCCGACTCTGGCCGAGAACAAACAAAAACACAAAAAAGAAGAAAAAAAGTTCAAAGGGTCCCCCCATCATAGTCCGCTTTGTGTTTTCTCCAGGGGATGACACAAAAAAAAAAAAAAAAAAAAAAAAAATAAAAAAATACAAAACAAAAAAAAAACCCCAAACCCCCCCCCCCCCTCCCAACTTCCCCCCACCCCCTTTAAAAACCCCACCTCCCTCCCCCCCCCCCTCCCAAACCCAAAACCCCCCCCCCCCCCCCCCCCCTTAAAACCCCCCCCCCCATCCCCCCCCACCACTCCCCCCCCCCCCCAAAACCCCCAAAAACCCCCCCCCCCCCCAAAAAAAACCCCCCCCCCCCAACAAAAATCCCCCCCCCCCCATTCTTCCCCCACCCCCCCCCCCCCCCCCCCAACCCCCAAAAACCCCCAAAAACCCCCCCCTTCTCCACCCAAAAATAAAACCAAAAAAAAAACCTCCCACCCACCCCCCCCCCCCAAACAGCCCCCCTAAAAAACCCCAAAAAAAACCCAAAACCCCAAAAAACCCAAAAAAAAACCCCCCCCCCCCCCCCAACCCCACAAAAAAACCCCCCCCCCCCCCCAAAAAACCCCTCTCCAAACCAAAAAAACCACAAAAAAAAAAAAACGGTCCCCAATCTATCCTTTTTTTTTTTCCCCGGGGCTCCTCCCCCCCTTTGGGCAAAAAAAATTATTTCCTCCATTTTTTTTGGGGGGGTTTTTCTCTTTTGTTGTTTGGGGTTTTTGTTTTTTTTTTGGGGTTTTGTTTTTTGGGGCTTTTTTTGGGTTTGATTTTTTTTGGGGGTTTTGGGGGGTTTGGTTGGGGGTTATGGGTTTTGGGGAAAGGGGTTTTGTTAGAAATTTGGGAAGTTTTTTTGGGGTTTTTGGGAATTTTGGGTTTTTGGTTTTTACAAAAATTGGGTGGGGGTTTGGGGGGGGTTTTTTTTAAAAGGGGGATTAGTGTGTTTTTTTTTAAATTTTTTTTTTTCAAAAAAAGGGGGGCCCCCCTCATTTTTTTACACTTTCCGGTGTATGCTTTTTGGGTAAACGTTTTTTTTTCCCCCGCCAAAAGGCCCCCCCTTTTAAAAAAGCGGAACGGAAAAAAGTGTAAAGTTTTCTGCGGCGTTCCCCCCGGGCCCCCCCCCCTTTTCACATCCGAAAGTTTTTGGGGGAGAGTGGGAGTTGCACTGTTTAACTCCGGGGGAAAAATACCCCCTTTAAACGGGAATCGAACCCGGTCGCAGATTGCCCCGCAAGTTCCAACCACAGGGTTCCCGTCTCCCAATGTGGGTGGGTTGTGTGTGTGGTGTGTGTGGTGTGTGTGGGGTGTTGGGTGTGGTGTGTGTGTGGTTTTTGTTTTTGAAGGAGAAGATAATGACAATGGGTTTTTGTGATCATTACACTCCATTCACAAAAGGAACAGAGGCGGGGGTTGAGGCATAGCAAATTAAATTTTCCCGGGGGCGGGAACTCAGTGGTCGAGCACACACTTTTTTTCCCCCCCCCAAATTAACGCGTCGGCTGGTTACCACTTGGATGGGGACCATTTTCGTGCCTTGGGTTTCCCGTACGCCCCCCAGTTCAACCAGCTGTAAAAATACCTGCCCTTTTAGGGTCGGAAGGTAAAGCAGCGAGGGAGAGGAATGGCGCCGCCCTCATATGCTGGCCCCCAGAAAAGTTGAGGTCCTGACGCCTCGCTCCCCTACACCTTATAGGTTTTTGTATGGGGGGCACCTTTACCTTTTTCATAAATGATACCCATACATATCGTGCATGGCTTCCATAATATGGTTTCAAAAAATTTTATCTAACTTTTAATTTTTATTTATTTATTTTTTATATCGGGGATTATAAGAATAAGCCCCTCATTGCTTTTTAAAAACCCACCCCGTGTGAAATGCGGTTTTGAAAATTTTTTGGTCATCTGTTCCCACGGCACACAAGGGCCTACTCTTTCGAAAACCCAAAACCGGGTTTAAAAAACGGGTGCGCAAAGGTCTGCATGCTTTTGGGCACACAGGGCCCCGGTTTTAGCTCACCCAAAGGGACTGGAAAAGTGTGTGTTTTGTGTGGGGGTGGGGGTGTGTTTTGTTGTGTGTTTGTGTGGTGGGGTTGTGTGTTTTTTGTGTGGGTGTTTTATTCCTTTTTTTAAATTCTCTTTCACCTTTTTTTTTTTTAAAAAATTTGGCCCCCCCTTTGCAACTCACAGGTGTAAACTTTTTAAACCTGTACTCTGTTCCACCCTTAGTGCCCGTCCCAGTTTCGGTACATCTTACACTAGCACCTGTTTCCCTTTTTCGTGGGTACTCCCCAAAGGGCAAACCCAAAAAACCCCACAACAAACACACGGACAAAAGACTGCAAACGAAACCGCGCACACACAAAAACCCCATACCCCACCATGGGGCATATTTTCCCAAAATTAAATTTCCCGGGCCAAACACAACAACACACCCAAAACACACACACACACCAAAACCCAAAACCACACAAAACCCACACAACACACACCCCACACACACACACACACACCAGATGGTTGATGTTGAAAAAATAGAAGAGGGGGGAAAAAAACCACGAAAAAGAAAAAAATCTAAAATTGGGAAAATAGAATAAGAAGAAATAAAGGCGAAAACTGACATTTTTCAAAAAGGTAGGGCCAGAAAAAAGAAAGAGAGGGGAAAGAGAGAGAGGGGAAGGAGAGAGAGAGAGAGAGAGAAAAAGGGGACAGACAGACATACAAAACCCAACAGAACAGCCCAAAACCAAGGAACCCCAAAGAAAACCCGACGAAAGAGACGCCCAACAAAGAGACACAGAGAAAAGAAAAGAGAAACAAAAGATTTAGTCGGGAAAGCCCCCCTCTTTTTCCTTAACTTGGTAGTTGTCTTTAAAGTGGACACTCCAAAAAAAGGGAGATCAAATTTTCCCCACCCCCCAGGCCCGGGAAAGCCCTGGGGAAACGGACTTTCCCCTTTCCCACCTCCCCAGGGGGGCCTTCCTTTCCAATCCTCACAGACCACACGTCCCCCAAAAAAAAACCCTTTTCCAAACCTAACCTTTCCCCTTTCTCTTTCTTTGGGTTGACCCTTTGGGGTCCCTCGGGGTAAAACAAACACTTTGCCTGGGAAAGTTGGGGGAATAACTCGTTTTTAAACCTTCGTGACTTGATTTTTCAATTTTTTTGTAAAAACTTAAGTCTCTTTTTTTTTTGAGAGGGGGGGCGGGGGGGGGGGGGGGTGGGGGGGGGGGGGGGGACGGGGAAATGGGGGGATGGGGGGGGGGGGGGAAGGTTCTGTTTTCTTGTTTTTAATAAAACCGATTTTTTTAAAAAAAAAAAAAACCATTTTAAAAGTAATTTTCGGGATGCCCTTAGAACTAAATTTTGCACAGTTTTAAAAAGGTTTTTTGGGACCATTGGGTGCCCCTAAAAAAAATTAAGGCCACCACAGAAAAGGACCCCTCCCAAACTTTCTTCGTCACCCCAAGCACGTTTCACAACACACACACCCCCCACACAAAAACCACAACCCACACTCACCCACAACAAAAAGCATTGAGAGAGAGAGAAAAAAAAAAAGAGAGGGATTAGCAGTCTTAACATCCTTCACCTTTTAATCCCCCCACCCAACGCCCCCAACCCCCCTACCAACCCCCCTACCCCCAATCGCACCTATGTAACCCCCCCCCCCCCCCCCCCCATCCATCTTTTTTTGTTTACAGTCCTAGCGTGGGTGTTCCATTGTTTACAACAGCCTTGTGTCATAGGGGGCGGACAATACACCAACCAGAGAAAAGCGCTTACAGCGAGGGCAGACATTGCAGACGTACGTGGTAGCCACAACAAGAAGAAGAGATAATTATAGAAGAAGGGGAAAAAAAAGGAAAACCTCTTTTAACTGAAAGAGAAAGGACGCGAGCAGAAAGAAAGAAAGAAAACAAAGGAAAGAAAGAAATAAGGGCGAGAAGAGAGAGAGAGGGAGAGAGAGAGAAGAGACAGAGACAGACAGAGAGAGACAGACAGGGACAGACAGACAGACAGACAGAAACAAAAAAGAGAGATAGAGAGAGGGAGAGAATAATAATAATAATAAATGGAATGTATATAGCGCTATATCTTGCAAATACAAATCAGAGCGCTTGCATTCAATCCGCTCCTACGCATGCAACCGACAACGATTAAAAATATCTTAACAAATTCAAATTACACACACACACACACACACACACACAGGTTATACATTTCAGCAGGGTGATGGAGAGAGATACAGAGACAGAAAATGAATCAATGAATAAATGAATGAATGATCTTTATTTTCTAAGGGTTTCAGAATAAGTATTCATATATATTTTTTCATCCGGCCCTTGCCACAATATATATATATATATATATATATATATATATATATATATATATATATATATGCATATATAACAAAACAACATATATATATATATATATATATATATTATATATATAGTAACAGAGAAACAGAAAGAGGGCGCAGAGACATATTTTCGGTAATTTTATAGAGTAATTTTGTACTTTTTTTTTCTTGTTAAGCACAGAACACTAACAATGCAATATCACGAAGTTCTAAAGTGTTTCTCGTTGCGCATGACAGAATTAACACTTCCTGTCACGTGTGCCATTCATCACGTAAATCGTCCTTGCTAGGATGATAGGCTATGAGTGGGATATTTACTTTGATCTGTTTTGGTTTGGGTTGCTTTCGTTTTTGTGTTTATTTTTCATTTTAGGCTATCTTCCAGACTGGAGGTTGTATACCACTTCTAGGAACAGCAGATTTCAGGGACAGACAGATTGACAGACAGACACACCTCGTGGCCTCTATTGTCATCTGTCTGTCCAGACATTGGTCCACGGCTGGGAACAAGCAGCCACCTTTTGTTTCTTCTGGACGATCTAGTTGAGCACTCGCTTCCCCCAGCCAAGTAGCAGCTCGAGCGTTCCAGTTGATGGGTGACCGTTGCCGCCTTGGCTGTCAGTACTGTCCCTCCATTCACATCAGCGTAAATGGTCTGCTCTTAGGGTCAGGAAGGAAGCAGCGAGGGAGAGGAGATGGGCGCCGCCCTCAATATGCTGGCCCTAGAGAAGTGAGGTCTCTGACGCCTCGCTCCCCTACGACCTTATAGGTTATGGGACACCTTTACCTTTTACCTTTCCTGTTTACGGGTATAGTTGCTTCCCTATAGGAGTTGTTTCTTTCCACAGAATTTTGCCAGGGTTTGTTTTTGCTTGAGGTTTTTGTGACTTGCTAGTCACAGACCTAGTCATCTGATCTAAGTCTTTTTCCTCGAAAGACTCATCTTATCCCAGAATGGTGAACACATCCTTTAAAGGTTGCACGCTATACAGCAGACCTGAGGAAGAATGTGTAGCCGATGAAGCTAACCCTGTAAACCAAGCTGTACGGCCCACAAGAGGAGCTGGATCGGACAGGCAGCCATTATTTTTGCACAGACACATCTGGCTGTGTAATGGGAACGAGAGAGAAGATGATCCCAGATGTTGAGTCATACTTCTGTCATTGCGCGCTCAGTGGCAGCACTTCATTGAGAAACGGTCAACATTTAACTGCCGTGAGGTCACCAGCCGGATGAGAGTCTGCACTGTTGCTGCTGTCTTCTTTGGTGGAATTTTTCAATGTTATTGTCACTGTTGTAGTTTTGGCCTCGGTTCTCTAAAACAACAGCAAAACCTTGAAACAGGGGTATCAAATATAATAGTAATAATAATAATAATAATAATAATGTATGGAATTTATATAGCGCTGAATCTTCTAAAACAACAAATCAAAGCGCTCAGGTGACTTTTTTTTTATATCTCTGTCTCTGAATTATAACATTTGAACTGCTTCCCTAAAACAAAACAAAAAAATCCCCACCCAACAACAGCAACAACAACAACAACAAACCCTACACCATTGCAAAAGAAGCTGTTATGATCGGTATTGTCGACCAGTTACGGTCACGGCAGATTTCTCGGCATGAAGTTCGGACCGCTCTTCTTCTCTCCAGGATAGCAGATTGCCACACAACCTGCACCAGCCATTACTCTTTTTTTCCCCTCATAGTATCCCTATGAGTGATTATTTTCTGCAGAATTTTACTAGAGATAACTCTCTTGCTACAATATGTTCTTATATGTGTGCTAATTGGTGTGGGTTTTTTTTGTTGCACACAGGACCTAAGTTTATCATCGTCTCCAAAAGACTTGCACCCAGGTCACCTTTCAAGGTCACAAGTGCAACAATGCAGTTTCTGTGTCCGATTTAAAGAGTGGAGTTAAGCGTAATACCCAAGAGGAAATTATTTTGTTAGATACGTTTCCCTTGATGGACTATCTCTTCTTGATTAGTTTGTCGCGTCTTCTTCAAGCCTAAGATCAGAAGAGCCCCTGTGTCAGCGTCGTGAGTCACATGATTAAAACAACGGACGCTATAGCAGAGCGTGTAAGACCGTTTAGCTTCAATCCCATGGGTCCACGAAGTCGTAGGTTCCAATCTTGGGGGCGTCTGGTGAATTGAGAGTGAGTGGTTTTACGATCTCCTAGATCAACTTCAAGTGCACACCTAGCCTGTCGATGCCTGAATTCTCTTCATGTTTATATAATTGTACACATGCAAGGAGATCGAACATCCACGTGAAAGATCCATGGAATTTGTAACAGCGTTGGGTGGGTTACGGAAAAAACAAAAACATACCCAGGGTACATCCCCAAAGTGGGAATGGGGCGATATTCATGGTGGGCAAAAGTCACATACGCAAAATTTCACCATTGGTAAACCTCTGAGCCATAATCCACGAACGAAGAAAAAAAAAGAAAAAAGAAAAAAAACAGCCATGATTTAAGCGAAAGGGGGACTTTTCAGCATAGCATGGTCACGAACAACTCAGATAATAATAATAATAATAATAATAATTATTATTATTATTATTATTATTATTATTATTATCATCATCATTTTTTATTATTATTATTTCAAAAATGGAATGTATATAACGCTATATCTTGCACAGACAAATCAAAGCTTGCAGTCAACTCATTCTTACACAGTCATGCAACCAGTAACAATTAAAAGTTCTAACAAGTCCAACTGTGCGCGGCGCGCGCGCGCGCGCTCACACTTACACACACACACACACACACACACACACACACACACACACACACACACACCCCAACACACCACACACACACACACACACACACACAGAGTTTATACACTTTGGCAGGGTGATGGTATTTCGGCTGTTGAAAGCAGGGACAGCTATGCGATGAAACAGGAGAGGAAAATCTTAGGTTTGAAATAAATATGTCTTAAAGCTGGATTTAAAATTGTCATAAGAAAGGTTTTGGCGGAGAGAGAGAGGGGCTGGGGGTGGGGATCATTCCAGATCGATGGACCAGAAATAGAGAAAGAGCGACGGCTGACGGTGGGCTGGTTTGAATCTAGGTATTCGTAAGGACAAGGTATCTGCAGCAGAGCGGAGGGAACGAGAAGGAGTGTACAGGTTAAGACATTCACAGAGGTAGGAGGGTGCTGTTTTGTTGAGACATTTGTAACAGAGGGTACTGACCTTATAGTTTACTGGGGTGTTTTTTTTATAGTCATCAGGTGATAACAGATATAACACCTCAGGGGGACGGGATAGCCTGGTGGTTAGAGTGATGTATTCGTGATCTGCTGACCCGGGTTCCATTCTCGTTCAAGAGCATTTTTCCTCTGAAGTAAACATCAGTGCCGACTCCACTCTCCCCAAAAAGTCCTTCGGGTGAGACTATAAACCGAGGTCCCGTGTGCGGACGCACGCAGAACATCTTGCGCACACGTTAAAACCCGTTCCGCTTTTCGGAAGAGTAGGTCATTGTGTGCGGTGGGAACGGGTGACAAAATTGACAAATTGCATACACACTGGGGACTAGATGTACAAAAAAGGACATCAGTGCTTATTCCATTATCCTCAATATGAAAGAATAAAAAGAAGGTGATAATAAACAGGCATAATACCTCAGGTGATATACCAAGAAGACATGATACTTCAGGTGATATAACGGATATAATACCTCCGGCGATATAAAAGACATCATACCTCGGTTGATAACAAACAGACATATAATACCTCAGGTGATATACCAAACAGACATATAATGCCTCACGTGATATACCAAACAGACATATAATACCTCAGGTGATATACCAAACAGACATAATACCTCAGGTGAGATATCAAACAGACATAATACCTCAGGTGATATAACAAACAGACATAATACCTCAGGTGATATACCAAACAGACATAATACCTCAGGTGATATAACAAACAGACATAATACCTCAGGTGATATACCAAACAGACATATAATACCTCAGGTGATATACCAGACAGACACATAATACCTCAGGTGATATAACAAACAGACATATAATACCTCAGGTGATATACCAGACAGACACATAATACCTCAGGTGATAAACCAAACAGACATATAATACCTCAGGTGATATAAGAAACAGACATAATACCTCACGTGATGTACCAAACAGACACATAATACCTCAGGTGATATACCAAACAGACATATAATACCTCAGGTGATATAAGAAACAGACATAATACCTCACGTGATGTACCAAACAGACATAAAATACCTCAGGTAAGATACCAGACCTATAATACCTCAGGTGAGATACCAGACCTATAATACCTCAGGTGAGATACCAGACCTATAATACCTCAGGTGAGATACCAGACCTATAATACCTCAGGTGATATACCAAACAGACATAAAATACCTCAGGTAAGATACCAGACCTATAATACCTCAGGTGAGATACCACACAGACATGACCACACCCTTATATGCCTGGTTACCTCCATGAGCTAGCCCCGATCCTGCTCACCAGTGGCTGCCTCCCGCTCTCTCAATCCCCCCTGTGTCTAATCTTCCAGCCTGTTGTCTCTGGCCAGACAGACAGCATAGGCCCTTAATTGATTAATCAAGCAAGTAGGAACACAGATAACAGCCACCCTGGACTGTCACTGGTGTTAGTACACTACATCCTTGGTGTAGAAACTCGTGGGTGTGT
>CM054159.1:8735926-8738426 GCA_028751875.1 Rapana venosa | reverse complement strand
ACACAGACAGACAGAGCGGGAGATAGACAGACAGACACACGGGACAGAGAGAGTTGGAGAAAGAGGAAAGAGAGAGGGTGAGGGGAGAAAAGGTGAGAGAGAAAGAGAGAGAGGGGAGAATTGGAAAAAGAGAAAGAGAGAGGGTGAGGGGAGAAAAGGGGAGGAGAGAGAGAGAGAGAGAGAGAGAGAGAGGGAGAGAGAGAGAGAGAAAAAAGATTTGGAGAGAGAGGGGGGAGAGAGAGAGAGAGGGGAGAGAGAGATTGAGAAAAGAGAGAGAGAATGATCTTTATTTTCTTGGCTTATAGAATACTTTCTCCATCATAGACAGATAGAGAGAACAGAGAGAGAGAAAAGGGGAATGAGAGAGAGAGAGAGAGAGAGAGAGAGAGAGAGAAAGAGAGAGGGTGAGGGGAGAAAAAAGGGGAGAGATAGGGGGTGGAGAGAGAGGGAGGGCAGAGAGAGAGAGTTTGGGGGGAGAGAGTGGGGAGGAGAGAGAGAGTTGGAGAGGGGGGGGGGGGGGGAGAATAGGAGAGGTAGAGGGGGTAGAGCTCGAGGGAGAGAGAGGAGGAGGGGGAGAGAGGAGAGAGAGAGAGAGGGGGGGAGAGAAAATGATCTTTATTTTCCAAGGGTTATAGAATATTTTTTTCCATCAAAGAAAGAGAGGAGAGAGAGCGAGAGACAGACAGACAGACAGAGGGGGGGGGGGGGGAGGGGGGAGTTGGGGGAAAGAAAAAGAGAGGGGGGGGGGGGGGGGGGGGGGGGGGGGAGGGGGGGGGGGGGGGGGGGGGAGGGGGGAGAGAGGGGCAGAGAGTTGGAGAGGGGGGAGAAAGGGAGAGAGAGGGGGGAGAATGCAAAATGCGAATGGTTTATTCAAAAGGCCTTGGCCACATTTGGGGGGGGAGAGAGAGGGGAGAGGGGGGAAAAGGAGGGGAGAGAAAGGGAAAGAGAAAGAGAGAGGGGAATTTCTTTTTTTTCCCAAAGGGGTTATAGAATACTTGTTTCCATCAAAAAGGGTGAGAGAAAGAGAGGAGAGAGAAAAGATGAGGGAGAGGAGATGGGAGGGGATGAGGAGAAAAGCAGACAGACAGCCCAAACAGACAGTAGACAGACGGGGACAGATGGACAGGACAGAAGAGAGAGGGGCCGGGCAGAGAGTTGGGGGGAAAGAGAAAAGAGGAGGGGGGGGGGGGAGAAAAGGGGAGAGAGAGAGGGGGAGAGAGAGGGCAGAAGAGAGAGGTTTGAGAGAGAGAGTTGGAGAGAGGGGGGAGAGAATTGGAGAGCGAGAGAGAGAGTTGAAGGGGAGAGAGAGAATTTCTTTTTTTTCCCAAGGGGTTTTATAGAATATTTTTTCCCATCGAGAGGGAGAGAGAGAGAGAGGCTTGAGGAGAAAAGAAGAGAGAGGGGGAGAGAGAGGGGGAAAGAGATGGGGAAAATTTGAGGAGAAAAAGAGAGAGAGAGAGAAAAAGGGAACAGACAGACAGACGGGCGCTTTTATTTATTCTATCTTTTCGGGGTTAATGGAAAAAGCGTCACATGCAAATTTTCACCCATACAGAAAAAAAGTCCCCTGGGGTTTTGAAAATTTGGTCACCCTTTTCCCACCGGCACACAACACCCTACTTTTCCCGGAAAACGGAACAAGTGTCAACGCGTGCGAAAGATTTTTTGGGCATGCGTTTAAAAACCCGGAACCTCACACACACACAACCCCACACACCAAAAAAACACCCACACACACAAAACCACCCCAAAAACCACAAAACACACACACACACACACACACACACACACACAACACAACAAGGGGGGAGGGGGGGGAAATAAAGAGAGAAATATTTTTATACTTTCCCGGACTTTTTTTTTATTTCTCTGTGTGTGTGTGTGTGTGTGTGTGTTGTGTGTGTGGGGTTGTGGTGTGTGTGTTGTGTGTGTGTGCTTGTTGTTTTGGGTGTGTGTGTGTGTGTGTTTTTGTGTGTTTGTGTCTTTTGTCTGGGTTGGGTAGTCTGTGTGTGTAAGAATGTGTATGTGTGGTGTGGTGTTCGTCCGTGCGGCACGCCCTTGTGGTGTTTTTGTGTGTTTTTGGGGTGTTATGTGTGTGTGCGCGCGTCGCAGTACATGTGAATGCATGAGTGCGGGGTTTTTTTTTTTAATTTGTAAGTTTGAGGAGGGAAGGGGGTTTTTGGTGAGATTTTTGCATATTGATCATTCAAATCGAATCAATTCAAAACACTTTATGTTTCAGATGTGATGGGGAATTCACGCGAGTTACAAGGCCATACTGACATTGACATGTGTAATTTGATATCAAAACGAGTACCCGACAATCAGAGTTATTATTTTATCCTACACATTAGCACTCCCCAGCCTCTCTCTTTCTCTCTCTCTTCTTTCTCTCTTTCTTCTCTTCTTCTCTTTCTTGCTCTCTCTTCCTCTCTCTATGTGATCTTTGTCTGTTTTTGTTTGTGTGTCTGGACTGGCTTTCTGGTCTCTGTCTCTCTCT
>CM054159.1:8728426-8730926 GCA_028751875.1 Rapana venosa | reverse complement strand
TTATTCCACTATCCTAGATATAAAAGAATAAATAAAATAAATAAAATAAAACTAAATAAGATTCATCAGATCCAGGTCTCATCTTATGAGTGATAAGTCGGACAAACTTTCATCAAACGTGTACAATGTACTGTGTGATTTATATATATATATATACAAAGAGTTGTATTGCTCAGAATGGATCATGAAAATTTCATAGAGTTTTAACAGAAAGAGAGTTTGATTGTGTTTGGGAAACACAGTCTTTTGTCAACAAAGATGGAGTCTAGTTTAGGTCGTAATGTCATTAGGGCTTTAAAGAGTAATTTTGTAAAGTCATGGTCAGAAGAATTGTAAGGAAGTAATAAATGCATATTCTCTCTCAGTTACAACAAAATTACGGATTTGTGAGTTGCTATATAATAATGTGATTTCATTGTCTATATTCAGGTGTATTAACCATTCATGATTGAAATAGCTTGAAAGAACCATAATGAACACGAGAATTGTCTTTGTAAACACCATATGAATATGATGGGCGATTGGTGTGACTTTATAATGGAAATTCCAAAGTTTTCTCAGCTTCAAAAGAATGTTCTACCTTAACATCTGCACCAATCCCAAAGACCTGTAGACCGTGGGGGAACAACTGAAGATTTTACAACCAGCTTCCTCCACTCCCCACGGTCCTCTGCTTTCCGTAGCAAATCTTTCCAAGCAAGGCCAGTCCACTCTCTGATGTTGTCTTCCCTTCGGTTTCTCTGTCTGTCTCTCCGTCTCCCTCCTTGTACTGTTCCCTGCAGGACAGACTTAGCCAGTCCAGATGTTCGTGTGACGTGCCCGAACCACTTTAGTTTGCAGTTTTTTCCCCACTGAAATCAGGAGCTCTCCATATGGTCCGATGGCGTTTTTAATTCTGGTTTTCACTTCCTCATTAGTTATGTGATCTCTGTGTGATATACCAAGGTGTTTGCGAAAGCAACTCATCTCCATTGTCTGTATCCTTCTTTTAATGTCTACTGTTATGGTCCACGTTTTACGTGCGTAAAGAATATAGACATTATCAGAGAACCCATCAGTCTGATCTTGAAACTGATGACGATGTTATTGTCGTTCCAGAGGACTTTCAGTTTAGTCATTGCAGTTGTGGTCTGGGCTATCCTGGAAAGAACTTCAGGTTTTGATTCTTCATTCGATACTATAGCTCCCAGATATTTAAAGCTATGGAAGGCCTCAATTTTCTTGGCGTCTATAAATATATCAGTGCTGATGCCATTGGCACTATTTGTCAACAGCTGGGTTTTCTCTGCACTGATCTGCATGCCACATGCCGAAGAGGCTTCATCAAGGTGATTTACCAGGTTGACCAGCTCTTGCTCTTCTCCATCTAGGCCATCGATGTTGTCGGCAAAACGTAAGTTTGTAGTTGTCCTGCCTCCAATGCTGACTGTTCCCTTATAATTTTAAAGTGCGTCAGCCATTACTCTCTCTAAGATGTTGAAGAGGGTAGGAGAGAGCGGACATCCTTAGCGTACTCCAATTGTGGTTCGGAACCATGTTGTTGTCATAGTAGACTGCGCTGGTTGCCTTGTTACAGAGGCATTCTATGGATCTGATCAGGTTGGTATTGATGTTATACAGCCTCATGGTTGCCCATAGAGCTGCATGCCAGACTCTATCGAACGCTTTCTTAAAGTCGAAAAAGATGTGGTAAAGATCTTGCTGGTGTTGCAAAATTTGTTCGGCTGGGCTCCGTCCTGCTCTAAAACCTGCCTGCTCTTCTTTGATGATCTCCTCAGCTTGAGGCTTTAGTCTGTTCAGGAGGATTCTTAGCATGACATTGCTTGGATGGCTGATCAGGCTGATGGTACGGTAGTTTTGGCAGAGTTGTAAGTTGAGGTTTTTTTGAGAGTGAGAATCAGGGACTGTGTCCAAGGTGTTGGCCACTCCCCTGTCTGCCAGATCTTATTGCAGATGCAGAGTAACACCTCTGTCATGGCCTCTCCTCCTGCCTGGACCAGCTCTGATGGACTGTTGTCCACTCCTGCTGACTTCCCTCTTTTCAGTGATCTTACTGCACTTTCAACTTCTTCCCGTAGGATGGGTAGCTGCTGGTGTTGGTTGGTGGAGGGACATCTAACACCTTGGGGTCTCCTGTTGCTGTGTGAGTGTACAATTCAGAGCAGTACTCTGTCCACCTCTTTAAAATATCTTGCTCTTCTGTGAGATATTTCCATACCTTGTCTTGTATGGTAGTTGTTCTCCCTTGTTTTGAGCTTGTCAGGTCTTTCACAAGCTGGTAGGCTTTCTTGCTGTTGCTGTTCTGCATGTTTTCTTCAATATTTTTGTAGTGTTCTTCAATCCATGTCTCCATTGCGTTTTTCGTGTGTCTTTTTACCTTGTTGATCAGCTTCTCTGTGTAGTTTTGCAGCTTCAGTCTCCTTCTTCTTTTGCTTCAGTTCTCTGCGTTTGTCGCACAGCTTGAGTATGTCTTTTGTGACCAATGTTCTACCTCATTAAT
>CM054159.1:8680926-8683426 GCA_028751875.1 Rapana venosa | reverse complement strand
TTCGAACAACAGTTTGGAGTAAGGCAGGGCTGTCTACTCTCACCCACCCCTTTTCAACATCTTCCTTGAGAGAATCATGGCTAAATGCACTGGAACATCATGAAGGATCATCAGCATTGGTGGCAGAACGATCACAAACCTCCGCTTCGCAGATGACATTGATGAAATAGCAGGATCAGAAAAAGAGCTTGCCAGCCTAACAGAACACTTGGATAAGGCCTCCAAAACATAACGGCATGAAATCAGTGCAGAGAAGACCAAACTGATGACTAAAAACACCAACGGCATTAGCACTGATATCAGGGTTAATGACCAGAAGCTGGAAACATTTTCAAAGCTTCAAGTACCTGGGACCTTTTGTATCCGACCAGGGATCCAAGCCAGAAGTAGTATCCCAGGACTGCACAGACAATAACAGCTTTGTCAAAACTAAACCCCATCTGGAGAGTTTAAGAATTATCTCACTTATCTCCAAGATCAGACTAATTGCGCTCCCCTTGTCATATCCATATTTCTGTATGCCTGTGAATCATGGACCCTGACTGCAAAATTTGGGAGGAGAGTACAGGCAGGGGAGATGAGAATGCTTTGGGAGACTCCTTGGCATCTCCTACAAAGACCACATAAGCAACGAAAGCGTGCATAACAGAATCCAGCAAACCATTGGACCCTATGAGAACCTTCTAACGATCGTGAAAAAGCGTAAACTTAAGTGGTATGGGCAAAGTCACAAGATCCCAAGGAATTACAAAGACAGTTTTTGCAAGGCAATGGGCCCAAGGAGGAAGAAGAAGAGGCAGACCAAGGAAGAGCTGGGAGATAACAAACAGTGAATGGACAGGCCAGAACTCAACAAAACCCTGAAAAGGCAGAACAGAGAGAAGAATGGAGGGAACGGTTGCTGAGTCTTTGAGGGTGGCCCCCACGGCGTCAGACTACGGACAGATAGATAGAAAAGATAGATAGATTATTATTATTATTACCTGGCGGGAAAAAAAAGAGAAAGGGGTTCCCCCCCCCCCCCTCCCGTCCTCTTCGAACCCCCCCCTCCCCCCCCCCCCCCCCCCACCCCACCCACACACACACACAAAGTCTCCAACACTCAATGACAAGTTCTTATCTCTGTTCAGTTTTTGTCCACAACCATTTTATTAAGACAAAAACCACTTTAGGACACAACGGCACGCCTCCCTGTTCAAAAACTGAAGATGATAATGGAATTTTTTTTTTTAATAAAAAAAAAAAAAGGAAAAAGAAACAAAGTAAACACGCAGAAAGGAAAATGTTTCCCACAAAAGCAGCAAAAATATCTAATCGATATAATTATACAATGCTCTCTCGTTTGGGCTGAGAACCATTTCGAAACCCCCCCCCTCCCCCCCCCAGCACCCCCACACCCCCCCTCCCTATGTTCCTCCCCCTAGCAACGCTCTACTCTCTCTCTCTCTCCTCTTCTCCCTCACTCCCTCTCTATCCCTCTCTATCCCTCTCTCCCCCTCTTCCTCATCTTCTCCCTGTCTCTCTCTCCCTCTCTCGTCTCCCCTCTCTATCCCCTCTCTACCTCTTCTTCGCTGCCGTCTCTCTGTCTCTCGCCCTGTCCTCTCTCCCTCTCTCTCTCTCTCTCCCTCTCTCTCTCCCTCTCTTCTCTCTCCCTCTCTCTCCCTCTCTCTTTCTCCCTCTCTCTCCCTCTGTCTCACTCTCCCTCTCTCTCCCTCTCTCTCTTCCCCTCTCTCTCCGCCCCTCTTTCTCTCTATCTCTCCCTTCTCTCTCTCTATCTCCCTCCCCCCTCTCACTTTCTTTCCCTCCCTCCCTCTCTCTCTCTCTCCCTCTCCTCTCTCCCCTCTCTCTCTCCCTCTCTCTCTATCTCCTCCTTTCTCCTCTCTCTACCTCTCCCCTCTCTCTTTCTCTCTCAAATGTCAATGCTTATCGTCTTTCTTGAAAAAAAAAAATTTCCTGTGGGTTTTTCTATTTGGTTTTAAAAGTTTTTTTTATTTTTTGTTTTTTGGGGGGGGGGGGGTTTTTTCCTCATCCTCATCCTCTTTCACTCCTTATATATTCCTCCTCCTCTTCCTCCGCTCACCCCCCCCCCCCCCCCCCCCATCCTCTCTCTCTCTCTCTCTCTTTTATTCGCTGACCTTGAAAGAAATTACCAATCAATCATTTAATCAATCAATCAACTTATGTACTTTTGTCAACCCTTGAAATTATCGATTATCTATCAATCAATCAAGGCAACCAACCAACCAATCACCTCTCTCTCTTTGCTCTCTCTCTCACTCTCTCTCTCTCTCTATCTCACACACACAACACCAACACATACACCCCACACTGTGGCTGGCAGTGTGTTTTAGTTTTGTTGTTTTTAATCATTTATTATAGATATTTTGCTCTATCTGGTTTGTTTTTGTGTGGGGTTTTTTGGTTTTGTTTCGTTTTTCTTCTACTGTTTCGCCTTTTCCACCTTTTTTTTCTGTTGGGTGCCTCCCTCCACCCTGCCAGA
>CM054159.1:8668426-8675926 GCA_028751875.1 Rapana venosa | reverse complement strand
ACACACACACACACACACACACACACACACACACACTTGAATAGGGTACAATGCTTTGTTGTCAAGAACAAAAATAGACTTCAGCTTCTTTGTTTGTTTTCGATTTTTGGTTGGCGGGCGGTTTGCTTGCTTGCTTGGTTGTTTGGGCCGGGTTTTGGTTTTTTTGGGTTGATTGGCTGGTTGGGGGTTGGCTGGTTGGTGGTTTGGCCGGGTTTGGGGGGTTTTTTAAACGGGGTTTGGGGCCCCGGAATGGCCTCTGGGGTCTGGGGGGCTTTTAAACCAACAATTGGATTTAAATGTTTTTTTTTTTTTTTTTTGTTGTTGGGGGGGGGTGGTTATTTAGTCTTGTTGTGCCGGGTGGGCGTGCGTGAAATGCCTTTGTGTGTGTTGGGGTTTTTTTGGGGGGTGGGGGTTGGGGGTTTTTGTGGGGGTTTTCCGTGTGTGCATGTGTTTTGTCATCCCTTTTGGGCACGCGCGCCCCGCGTGTGTGTGTGTGTGTGTGTTGTGCCCAGTGTGCAGGGCTTTGCTTTTTGGGGGGTTTTAGATGTGTTTTTGTTGCATGTTTTTTTTTTGGGTTTTTTATTGGTGTTTTTTTTGCTTTGGGGGTTTTTTTTCTTTTCCTTGTACAAAAGGGGACCCATTTTTCCTTCAGAAACCTTTTTTTGTACAAAAAGGCAAGATTTTTTATTTTCACAAAACCTCTTTTTCTTTGTTTAAATTAAAATCCCTTTTAAGCAAGACAAACCTCGAAAATTTTTAAGATTTTTTAAAAATTTTTTTGCGAATTTTTAGTGGGACCGGAAGGGGGGTCACATGAGAAACCCGCGCCAAACTCCCATTTTTAAAGGAGCCGAGGGGAAACACGTGTAAACACTATTTATAACGGGATCATAAAAATAATTAAAAAAAACATTGTTTCTTTCCCTTTTTCCCATTTAATTGGGTGGGATGTCTTACTATTTGCCCCCGGTGTGCAAAAAAATAAGGGCAATTCTTCATTTTTTTTTCCCTTTTTTTCCAAGGGGTTTGTCCTTTTGTTGCATGGAAAGGGCTTTTTTTTACTTGCAGGGTAATCATGCGGGCCCTTGGGAAAGGGGGGGGATTGAAACTCCCCCCCCCGGTTCAAAAAAATTTCGCAAAATTTAAAAAAACAGTTTTCCTTAGGATAATTCCGCCTATTTTTTTTAAAATTCTTCCCTTTTCCCTTACACCCCAATACGGGCCATAGTTTTTGAGAGCCACATGTTCTCGAGCAAACACATCCTTCACATAAAAAAAAAAAAACATGTCCAAACCCTTACTTTTGTGTTGGGAAACGCCCCATGAGGGACGGCCTATGCAGGGGTTGGGTCCCTTTTTTATTATAAAATTTTGAAATTTGGGGAAACTTTCTCCATCCAGCTGTTTTCATTATTGTGTATTGGAGCGCTGCAAGTTTTGCTGCTGAAGTACTGGCTAACCGGGGTCCGTGCCGGGGAAAGCTTTGTAATGTCTATGCCTGCCCTCTCCGCGTCCATTTCAGCCAGGGGAGAAAATTTAAGGCTAGTTTTTTTTCTGTGCCCCGCTTGGAGGTGATTAACAAATGGGGGAATTTTGAGCCCTCATTCTTTTCTTTTTCAAAGGTTACTTTTTAATTTAAAAACTAACACAGTCCCTCCTTACCAAAAAGCCATGATTTAAAATCCGTGATTGAGGGGCCCCTTCTTATTGTTTTAAAAAAATTTTTTACTTTAAAAATACACTTTTTTGGGCCTCATTTGTACTTTTTTCCCTTTGCCCAAGGGTAGCAAAATTTTGGACCCCTCGCCTGACTAACGCAATTAACTTTCACTTTTTCTTTTTTCATTTTTTTGAAGGTTAGTTTTTACGGGGAAACCCAATTTTTTAGCTTTTTAAACACAAAATGTACTTCCCAATTTTGGGGATACTTTGATATTTGGGGGTTTTCTTTCAAAAACCCCCTTCTTTAAATTTTTTACAATTCTGTTACCCGAAGTACCCCTTTCATTTTTTGCAGAGAAAACAACTTAAGAGAAGGGTGGTGCCCACAGCGCTATAAATATCCCTCTTTTAACAAGATCCAAAAAAAATTTACAGGTCTAGAGGGGGTGAAACGTTTCCCAAATTTTGCTCACATCCCTTACCTCTCCCATTTCTTTATTCCCAAAATCATTTTATTTTTTGTTGCAGGTCCCAGGGGACTTGAAATACGGGTTGGGGCCTCAATAAACCTTGTGTTCTAAACAAATCCCAAAAAAGAGTCAACTTTTTTTTAGGGGGTTTGGTTTCTTTCCCCTTTTTGACGGGGGTTTGTCAAAATTTTTTCCGGGCTGACAAAAAATTTGGCCGGGCTTGGGGTTTTTCTTTAAGTGGGGGCCAAAAAGGCTGGGGGGTTTTTCCGGGGGTCCCTTTTTAAAACCCCTCTTGTTTTGGTCCCTTTAATTTTTGCCAACCCAGGATAAAAATGCTAAAGGGGGGGAAAGCAATAGACATTTCTTTCCCCCCAAATACATGCTAAAATCAAAATACCACTTGCTCCGGGGTCGGGCAAGAAAGACACATATCGGGAAAATAAAAATTTTTCCCTAAAAAGCAAACAAGTCAATTCGGGTTTAAATATCTAAATTTTCGAGCCCCAGAGGGAAGCAGTGAATCAAGTTTCCACCGGTGTCTAGGGTGGCCCTGTCAAAAAAAAACACCCTTTTGTCACCAATTTTAAATAAAATTTTTCCGGGGTTTTGGGCAGCCTACCCATATTTTCGCTTTCACCCCAAATGCCAGATTTGTTTGGAACGTCTTTCAGCTGTTTTGATCGTTAAACCCATTTTTTAAAAATTAAAACCAACGGGTTTTTGTGTTATAAGACGGACTTTTTTAACTTTCATTGATCATGAAACAAAGTTTTGAGCCCCAAAAAAGACAGCAAATTAGCCCCAATGATTCATATGCCTTTCTTTTTTTTTTCCCGACTCCCAAAACCTTGGGGGTTTGGGGCTTTGGTCTCAACAATCCAACCAACCCACCCCCTTAAACCGGGCTGTCTGCTTCAAGAAAAGGTGGGATCTGATCTCTAAATTAGGACCTTTTTGGGTTTTTCTTTGTTTGGACCCCCATTCAGCCCGGGTTTTCCCTCACAAATTTAACACTGCGACTTATCCCATTTTCCCTTTTTCTTATTTTAATGCGAAACTTTGTTTTGTTAAAGGTGCTCTATAGTACAAATGGGCCCTTTGGGCCCCACAGAAAGAAAACAAGAAACCTTTTGCCCCAAAAAACAAGATCCCCGGGATTTTTTAAGGTAAATTTTTTGCCGAATAATTCTTTGCATGCAAAACAAATTTCTTTTTCCCTTTTCACCCGGTCAGCATGACGGACATTCTATGGGTTTTTTTTTGAAACCCGGGTGGATTTTTTGCCGGGTATAAAAACTGAGATTTTTTTTTTTTTGTACTTAGAATCCTAGATATCAAAAATTTTATGTTCTTCACACACTTTTACAATTTCGTTTCAGACTCCAACAATTAAACTAAAAATAAATTTAATGAAGTTATCTGGTCCCCCATATCTTTAACATGCTGGGGGTTTTTCCATAATTTTTGTGAAATTTCGGGGAATCGGACTGACCCCCTTTGGCAGTCCTGAAAACAGTACATTTTCCCTTTTCCCTTCCTAATTTCAGGTTTTTAATGAAAAAGTCCCCTTACTGCTTTTTGAAATAATGGGCATCTCTCAATCAATTTTTTTTTGCTTTCTAATCCAAAGCTGAAAGTTTTTTTCCTTTTTAAAATTTTCTTAAAATTCTACCTTTTCATTGGGCCTTTAAAGATTAAAAATTTTTTAAAAATGACCCATCTTTTTTCTCCCAACAAAGATGGGGGGGGCCCAATTTGCCCTGATTCTGGAAAGGGATTCTTTTAAATAACACCTTTTTTTAAAAGGTTTTTCTTTTTAAGATTCTTTTAGCAAAATTTTTCATGCTGTTAAAGGGCCTTTTTTGGCAAACTTTGTTTTATTTCTTTTGGGCAATAATCAAAAGTTTTTTTTAATTTCCCTTTTCAACTTTTTTAAAGTCCCAAAGGGGTCAAAAGTTAATCCCTTCCAGCCAAACAATTTGGGCCCCTTAATGCTTCCTGCTTAAATTTATCTTGTTTCCCTTTTAAGAAAAACCAAAGGGGGCAAGAAAATTTTTCAAATGCCAAACTTTTTTTTCCAGAAGGGGGGGGTTTCATTGGGTTCGATTTACTGGGGTGGCTGTTTTTTACCCCTTTTCCCCAAAACTTTTTGGGTTTGTCTCCCCCTTCCTCCATGGTTTTCCCCCCTAAAAACAAGCGGGTGTTGTTGTCCCCCCAGTGGGTTCTTTTTTGGCGGGCCATCAGGCCTGACCGATTTCGGGACTCCTTCTTCTTTCATGTTTGTGAAACCCCTGTGCTGTACAGAAAATTTTTCTGGGTCAGGCAACTTTGTGGTCACATATGCCAGGGGTTTCCTTGGGGTAGACGGGTCGGGCATTTTTTTCCCATTTCGGGGAAGGGTCATGGTTCTTTGACCTGTGAGGGCTAGGGCCTGAAAGATGGGCTAGCACCCGGTCAGTTTCAGGGGTTTTACTTTAGCTGCATCCCCCCGGAATGGTATTCTTCCCTTCAGAAGTCAGTCAGTAAAAAGCGTTTTCGCTTTTTTGGCCCCCTTTTGAAATTTTTTTTTTGGTGTTTTTGGCCACCTGACATCTTCTTTTGTGAAAAGGGTTTTGAAAAGGGAAAAAAAAAATTCCGGGTTTTGGGTTGGGGGAAACCACCCGGGTAAAAAACCCTTTTTTCAGGAAAAAATGGGAAATTTGGTAATTTTTTCCTTCTTTTCCTGTCTGGGATTTTAAGACCAAATCGGGAAACTCACGAAAGTTTTTGGCCTTTTTTTCCAAAAAAAGGGTTTTTTTGGGCCCTTTTTCCCTTAAAATTCAAAAAGGGGATGCCTTTTTGGGCAAAAATTTTTGCCCTTCTTTACCTCATCCTCTGCTTTTTCTCCCCATCAGTTCTTTCTCCATCCTTTTGCCCTTTATTAAAAACCTGTCAGTAACAGTTTCTGAACCCGCTCCCCTGCCTTCTTTTTTTTCCCCTTCTTTTTCCCAAAAAGGGGTTCTTTTCGACCAGCCTCATTTTCTCTTCCGGGAGGGGCGGGGGAAACTTTTTTCCCAAAATTTTTCCCTTTTTCTAAAAAAGATTTTGGTTTTGGGGTTAATATTTGGAAGTTGGCTCCCCATTTAGAAAGGGGCAGCTTGGGGTTCTTTTCTTTGACAATCCTTAAACCAAACCCCTGGTTTTTAGAGTAATCACCATAGCCCTTTTCCCCCCCCCCCCCAAGAACACTTATCCAAAATCCCGTTTTTCCCCGAACTACAAAACAAAAAAAAAAAACAGGTGTTTAAAAGAAAAACATTTTTTAAACACTATTCAAAAAAACCCAAAAGGAAAGGTTTGGACTAAACTATATCATAGCTTATGCCAGTTTCCCGGTTAGTGAGGGGTTTTTTGCAGCCCAAAGAGGAAAAATTTTGGAACACGCCCTGGTCTGAAAGGGGCTGGGCCTAACGGCAGTAGGCGGCCCGGGGTTTCTCATTTGTCCGAAATGGGGGGTATACAGAAATGAGCGGGAATAAAAAGCTTAATGGCTGGTGTAAAAACTTTAAAGTTTATAAAAAATTTCATTCATGAACACTTACAACAGCCCCCAGTGTAAATCAAATTTTCCAAACCTTGACTGTGTTTTCCCTTTACAGATACTGCCGGGAAAAAACAAAAAGGGCCCTACTACAAACTTTTTTTTAAAAAAAACCAAAAAACAAACAAGAAACAAACTTTTTTTTAAAAAAAATTTAAAAACACACAAACAAACCCTCTTCCATGAGCACTGAGCACTCAGTGCATGTCCTGGTAGATCTATACCACACAAACACACACACACAACACACACACACACACACACACACAAGACGAGAAAGACCAAACAAGAGACGAGAGAGCAGAGAAGAGAGAGAAAGAGAGAGAGAGAGAGAGAAGAGAGAGAGAGAGAGAGAGAGAGAGAGAGAGAGAGAGAGAGAAGAGAGAGAGATCCAAATCAATTCTCATGCAAACACGGAAAATAGAAACCTGATATTTCTTACAATGGGCATTTATATCCACAGCAATCCTGTGTGCGCTGGGAAAGGCAATGCAATCAACAGCTTGCTATTCATCTGCAAGTATTTTTAGCCAGCATTGAACAGAGACTGACAGCTGAATGCCCTGTAAATTAGGTAACCATTTGTTTCATTAATGCAATTAATTACTACAGGTCCTTGAGTGTGCCCTAAGAACTTTTGAGAAGCAACAACAACAATGACAACAACAAAAACCACCAAAACAAAACATATTAAGGACAAGATGGACAAGAATAGTTCTAAATGGATGTAGTAATAGGACTAGGTTCACTATGAAATGCGGGTGTATAGCTTTTCAATAGTTCTGATTCATGTTTCACAATAGATCATCATGGGTTTTGAATCAAACATAGTTTTTAAAATGGGTATGAAAGAACTTATTGCATTGGGAAATACAGCTTGTTTTTCTATAATATAATGATGAGAAAGCATTCCAAGCTCTGCTGCAGGTGAAGTTTATATATATACAGCCACAAAACAAAACAAAACATTAAAAATAAACGACCAAAAAAATCAAAACAAAGAAAATGAAGAAAAGAGGCTGGTGGAGAGAGAATAGTCCTAATTAATGATAATCTGTAGTAAGCATGGACTACAATCATCATCAGCACACCATTGTACAAGTACACCCATCTTTCCCCTGGATAAACCCCCCAGCAAGTCATCACACTTTCTGAATGCTATCAAAGTACTGTTACCTTAATGTACCTTGTATACACACACACACACACACACACACACACACACACACACACACACACACACACACACATACAATACATACATACATACTGAGACAGAGACAGACAGAGACAGACACCATAAAGCTTACTTGAGAGACAGACAAACAGACAGACACACACACACATAGAGGCAATCACAGAGACTGAGACCCTTAAACCTTTCACCTGAGTTTTATTCTATACTTTTCTTTATCTAAATTTCTTCTAGTCATTCTAATCATTTTATTATGAGACCCAATTCATACCAGGATAAAAAGAAAGAAAGAAAGACAGAAAACAAAATCTGAGGGAAAAGACGTGACACAGGCTTGAAAAGGAAGAAAGAGGAGGGGAGGGAATGGAGGGGGAGGCATTGCATTGACTGACAGCTGAAAGTGGTTTGGGGTGAAAAGGGGGTGGGTGCAGGGGTTGGGGAGGGGGAAAGCAGGGGGGATGGGAGGGGTGGAAGAAGATGGTTAGAGAGCAGTCACTTTAATGGGTGGTTTTTTGTTTTTTGGGGGGAAGGGGTTTGTAAAGTCAAAACTTGTGTTGGACTTTTTTCACTGCTGTTTTTAGGGAAGGGGAATT
>CM054159.1:8660427-8665427 GCA_028751875.1 Rapana venosa | reverse complement strand
AGCAGGATTTAGAAAAGGGTATTCTACAGTAGATCAGATCTTTAATCTATATTCAATTGTCCAAAAGTGCATGTCCAAGAAAGGCAAAAAACTGTATGTTGCTTTTGTGGACTTCAAAAAAGCCTTTGACTCGGTTATACATGAGAAACTTTTGAACTGTATCAAAAGCCAGGGGGTAAAAGGAAAATTCTTTGTTTCATTATCAGCTATGTACAAGTCATTACTTTCATGTATACGAATAGATAGCCAATTATCAGAGTTTTTTGAATGTCCATTAGGAGTCCGACAAGGTTGTGTTCTAAGTCCTACATTGTTTTCAATATTCATTAACCAGCTAGCAAATGATGTGAACGAAAAAGGCAAACATGGAGTACAGCTATTACCTAATATTATGGATATTTTTATACTGCTGTTTGCAGATGATGTTGCCCTATTTTCAACAACCCCGGGAGGTTTGCAACATCAATTAAACATTTTGAAAGACTGCTGTAATGATCTTCAGTTAAATGTTAATATCAATAAAACTAAAGTAATGGTATTTAGGAGAGGGGATTTCTTTCAAAACAGGAACAATGGTATTACAATGGTATTCGGTTAGAAGTTGTGAATCAGTATTGCTATTTAGGTTTTAGTTTTACAACAAAGATTAGCTGTAAGTTGGGTACAGAACATTTAGTCACTAAAGGAAAGAAGGCAGTAGTTCAGTTGAACAAAGTTTTTCATAGGTATAAAGAAATGAACGTTAGTACTTTTTTCAAGATTTTCGACACTAAGATTCAGCCAATATTGTTGTATTCATCGGAAATATGGGGAACAAACAGACTAGAGCATATTGAGAAAATTCATTTGATGGCATGCAAAAGATTTTTAGGAGTACCTGTAAGAACACCCAATAAGATGGTTTATGGCGATTTAGGTAGATATCCACTTTATGTCAACTCCTGTACAAGCACCATCAAGTATTGGTTCAAACTATTGCAAATGGATCAAAGTGAATACCATATCAGGCTTACTGCATGCAGTTAGAGCTAGACAGCAGTGGTAAATATTGCTGGATTTCAAAAATAAGAGAAATTTTGTGTGAAACAGGCTTTAACATTGTTTGGATGCAGCAAAGTGTCGGGGATGTAAAAGTTTTCTTAGGTATGTTTAAACAAAGATTAGTGGATATGTTTATTCAAGAATGGGATGGGACTGTACGAGATAAAGAGAGGTATGAGGTGTATAGATCGTTTAAAAGTATTTTTGTAAAAGAGCAGTATTTAAACTCTATAGATGTCTACTGCTTTCGTGTAGCAATTACACAAGCAAGATTTAATGTTTTACCTCTTAACAATAATGTGTATAGATATAGTGATAATATCCGAGATAAATTATGTCCATTTTGTAAAACGAAAATTGAAAATGAAGCCCACTTTCTATTTGAATGTTACATGTACTCAAACTTAAGAGAAAAGTTTTTAAGCAAATGTATCAATGTACCATTGCCAGATATGTTCAAAGTAAGAAATGATGAGTACAAACATAGTTTGTCTAGATACATTTTTCATTCTATTAACAAAAGGAAAACAATGTTGGCTCAAATGCTTTATTGAAAAACTGCTACGATTTGATATACTCATATGAATGATTTTTCTTAGACAGCATCTTCTTTCTATGATTAGATTATGGTTGATTTAAGGTTTATAACCATGAAATAGAATAAATGGTGTTTTTTCTTCTTTATTCAGTCATTGTTACTAACATAATCTTTCTGCATGATTTGGTTATGTATATGTTTGTGTTTTCCGTCTTTAATCAGTCACAAATCATTACTTGTTTGTGCATTTGCTTTGCCAATGATATGAATGAACCCATTGTTCCATCCCAAGCCCAACAAATGTATTGTGGTCCAAGGCCAATGTACATTAAATCATTTCAGAGTTCAGAGTTCTCTATCTGTCTGTCTGTCTCTCTCTCTATCTGTCTGTCTGTCTGTCTGTCTATCTTTCTCTGTGATATCAAAATAACTTTTGTTATGTTTGCTTGAAATTATTAGTTACGCTTATTAATGCAGTCCCTTCTGAGGACAAGGGGCCGGATATAAAAAAAAATCTATATCAATACTTAACTGTAACCCGTGGGAATAAAGATTATCAATCAGTCAATCAATCAATCAATCAATCAATCTATCTATCTCTGTTCCCTTACCTGAAGGGGGTTCACAGTACCTGGTCTTCTCCTGCGCTTGTTTATTTTTTATTTTTTATATTCTTTTATATCAATAATAATAATAATAATAATAATAACAACAATAAATGGAATTTGTATAGCGCTATGTCTTGCAAAAACAAATCAAAGGGCTTGCATTCATCCTACTCTCACACATGCGACAAGTTACAATTAATAGTTTTTACAAATTGAAATGTAAACACACACGCACGCACACACACACACGCGTGTGCACACACACACACACACACACACACACATTCACACAGAGGTTGTGTACTTTGGCAAGGTGGTGGGGGTTCCGCTATTGAGGGTAAGGACAGAAATGATATGAAATAAGAGGGGAAAGTCTTAGATTTGAAATAAATGTGTTTTGAGGCTGGATTTAAAAGTGTCAAAAGTAGGCTTTTGGCGGAGGGAGAAAGGGTGGTCATTCCAGATCACTGGACCAGAAATAGAGAAAGAGCAACGGCCGACTGTGGATTGGTTGAATCTAGGTATTCGTAAGCACAAGGTATCTGCAGCAGAGCGGAGGGATCGAGAAGGAGTGTACAGGTGAAGACACTCACAGAGGTAGGAAGGTGCTGTTATGTGGAGACATTTGTAACAGAGGGTACTGATCTTATAGTTGACTCTCTGTGACACAGGCAGCCAGTGGAGAGATCGCAAGAGAGGAGTAACGTGCTCAGATTTTTTCTCTCTGAGGACTAGTCGGGCGGCAGAGTTTTGTATACGTTGAAGAGTTGATATCGAGGATAATGGAATAAGCACTTATGTGCTTTTTTTTTTACATCCAGTCCCCGTGTGTATGCGGTTTTGTAAATTCTGTCATCCGTTCCCACCGGCACACAATGGCCTACTCTTACGAAAAGCGGAACAGGATTTAACGTGCGCGCAAGATGTTCTGCGTGCGTTCGCACACGGGGCCTCCTCGGTTTATAGTCTCATCCGAAGGACTTTTGGGGAGAGTGGAGTCTGCACTGATGTTAACTCCAGGGGAAAATATCCCCTTGTCATTTTGCATGAGGTCTTGCCCGCTGGCCTCAGCTCAGCCAACACATTCAAACTCCAGAGCAGCTCATTTCATTATACAGCATGCATGCTGGGTATGTTCGTGTTTTCGTAACCCACCGAACGCTGACATGAAATAAAGGGATCTTTAATGTGCACGCTAGGATCTTTTGTACATGTGTATATGCTCGAAAGGGATTAAGGCACTGGCAGGTCTGCACTTTGAAGCTGATCTGGGAGATCATGAAAGTCCCCACCCTTAATTCACCAGATGCCGTCGCCAAGATTCGAACCTCCCCACCACCACCACCCACCACCACCACCACCAATCACAACCACCACCACCACCACCACCAACCACATCACAACCCAGTCTAACGCAGTGGATTTGTGGTCTAGAGGTAACGCACCTGCCTAGAAAGCGAAAAGTCCGGATTCAAAGCGTGTGATGGTTCGATCCCCGTTTGGGCCTGAAACTTCCGCCCCCCCCCCCCCCACCCCCATCCAATTCACTAGACTGTGAGTGGTGGTCTGGGTGCCAGTCTTTCGGATAAGACGAAAAACCGAGGTCCCGTGCGTTACACATAATTATTTAGCGCACGTACAAGAACCCACGGCAACAAGGGAGTTGTCGCTGACAAACTTCTGTACCAAAAAAACAAAAAGTCACTCTGACAGGGAAAACAAATACAGTTGCAGACAGGAAAATAAATTTTTTTTTAAAAGGGTGGTGGCGCTGCTCTTGTGGCGACGCGCTCTCCCCCCGGCGGAGAGCAGCCCGAATTTCACGCAGAGAAATCTGTGACCGTGACTTGAAGTGGTATAAAATACAATACGACCCAGCCCAGCCTTATCTTGGATAGGCCCATCGGCGAAATGGTCAGGTATTGAAATAACGACTGACCTGAACTCTTCAGTACAGTCTGGAGAGGCACGTGTTCACATAAAAGACATCCGTGTCGTCTGCTTTGGCAGATTTACAACCGTAATGACTTTACGGTGCAGAAATGCAGATGCGCGTAGCAGTTGCGACAGTAATAGGAGGAGGACGAAGAGGAGAAGGAAAAGGAGGAGGAGGAGGAAGAGCAGGAAGAGGAGGAGGAAGAGGAGGAGGAGAGGAAGAGGAGGAGGATGACGAAGAGGGGAAAGAGGAGGAAGAGGGAGGAGGGAGAGGAGGAGGAGGAAGAGGAGGAAAAGGAGGAAGAGGTGAGAGGAGAAAAAAAGGAGGAGACGAGGAGGAAAGGAGGAAGAGGTGGAAGCGGAAAAGAGGAGAGAGAGGGAGAAAAGAGGAGAGAGGATGGAGAGAGAGGAGAAGAAGGGAGGAGGAGGAGGAGAGGAGGAAGGAAAAAATGAGGAGGAAAGAGGAGGAGGAAGAAGAAGAAGAGGAGGAGGAGGAAGAGGAGGAGGAGGAAGAGGAAGAAGAGGAGGAAGAGGGAAGGAAAAGGGAAAAAGGAGGAAGAGGAGGAAGAAGAGGAAGAGGAGAGGAAGGAGGAGGAAGAGGAGGAGGAAGAAGAGAGGAGGAGGAGGAAAGAAGGAGGAGAGGGGAGGAGGAAGAAGAGGAGGAGAGGAAGAGGAAGAAGGGAAAGGAGGAAGAGGAGGAGGAAGGGGAGGAAGAGGTGGAAGACGGAAAAAGGAGGAAGAGGAGGAGGAAGAGGAAGGAGAGGAAGAGGAGGGAGGAAGAAGAGGGAGGGAGGGAAAGAGGAAGAGGAAGAGGAGGAGGAAGAGGAGGGGAGAGGGAGGGGAGGAAGAAGAGGATTTTTAAAAAATATTGTCATCCG
>CM054159.1:8652927-8655427 GCA_028751875.1 Rapana venosa | reverse complement strand
CCATCTATTCACTCACATTACATTTCTGTTCAAATTTTTTTCCTATGTATTTACTTCTTGTTGCTTGTCTCAATTCATGTATCCATCTATTCACTCACATTACATTTCTGTTCATTCTTTTCCCCTATGTATTCACTTCTTGTCGCTAGACTCTATTCATTTCTCCATCTATTCATTCATTTACAAATTTTCCTCCCTTCCTTGTTTTTTCTATTTTTTTCCCACTCGTTGTTCTCTCATTTCTTTTCCTTCAGTTTTTTATTCATCCTATATTATTAAAAGACGTTCATCCACTTGCCTGGTTAGGCTTTTTTGGTTTTTTTAGATATCGTTTCGTGTGATTGGATTTACAACAACAACAACAACAACAGCAACAGCAACAAAACCCTGATAGATGTCCCGCGTGTTTTCTGACCGCAGAGCTTTTAAGTTGTGATGATCGTCACAGAAGTGCAGGGATGGAGCGTGTGAAGACTGGTGTGTGGTGGAGATGGTGGTGGTGGTGCGGTGCCCTTTTTCTGATGCTGGCTCTCTCTATCTTCTCCATCCGTGCTGAAGTTTACGGTAAGATCGGAGATGTTGTTGTGTTGTGTTGTGTGTGTTGTTGTGTGTGTGTGTTGTGTTGTGATGTGTGTGTGTGTGGTGTGTGTGTGTGTGTGTTGTGGTGTGTGTGTGTGTGTGTGTGTGTGTGTGTGTGTGTGTGTGTGTGTGTGTGTGTGTGTGTGGAGGTGGGGGGGGGGTGGTTAAGGTGTGTGTATGTGTGTAGTGTGTGTGTGTGTGTTTGGTGTGGGTAAGTGTATGTGAGTGTGTGTGTGTCTGTCTGTCAGTGTGTGTGTGTCTGTCAGTGTGTGTGTGTGTGGGGGGGGGGGTGTATATATATCTATATGGGAGGGGGGATAAGGGTGTGTGTGTACGCGTGCGTGCGTGCGTGTATGCTTATTTATCTATATTTGTTGTTACTCGGCTAGAACTCATCATTGGTGAGATTTTTTTGCGTACGCCACTGTCTGCCTACCCACTATTAAGGTAGCTGTATTCCGAGTTCGGGACGATACCTAAACGAAACATCACTGTACCTGCGCTTACTATTTTTTTTAAGAAATTGCATCATCCGTTCCTACCGACACACTTTCGCTTTTCGTAAGAGTAGGCCACTGTGTGCCAGTGGGAACAGAGGACTAAATTTACAAAACTGCATAGACACGGGGACTGGATGTAAAATAAAAACGACGAGTGCTTGTTTCATTATCCTCGATTTAAAAAAAAGAATGAATGAATGAGTGAATGAATGAATGAATGAATGAATGAATGAATGAATGAATGAATGAATGGATGAATGAATAAATGAATGAATGAATGAATGAACCCCTACCCTAAGTCAAAACAAGTTATGTTCTGAGATGACATACATATCATTACGGAATAAATGTGAGCTGAATATGGTATGTTTAATGTGGAGTTATCATAGTTCATGACTACAGTTGTGTTTTCCGTGGAAATATAGTTAATGACTATAGATGGGGGGGTTTTCTGTGGAGCTGTCAGAGTACGTATGTGTGTGTATGTGTGTGTTTGCGCGCGTATGTGTATGTACGTGCATGTATGCTTTTTAAAAATATTCTTTTATATTGAGGATAATGGAATAAGCACTTGTGTGCTTTTTTTTACATTCAGTCCCCGTGTGTATGCAGCTTTGTCAATTTTGTCATCCGTTCCCACCGGCACATAATGGCCTACTCTTCCGAAAAGCAAGTGTAGTGTGGGTGTTAAAGTGTGTGCGTGTGTGTGTGTGTGTGTGTGTGTGTGTGTGTGTGTGTGTGTGGTGTGTGTGTGTGTGTGTGTTGTGTGTGTGTGTTTGTGTGTGTGTGTGTGTGAGTGTTTGTGTGTGTGCATGTGTATGTGTATGTATGTGTGTATGCACGTGTATATGTGCGTGTGTATTATGTGTGTTCTGTGTGTGTGTGTATGTGCGTGTTCTGTGTGAATGTGTTCTCTGTGTGTGTGTATATGCGTGTTCTGTGTGAATATGTGTTCTGTGTGTGTGTGCGCGCGCGCATGCGCGCGCATATGTGTGCATGTGTTCTCTGTGTGTATGCATACGTGTGTATGCACATGTATGTGTTCTGTAAGTGTGTGTGTATGTATGCGTGTATTTATGCTGCGTGTATGTCTTCTGTACGTGTGTATGTATGACTGTGTGTGTGAGCATATGTATGCACAAACGTATGCACGTACATGTGTATATATACTTGTGCATGTGTGCGCATGTCTGCTCGCGTGCGAGTGTGTACACGTGCATGTGTGTGTGCGTGGGAAGGCGGGGGGGGGGGGGGGGGTGAAGAGGATAGTTGCCCTTCATAGGTTGATTAAAGTATTTTTGACTTGACTTCATTTGATAAAGTAGTGAGGAGAGTAGTTGTTTATTTTTTTTAAATTCTTTTATATCAAGGATAATAGAATAAGCACTCATGTGCTTTTTTTACATCCAGTCCCCGTGTGT
>CM054159.1:8642927-8645427 GCA_028751875.1 Rapana venosa | reverse complement strand
TAAACAAGTGCTTCGGTCTTGTCTGGCACTGCTGACTTCATGGATTCTCATGCCACAGGATTCGGTGATGCTGCCAAAGAGAGAAGCTGATGGTCTGCCTTTTTTCTTTTCATTTCAGTCTTGCCTTGAAAGACAGTCTTCAGAAAGTGGTTTCGTGGCCCATATCCTACGTAATTTCTATTTATTTTCATTGATTAATGATTGAAATGTTCTTGCTTTTCTCAATTCTTGCGGTATGCTTTCGGTTGTTTTTCTTTCTTTCCAACTGACCCTGAGCAGCTTTCTATAAAAACACCCACATCTCAGCTGCTTCAGTTCTTTTGTCATATTTTTCTTTGTGTGAGGGATTCTCAATTATAGAACAGGACGAGCCATAGTAAGCATTTCATTATTTTCCATTTTCATCTGGCAAGGAATGCTGCGACCTTTCCACGTGTTTATTTGACTCATTCTACTTTTTTTCCATGCCCTATTCTTGCGTTTAACATCTTTGGCACATGATCCACCAGTTTGTTCTGACTGAACCTAGATATCCAATGTCTTTGACATTTTGTAAAGGAGATTTCGTTCCACTCAAGGCCAGTCCACTCTCTGATGGGAAGACTACATCAGAAAGTGGACTGGCCTTGAGTGGAACGAACTGCTACAGAAAGCAGAGGACCGCGGGGAGTGGAGGAAGCTGGTTGCAAAATCATTAGTGCCCCCACGGTCCAAGGGACTACGGGGTAGGTTAGATGAGGAAAAGGTAAAGGTGTCCCATAACCTGTGTGATCGTAGGGAAGCGAGGCATCAGAGACCTCAACTTCTCCAGGGACCAGCATATCGAGGGTGGCGCCCATCTCCACTCCCTCGCTGCTTTACCTTCCCTGACCCTAAAGAGGGCAGGTATCCATTTACAGCTGAGGAGGTAAGGAAAGGAGATTTATATATCAACGACAGTCATAAATAAAATTAAAATAAAAAGCAATGGTTTTTAGGATTTTAGATCCTTAAATATTTTTTCTTAAATTCCATTGACCCTAAAAAAATATTTTAAAAACCTGTATCCAGGAAAATGGCGCCTCTCTGGTGGGAATCAGCACACGAGCTGAACACGACTTTGTCAGTGGCTGGCTGCTGTCTAATGACCTCTCCAGGTACATCTGTATCCCCATGATGACCATCCTGTAGTGTGCTGTGGTGTGGTGTGTTGTGGTGTGGTGTGTGTGTATGGTGTGGTGTGGTGTGGTGTGGTGGTGGTGGTGGTGTGTGGTGTGGTATGGTATGGTGTGGTTTATGTGTATGGTATAGTGGGGGTGTGGTGTGGTGTGGTGTGGTATGGTGTGGTGTGGTGTGTGTGTATGGTGTGGTGGTGGTTGTGGTGTGGTATGGTGTGGTGTGGTATGGTGTGATATGGTATGGTATGGTATGGTATGGTGTGGTGTGGTTGTGGTGTGGTTATGGTATGGTATAGTGTGGTGGTGGTGTGGTGGTGGTGGTGTGGTGGTGGTGGTGGTGGTGGTGGTGGGGGTTTGGTGGTGGGGGTCTGTATCCACATGATGATCATCCTGTAGAGTACTGTGTTGTGTTGTGTTGGTTTGGTGTGGTGTGTATGGTGTGGTGTGTTGTGGTGTGGTGTGAAGTGGTGTGTGTGTGTGGTGTGGTGGTGGTGGGTGGCATTTGTTGGGGTGGTGGTGGTCTGTATTTACATGATGATCATTCTGTAGTGTACTGTGTTGTGTTGTTGTGTGGTGGTGTGGTGTGGTGTGTGTGGTGTGGTGTGGTGTGGTGTTGTATGGTATGGTATGGTATGGTGTGGTGTGGTGTAGTGTGAGGTGGTGTGGGGTGGTGGGGGTGGGGTGGGGTGGTATGGTATGGTGGTAGTGTGGTGTGGTGTGGTTTGCTGTGGTTTGGTATGGTATGGTGTCGTGTGTGTGTATGGTGTGGTGGTGGGGGTGTGGTGTGGTGTGGTGTGGTATGAATGGTGTGGTGGTGGTGGTGTGGTATGTGTGTGTGTGGTGTGTGTGTGGTGTGTGTGTGGTGTGTGTGTGTGGGTGTGTGTGTGTGTTGTGTGGCGGGGTGAGGTGGCGTGGTGGTTGATGTGTGTGTTGTGTGTGTGGTGTGATGTGTGTGTTGTGTTGTGTTGTGGTACGGTGTGTTATGCTTTATTGTGCTGTGTTGTGCTGTAAGTACTGTATCGGATTGTATTAAGCTATGTTGTGCTGTGCTGTGTTGTACTGCGTTATTTTGCACTGTATTGTATTGTACTGCACTAAATGACATTGTGTTGTGTTTTGTTATGATGTGCTGCATTTCATCGTATCGTTTCGTATCGCATCTTATCGTAAGGCAGAGTTTCATATCGCATCATCATATTCTCTATCTTATTATACTGTATTGTATTTTATTGTATTTTATTGTATTGCATTCTATTACACCACACCACATTATATTGTATTGTATTGTATACTATAAACACGTCAAATTTCTCTGCGCCAAAATTCGGACTGCTACACTGTAT
>CM054159.1:8625427-8637927 GCA_028751875.1 Rapana venosa | reverse complement strand
CATTTATTTCTTCTCTCCTGTCTTCTACCACTCGGACCTTTATTTGTTGTTTTTCATGCAGCAGAGAGTGGTATGCCAGCGTTTTGAGACCTTGACCGGTTCATTCATTCTGATCGATTGGTTGATTGAATTATAGACTCATTCATTCATTTATTTGCTCATCCCTTACTTCCCCCTCCCCCCCCCCCCCCCCCCCTCCCCCGCCTCATCTCTTACTCGCTCTGTTTTCCCTTGCAGGGGTGAATGGCATACCAGCGGTTTGATCCGAAATCTGGAAGCAGGGGACATCATTTGGGAAAACGACGGTTCGGTGGTGTCCCCTGATCTGCACTTTTGGCTTAGCGAGGCCGACAGAGTGGACAGTGGGCAGTTCATCACCTATAAGTATGGAGGTGGGTGGGTCACTGACTGGTTTCTTTTCATAACTGTATGAAACTGTTGTTGAATTGATATCACGAACACAATGATGTCTCCAACTTTAATAATTATGTTGAACAATGATGTATTAAACACTGATGTCTTGAGCAACTATGTCTTGAGAATTGATATGTTAACAACAATATTGTCTTGAACATTAATATGTTGAACAATGATACCTTGAACATTAATATGTTGAACAATGATGTCTTGAACATTAACATGTTGAACAATGATGTCTTGAACATTAATATATTGAACAATGATGTCTTGAACATTAATGTGTTGAACAATGATGTCTTGAACATTAATATATTGAACAATGATGTCTTGAAATTAATATATTGAACAATGATGTCTTGAACATTAATATATTGAACAATGATGTCTTGAACATTATTGAACAATGATGTCTTGAACATTAATGTGTTGAAAAATGTTGTCTTTAACATGAATATATTGAACAATGATGTCTTGAACATTAATGTTCCCCCCGAGGGGATGCCGGGGGCCTATCAGTATAAAAGCATCCCCCCATTCTGGAAATTCTGTGCTAGAAATTTCCTCTTTTCTATCACTCTCTTTGTTTCTGCCTTGTTCCTTTTCTTCCTGTCACCACCTCCTTCTTGTCTATTTTCTGCCTTCTTGGTCCATTCTCCTGCCTTTTTTCCAGAAAGAACTTAAAGGGTAACTATTCTCTCTTGTGCCGAAGTCGGATGCGCTGGGCCTGACTTGTCAGGCGCTTAACGGCAGCGTGACGCATTTTCACTCATATCACAGACAACAATAGTTGCTGTCTGAGCGTTCGACGAAGAAGAAGAACATTAATGTGTTGAGCAATTATGCTTTGAGCATTAACATGTTGAACAATTATATTTTGAGTATTAACATATTAAACAGTAATGTCTTGAACATTAACGTGTTGAGCCATGATGTCTTGATTATCAACATGTTGAGATGGTAATTATGTTTTGAGTATTAACACGTTCAGTTGTTAATTATGTCTTGAGTATTAACATGTTGAGCTATTAAATATGTCTTGATTATCAACATGCTGAGTTGGTAATTATGTCTTGATTATCAACACGCTGAGTTGGTAATTATGTCTTGATTATCAACACGCTGAGCTGGTAATTATGTCTTGATTATCAACACGCTGAGTTCTTAATTATGTCTTGAGTACAATCTGATGAGTAGGGTTCAATTCCCGTTCACGGGGATTTTTCCCCTGGAGTTAACATCAGTGCAGACTCCACTCTCCCCAAAAGTCCTTCGGATGAGACTATAAACCGAGGCCCCGTGTGCGAACGCACGCACAACATCTTGGGCACACGTTAAATCCTGTTCCGCTTTTCGTAAGAATAGGCCATTGAGTGCCGGTAGGAACAGATGACAAAATTTACAAAACCGCACACACACGGGGACTGGGTGTAAAAAAGCACACAAGTGCTTATTCCATTATCCTCGATATAAAAGAATAAAATAAAATAATTTTAAAAAATAAACATTGAGTATTAACATGTTGAGTTGGTAATTATGTCTTGATTATCAACACGCTCAGCTGGTAATTATGTCTTGATTATCAACACGTTAAGTTGGTAATTATGTCTTGATTATCAACACGCTGAGTTGTTAATTACGTCTTGATTATCAACATGCTGAGTTGGTAATTATGTCTTGATTATCAACACGCTGAGCTGGTAATTATGTCTTGATTATCAACACGTTAAGTTGGTAATTATGTCTTGATTATCAACACGCTGAGTTGTTAATACTGTTTTGATTATCAACACGTTAAGTTGTAATTATGTCTTGATTATCAACACGCTGAGTTGTTAATACTGTTTCGATTATCAACATGTCCGACACTGACGTGGCGCTGTTAACAGTGGTGACTATGGATGGAGCCGGGCTCCAGGGCAGAGTGATCTCCCCTTCATCTGTGAAATCAGCCGCCAGGAGGCGTACAGAATCACTGCAGACAGACGAGATTTTGGTCAGTTCCACATTTGTGTGTGTGTGTGTGTGTGTGGGGTGTGTGTGTGTGTGTGTGTGTGTGTGTGTGTGTGTGTGTGTGTGTGTGTGTGTGTGTGTGTTGTGTGTGTGTGTGTGTGTGTGTGTGCGTGCGTGCGTGCGTGCGTGCGTGCGTGTGTGTGTGTGTGTGTGTGTTGTTTCATGGAATGAGAGCATGGATAATCGTTCAATGGTCGAATGCTGTACCTCTTTATGTGTTGAATATAATGGATAGTTTTCCTTGTAGTCATGCTGATCGCATTGTGACTGAATGTGTGTGTGGTGTGTGTGTGTGTGTTGTGTGGTGTGTGTGTGTGTGTGTGTGTGTGTGTGTGTGTGTGTGTGTGTGTGTGGTGTGGTGTGTGTGTGTGTGTGTGTGTGTGTGTGTGTGTGTGTGTTGGTGTTTATGTGTGGTGTGTGTGGTGATGCTCATTGCCATTCGATCAATGCTTTAAATCTGTCACTTCCATGTACCCTGCTGCTTTTTAACCAAAAAAATCTTGTTCACTCTTTCAATACAAATTTGAGTAAATGTTGGTAGACGAGCCAAAGAACAATTGCATACTCCATTCCTGCCCCCCCCCCCCCCCAAAAAAAAATGTGTGTGTGTGTGTGTGTGTGTGTGTAGTGTGTGTGTGTGTGTGGTGTGTGTGTGTTTGTGAGTGTGTGTGTGTGGTGTGTGAGTGTGTGTGTGTGTGTGTGTGTGTGTGTGTGTAGTGTGTGTGTGTGAGTGTGTGTGTGTGAGTGTGTGTGTGTGAGTGTGTGTGTGTGAGAGAGAGAGTGAGTGTGTGTTTGTGCTCACTTTAACCTTCATCTATCCCGTGGTCTAATCGACTGTTGGGGCACCACTGAAGATATTGCAACCAGCTTCCTCCACTTTTCGCAGTTTTCAACTTTCCGTAGCAAGTCGTTCCACTCAAGGCTATATCCACTCTCTGATGTTGTCTTCCCATCGTGTTCTCTGTCTGCCTCTTCTTCCTCTCCCTCCTTGTACTGTTCCCTGTAACAGGACAGCCTTGGCCAGTCCAGATGTTGCTGTGACATTCCCGTACCATTTCAGTTTGCTGGGTTTATTTCATGGAAGTCAGGACCTCTTCATATGGCCCTGTGACGCTTTCAACTCTGATTTTTACTTCCTCGTTAGCTATGTGATCTCTGTATCTCTCCATGTTATGCTTGTCTGTGTGTATCATTTATGTATACGGTGTTTAAGAAATCCTGTCTTTGAAAATAGTGCAGACTGTAAAGAATATGCTGAAATGGACATGAGATTACCACTTCATAATAAAATATGTATATGCTAAAGCGTCTTGCCTGAAAAATTGATGACGCATTCGTTGGTATCTATTCAATGTACTTTCTGTGATATCGTCAATCAAAGACAATGAAAATTTTTTTTTTAAAACAGAGACACGTTTTCAGTAAACAGAACATCTGAAAAGTAGGTTTCAGAAAGAAAAACACCAGAATATCTAAACAGTAGGTTTTCAGAAAAAAACCCAGAATATCTAAAACGTAGGTTTTCAGAAAAAAAAGAAATCTGAAAAGTAGGTTTTCAGAAAAAAAACATCTAAAAAGTAGGTTTTCAGAAAAAACACACAAGAATATCTAAAAAGTAGGTTTTCAGTAAACAAAACCCAGAACATCTGAAAGGTAGGTTTTCAGAAAAAAAGAGAAAATCTAAAAAGTAGGTTTTCAGAAAAAAAACTGAAAATCTAAAAAGTAGCTTTTCAGAAAAAACAGAAAATGTAAAAAGTAGGTTTTCAGAAAAAACCACAATATCTTAAAAGTAGGTTTTCAGTAAAAACAAAACAGAAACCACACGTGTAAAAAGAAGGTTTTCAGAAAACAGAACATCTGAAAAATAGGTTTTAAGAAAACGGAACACCTAAAATTTACTATCTCATTCAGAAAATCTGTCTCAACTCAAAGACAGTGATAGGTTTTTCAGTAAACAGAACATCTGAAAAGTAGGTTTTCAGAAAACAGAACACCTAAAAATTACCATCTCATTCTGTCTCAACTCAAAGACAGTGGTAGGTTTTCAGAAAAACAGAAATCTAAAAAGCAGGTTTTCAACAAAACAAAACCCCAGAACATCTAAAAAGAAGGTTTTCAGATTTTTAAAAATCCAAAAAGTAGGTTTTCAGAAAAACAGAACATCTAAAAAATGGCTTTTCAGAAGAAGAAAAACCGAGAACATTTAAAAAGTAAGTTTTCAGTATAAAAAAGAACTTTTGAAAAGCAGGTTTTCAGTAGAAACAAAACAAAACTGAAAAGTACATTTTCAGAAGAAACAACATCTAAAAAGTAGGTTATCAGAAAACAAAACATCTAAAAAGTAGGTTTTCAGAAAAAACACATCTGAAAAATAAGTTTCACGAAAATAGAACACCTAAAATTGACAAAACCCATTCAGAAAAATCTGTCTCTAACTCAAAGACAGTGATAGGTTTTCAGTAAACAGAACATCTGAAAAATAAGTTTCACGAAAACAGAACACCTAAAATTGACTAACTCATTCAGAAAAATGTGTCTCTATCTCAAATACAGTGGTATGTATGTATGTATGTTTGTCCGTCGTGTCCGACGATGACCTCCAAAACAGCAGAGGAGGCAGCTGCTGTTTTGGAAACTGGGCAGAAATTTGATTATAGTGGAGATGTCTTGCCCCACAGTACATCCCCACTCTCTCGGCCAAGTGGGCATAAGGACAGTCAGCGTTGGAGATGTTCTCCAAAGGCCAACCAGCCCCCCAGGGCTGCAGCACATAAGGACTGTACGAGTCAAGCCGCCTAGTCAGAGAGTCATAGTCGATCACTAAAGACTAAGCTGTAAAGTGGCCTTCCATGAGCGGAAAAGCCACTGGTCATACAGCCTCTCACTTTGCTGTTGTTGCCCCCAGCGTCAATGGTTTAATCAAGAACTGTGATAAAGCCCAGGCGCTGAAGCAGAGTGTCTCAAAAGCAGCATTAACATGTTGAACAATTATATTTTGAGTATTAACATATTAAACAGTAATGTCTTGAACATAACGTTGAGCCATGATGTCTTGATTATCAACATGTTGAGATGGTAATTATGTTTTGAGTATTAACACGTTCAGTTTGTTAATTATGTCTTGAGTATTAACATGTTGAGCTATTAAATATGTCTTGATTATCAACATGCTGAGTTGGTAATTATGTCTTGATTATCAACACGCTGAGTTGGTAATTATGTCTTGATTATCAACACGCTGAGCTGGTAATTATGTCTTGATTATCAACACGCTGAGTTCTTAATTATGTCTTGAGTACAATCTGATGAGTAGGGTTCAATTCCCGTTCACGGGATTTTTCCCCTGGAGTTAACATCAGTGCAGACTCCACTCTCCCCAAAAGTCCTTCGGATGAGACTATAAACCGAGGCCCCGTGTGCGAACGCACGCACAACATCTTGGAGACACGTTAAATCCTGTTCCGCTTTTCGTAAGAATAGCCATTGAGTGCCGGTAGGAACAGATGACAAAATTTACAAAACCGCACACACACGGGGACTGGTGTAAAAAAGCACACAAGTGCTTATTCCATTATCCTCGATATAAAAGAATAAAATAAAATAATTTAAAAAATAAACATTGAGTATTAACATGTTGAGTTGGTAATTATGTCTTGATTATCAACACGCTCAGCTGGTAATTATGTCTTGATTATCAACACGTTAAGTTGGTAATTATGTCTTGATTATCAACACGCTGAGTTTGTTAATTACGTCTTGATTATCAACATGCTGAGTTGGTAATTATGTTCTTGATTATCAACACGCTGAGCTGGTTATTATGTCTTGATTATCAACACGTTAAGTTGGTAATTATGTCTTGATTATCAACACGCTGAGTTGTTAATACTGTTTTGATTATCAACACGTTAAGTTTGTAATTATGTCTTGATTTATCAACACGCTGAGTTGTTTAATACTGTTTCGATTATCAACATGTCCGACACTCGACGTGGCGCTGTTAACAGTGGTGACTATATGGATGGATGCCGGGCTCCAGGGCAGAGTGATCTCCCCTTCATCTGTGAAATCAGCCGCCAGGAGGCGTACAGAATCACTGCAGACAGACGAAGTTTTTGGTCAGTTCCCACATTTGTGTGTGTGTGTGTGTGTGTGTGTGTGTTGTGTGTGTGTGTGTGTGTGTGTGTGTTGTGTGTGTTGTGTGTGTGTGTGTGTGTTGTGTGTGTGTTGTGGTTGTGTGTGTGCGTGCGTGCGTGCGTGCGTGCGTGCGTGTTGTGTGTGTGTGTGTGTTGTTTCAGGGAATGAGAGCGGGATAATCGTTCAATGGTCGAATGCTGTACTCTTTATGTGTTGAATATAATGGATAGTTTTCCTTGTAGTCATGCTGATCGCATTGTGACTGAATGTGTGTGTGTGTGTTTGTTGTGTGTGATGTGTAGTGTGTGTGGCTGTTGACTTGAAGATTTTGTGTTGATTGTGTGTGGGGTGTGGTGTGTGATTTGGATACATATTATGTATGCTGAACTCATTTACACATGTTGATGTAAATTGTTGAGAGGCAATAGATTTTGGACTTCAGTTTTATCCATTCTGGTATTACTTGACATTAATCTCTCCTCACTCCAAAAAAAGTGTTTATGTTTATTAATATATCACTAATTGTAATATATTACTATATTATAATGATATTAATATATTATATATAAAGTCATAGTTTTATTTGTCTTGGTCATCGTTTTGGTAGGGTTCATTCGTTAGGGTTTGTGCCCCTGAGTTAACTGTTGTGTGATGTTCTTAGTTTCGTGTGTTAACGAGTGCCCGTTGTGTGAACGTGCAACGTGTTGTGTGCTGACGTTAAATCCTGTTCGTTGTAGTGAGTGAAGAGTGAGTGTGGTGTTAGTTACATTTAAACCTTCACACTACCCGGGTCTAAATCGACTGGCACAAGTCTGAAGCATTTCAACCATCTACCAATATAACAATTTTCATCTTTCCAAAATAAACATTGAGTTTTCAGTTATCTAAGGTTATAAACTCCTGAATATTCTTGATGTTTACTTCATGTGATAGTCTTGATATAACGCTGATTTAATTCTTTTTTACATCTGTTGTAATTTACTGATAAACACTGCACGGTAATGTTCTTGTTACATTCACGTTAATTGTATTTGTCTTGTTTCAATTCATGAAGTTTGACCTTTTATGCCCGTACGCTTAATTGTTTTTATTTTCTTGTTATCAAGTGATTTTCTGTTCATTATAATTGTCGCTAGTGGGTTCATTTATGTATAGGTGTTTAGCAGATCCTTCATGGAAAAAGTGACTTCAAATATGTGAAATACTCGATCCATAGTATAAAATTAGTTTATAAGTGAATTTTGTCCAAATTTGATGTGCGTTTGTTGGTATTTTCATGTTTTTGTGATATGTATAAGTACAATTGAAATTTTTTTTGTTTAAAAGTGTAGTTGTTTTTCGTAAGACTCTGAGTAGGTTTAGAAAGAACTCGTATTTCTAGTGGTTTTTCATGGAAATAAAACCATGAATATAAACGTAGGTTTCTGAATTTATGAATATATAATGTAGTTTTCTTAGTACATACATTAAATGTTTTTGGAATATGAAAATATTAAAAGTAGGTTTTGTAAAACCCTGTATTTGAGGTGGTTTTTGATAAAAATGGTATGTTAAGTAGTTGTGTTTTGAAAAATGTAAATCTTAAGTTGTGTTTTGTGATGAGATGTAAATGTGGTTTTCGTAAAGATATTCTTAAAAGTGGTTTTCGTAAAATTCATTACATACCAACTGCTGTTTAAAAATAAAATTTGTTCATTTCAAACAAATTTGAAAAATAGGTTTTAAGAAACGAACATTAAAATTTACATTCTTCGCACCCCCTCCCCCCCAAAAAAGTGTGTTTTTTAGTAGAAATTGAAAGTTGGTTTTTTGAATGTACTAAATTACTTTTGTGCTTCTCAAAGCTATTGTGTGTGTTGAGGTTTTTAGAATGAAATTAAAGATGTGTTTTTAAGAAACCCGTATTAAAGAGGTTTTAGATTTTTTAAAAATCCAAAGTGTTTTGAAAACAGAAGTAAAAGTGTTTTGCTATAATATTATTACGGATGCTTTGGGTACAAAGAGTTGAACAGTTCTTCCATTTCAGTTAAAAGCTTAGAATCTTCCTAGGTAACATCTCTAGTGTTTCAGGTCCTGTCCTATTTCTTCTCATTGTATGTCCATAACAAACCTTCCACCAATGTTCTTAAATCCCTTAACATTATTTCAGTGTTTTTAGGAATAGGAACAACTAGTGGCTTAACGTTAATTGTTTTTATCATCGTTGTTAGGTTCTGTTTCCAGTTATGAACATCGTGATTATTATTATACTTAGAATTGTCTTGAAAACAGTCAGTTTCAAAAAAATACGAACATGCTGAGAGAACATCAATCTACGCAAAAGGCTTGACCTAAAAATCAAATCGCAGTGGTCTATTAAAGATTTCTGTGCTCTACTCAAAACATTTTTTAAAAGTAAGTACAGGTATCACTAGCAAAATACAAAAGTCCATCTCATCTTCGAACTAAAATGATACTCTTCAGAAAAACAGTCACTATGTATTCAGAAGAAAAACAAGTAAGATATTATTCTGAAGGTCCGTGTTTCCGCATGACCTCAAGAAACAGCAATGAGTTGAAAAATGTTTTGAAACTGGCAAAAAATTTAAGACATCTGAAAATGTTTGTACAAAACACTGACATCCCACTACTTCTCGGACAAAGTGGGCATATGACAGTCAGCGTTGGAGATTTGACTCCAAAGGCCATCCAGCCCACCAAGCTGCAGACAAAAAGTTTACGAAATCAAACCACCTATAGTATCTCATGTCAGAATCTTCTACTCAAAAGGATGTTTAAGCGAAATCTTCCAATGAGGTTAAAAAAAAGCCAAACCTAATATAAACATCAAAAAATGCCTATTCATGACAGGTACTCTATGTTGCGTGTTGCCCGCAGACGTCAAAGTTTAATCAGAACTGTGGAAAAGCCCAGATTTGATTAAGGAGTGTCCTCAAAACACACGACATCCCTAGTCTGCCTCGCCAGGGATAGGACGAGCTGGAGTGTTCCAAGGCAACCCCGGCTGCAAGCACAAGACATCATCAAGCCTCTGTCGAGTCGCGTCTAAAGCAAGCTGTTCGAACCGTGGCATGCCGTAAAGCCGGCAACACCTGACTTTGTTTGCCCCGCGTAATTTAATCAAACTGTATAAACCCAGGCACTGAACAGTGTCTAAACCGATTCTTGTCGCCCTGACAGGACTGGAGGTCCAGGACGCAACATTTACCGGAGTGTACCCACCCTTCACTCCTCAGCGAAGCCACTGCGTCCCACTCAGCCGGAACGGTATCCACGGTTCCTTCATTCCCGCCTATTTTCCGTGGACCGCACATACAAACAAACAAATCCTTATTGTGAAATAAAGAGTGGTTTTTTTTTTTTAAATAGAGAAGATAGAAAAGGATGAGAACATTTAAAAAAAGAATTTATTAATCTTCTTTTATTTAAAATATGGGATAAGGTCTTTTGTGTGCAATTTTTTTTTAAAAAAACTGATAAGGTTATCCCCTGTGTTGTTAACAACTGTCAATTTATGTACGTGATCACGCAGAATGTCTAAATTCAAAATGCGACGTTTTTAACTATGGAAGAGCTCTGAGGAGAGATTGAGAGACAGCTGAGTAGGAATGAATGGTAGAGTCAGAGGAATGCCTATGCAGAGAGGGAGAGAGTTACGAGAAGATGTAGAGAGAGAGAGAGAGAGAAGAGCAATGAGATGACGAATGAAAACTATTGAGGAAGAGGAGTAAGCAGATGAGGATTTAGAATTCCCAGAGATGAAGATGAGAGAAGAGAGATGGAGAGAAAGAGAGAGAAGAGAAGAGAGAGAGAGAGAGAGAGAGAGAAGAGAGAGAGAGAGAGAGAGAGAGAGAGAGAAAATTTCTTTTTGGGTTCGAACGAGTAAGACAGCAAATATTGTCTGTAGAATTTTCTGTCTGTCATATGAACAAAAATGCGTTTCGCTGCCTTTAAACTCCTGACAAGTCAGCCCCAGTAATGCGACATTGGCGTAGGAGAGAGTCGTTATCTTTTAAGTCTTTCTAGGGGGAAAAAATGGCAGGAGAATGGACAAAAACAAGTAGAAAATAGACTAGAAGGTCGTGGCAGGAAGAAAATGATCAATGCAGAAGTAAAGAGAGGGATAGAAAAGAGGGAATTTTTGGCACAGAATTTCCAGAAGGTGGGGGCAGGCCCTTAGGATTCCTAGGGGTAGAAGGATAGAAGGAATGAAATTCAAATTAATGGAAGGACTACTATAAGTTGACTTGTTGTCCTGTCAAGGTGTGCGCGTATTTTTGTGACACTTTTCACGAATAAATTCTGTTTAAACCAAATCAAAATTAAGCTTTTGAAAATAATGTCGAAACTGGGAAGTTCTACCACTAGTAAAATGAACTGTGAGGAACTAGAAAGTTGGAAATCAGAGCAACAGCGAGGGTTTTTAATTGCTGGTTTAAGCTTGTTGGTAGTATAAGGGAATACCAATATTCAAATATGGCTAATAAACTGCCACCTGATAATTATGTACATCATTAGTACCCAGAAGTCTTCTTACTTAGCTACGGTAGAATACACGCTAGATTAATTAAATTGGATTTAACGGTATACGTCAGGATCAGTTTGAATTCTAAGTTATATTTTAATTTTGAATATACGAAATTTTCCTTGTCTTGACATTGACTATGAACTTTTCATTGTCCAGACATTGACTATGAAATTTTTATTGTCTTGAATTTGACTGTAAACTTTTCATTTTCTTGACATTGTCTTTAAACTTTCCATTGTCATGACATTGACTTTGAAATTTTTATTGTCTTGAATTTGACTGTAAACTTTTCATTTTCTTGACATTGTCTATAAACTTTCCATTGTCATGGCATTGACTATGAACTTTCCATTGTCATGACATTGTCTATAAACTTTCCATTGTCTTGACATTGACTATGAACTTTTTCATTGTCTGACATTAACATAAATTGTTCATTGTCTTGACATTGTCTATAAACTTTCCATTGTCATGACATTGACTATTAACTATTTATTATCTTGACATGAACCATGAACTGTTCATTGTCTGCCATTGACTACAAAATGTTTATTGTCTTGACGCTGACAATAAATTTGTGCTTGTTTTAATACTAACTCCGAATTATTATTTTTTACGCTGAATTTTCTGTTTGCATTTTTGTTTGTTTCTTTCTTTGCTTGCTTTTTTTATCTTGACAGCGAGTCTGAGATTTTGTGTTTTTATGTAACCATTGAGTTTTTATCCGTTTTGACTTGGATTCTGAATTTTTGTGTATACTGACATTGACTTTGTTCTTTTTTTTGCTCGCTTGGAAATCAAATCTGAAATGTTATTGTTTCGATATTCACTCTGAATGTGGTTTCTTCGTCCTAGCAACGACACTGAATTTTTCTTTGACTTGACAATTAACATTGATAATATTTTTCTATGATCTTGACATTGACTCTGACTTTCTTACCCTGTTGACATTGTCTTTTTCTTGACATTCTGTGCGAAATTTCGGTTGTTGTTTTTTTAACTTTGTCTCGGGCATAATTATAAGTGTCTTGACATTGACATTGTGAAACTTTCGTTCGTCTTGACATCGTTTCTGAATATTGATGTGCTCGACTTGACATTAACTGCACACGTTCGTTTGTATCGATTATTGACTGTACGCGTTTGTATCGATTATTGACTTTACGTGTTTGTATTGATTATTGACTGTACAGGTTTGTATCGATTTTTGACTGTATAGGTTTGTTTGTATCTATTATTGACTGTACATGTTTGTTTATATCGATCATTGAGTTTACATGTTTGTTTGTATCAATCATTGACTTTACATGTTTGTCTGTATCTATCATTGAACTGTACATGCTTGTTTGTATCGATCACTAATTGTATAGATATTTAAAAACATTTTTAAAATCTTTTTGATTGG
>CM054159.1:8600427-8620427 GCA_028751875.1 Rapana venosa | reverse complement strand
AAGATATTTTGGGGTAGTAGTAGTTTTAGTTATTATATATAGTGTATAGTAGTTTTTGGTAGTATATAGTATATAGTAGTAGTAGTAGTAAGTAGTAATGTAGTAGTATTTTTTTAAAGTTTAGAGTGGGGTGGGGTTTTTGGGTGAAAGGGGAGGTATGGGTGGTTTGTTGTGGGAGGGGGTTTTGGGGGGGGTTGTAGGGTTGGGGGGTTTTGGGTGGGGGTTGGTTTTATTAATTTGGGTAGGGGTGGTGGGGTTTGGGGGGGGGTTGGGGTGGGTGGGGGGGTTTTGGGGTGGGGGTTGGAGGGGTGGGGGGGTGGTGTGGGGGGGGGAGGGGATGGTGGTGGGTGGGGGGGGGGGGTGGGTTTGGGGGGTGGGGGGTGGGGGGGGGGTTGGGGGGTGGGGGGGGGGGGTGTAGGGGGGGGGTGGGGTGGGGGGGGGGTGGGGGGGGGGGGGTGGAGGGGGGGTTTTTGTGGTGTGTTTGGTGTGTGTGGGTGTAGACGGTTGGATGGGGGGGGTTTTTTTGGTGGGTACGTTTGTGACCCTTTTACCTCTCTCTCCTCTCTCTCTCTCCCCCCCCTTTTTAAAATTATATAAAAATTTTATTTATTTATTTTTTTTTTTTAATTTAATTTTATAATAAATTTTTTTTATAACCCCCTCGCATTTTTTTCATTGTCTTTAATTCCATTTTATTATAATCCAACCTTTTTCCCCTCTCCTTTCCAACCCTGGCTCGAATTTTTTTCCAAATTTTCGCCCTCGGGTCAACCTCAAACAAAATTTCACCCCCAAGGGGGATAGATCCAACGAAATTGGCGGCCCTTGTGGCCGTTAACGAAAAAACCACATAAAGAATGAATAATAATAATGAATAAGAATAAAAATGAAAATAATAAGAATAATGAATAAGAATGAAAGGGTTTTTGGGCGGTTTTCATACACCGAGGGTTGTTTTTTTTCAAACTTCTTTGTAGTCACCCAAAAGAACATAATTTACGACATACGGGCCGCCGACTACTCAATAAATTGTGGGACAGATTAACAACAGAGGGATCAACTAGAGCTTCTTCCCATTTTATATCTGTCCATTAACTTTCACCTTACACCTTTTGCTTTTCAAATACAACATTGCCATTGCCTATTTACTACCGTCCATGTGATTTACAGAATTCCAATTAATTTACAATCACCATTTACTACAGTCCCTGCATGCTATTATTCGCTTTGTGCCGTTTCTAGGGGCCATTGCATTTAATTACAATACCTTTTATTTCTACAGACCTTTTTCCCATCTATTATGGGGGCATTGTGTCACTTGCTTACTGCTATTCCATTTTAATTACAGTGTCTTTTGCCATTTTAACTTACGTGCCTTCCCCTTTAATTACGGGCCTTTACCATTTTTAAGACAGTGCCTTTGCCCTGTAAACTTACAGGCCATTGCCATGTAACAAACAGTGTCTTTGCCACTTAACTAACATTTCCTTTCCCCGCTGTTCACAGTCCCATTGGCCTTTTACCTTACGGCCACGCTTTTTAGTTAGTTCTTTGCCATTTTAACTTACAGTGCCTTTCCCACTTAACTTACAGTGCCGGGCCTTTGGGCCCGTTACCTTACAGTGCCTTTGTCATTTCCCCTTACAAGCCTTCCATAATATGTACATCCTTGGCCGTTTACCTACAGTGCCTCCCCAAATTATTACATTTCTTGTAATGTTTTTACTTACCTTTGCCCGTTAACCTCGGGCCCATTCCCCATTTTAAACCAAAAAGTGCTTTGCACGTTACCCACATGCCAGGGCCATGTTACCCTGAAGTGCCATTGCCATATTTGTACCGGCCTTTGTGCCATGTTAACCTACATCCATTTCCTTTTTCCCCTTTACAGTGCCATTTCCATGCAAACTTACAGTCCATTCCCATGCTGTTCACGTGCCTTGTAAATTTAACTTACAGTCCATTGCCATCGTTCACGGGCCCCGGAGGGGGGCCAAATTTTCCAAACGACTTCATCCCGTTTTCCGGGACACCGTTGGGGGACAAAACGTCCGAATGGAGTGCGGGCCTTTTGGAACGGAATAGTCTTTGTTTTTGTTTTTTTTTTCCCCCTATGTTATTTTTGGTACTGTATTTGTTGTTTAGGGTCTGTTTTTGGCATCGTCCCGCGTCGGTCATTACAGTTCTTCGTTACCACAGGGGGATCTTAATATACTTTTATGCGCTTTTCTTGGTACCCTTCTCTTACTGCCCAAAAATTTTCATTAATTACTCCCGGGGAGTTTGCTTTTAGGTCTGTCCAAAGAAACCCAAAAACCAATAAAATTTAAAGGAAAAGGGTCCCTTACCCATTGGTCGTGGGGGAGTAGGCAGGGAAGGCCCTCCTTTCGGGGCCAGCAATGATCGGCCCCATTCCTCGCCCCGCGTCTTACCTTCCCTGACCCTAAAGGGGCAGTACCCATTTAAGGGGAAAAAGGGGAACTGTACAACCCAACGCGCAAACGGTCACCCACCAACTGAACCACGCCCATGCGTTTAAAACACGGGCTGGGAGAAAGCGAAGCTCGACACTGGCTATCCCGTCCCCTTAAAACAAAACACTTTTCAAAACTCTCTTTTCCCCAAAATTTTTTTTTCTTTTCCTTTTATCCCTCCTTCCTTCTCCCCCATCTTTTTCCCCTTTCCTTTCCCCTTTCCTCTCTCTCCTCTCTCTTTTCTCTCTCTTTCCTTTTTTTTTCCTTTTTTTCTTTTTTTTTTCTTTTTTCCCTTTTTTAGGGGGTTTGTTTTTTCTTTTTGGTTTGTTTTGGGGGTGCTCTTTTTAAATTATTTTTTTTTCCCCTTGTGTTTTCCGTTTTTTTTTCTCTTTTTTTGCAAATTTTTTTTTTTTTTCTTTCTTTTTCTTTTTTTTTTATTTTTTTTTTTTTCCCGTTGATTTTTGGGGTTTTTTTTTTTTTTTCCCCCTAAACCTAAGTTTTGGGCATGGTTTAAAAACAACAATCCTAAAGGGGATTTTTTTTCCCTGTGCTTTTCATTATCCTCGAATAAAAAGAATTTGTCATTGCATTGCTTGTCTTTTTCCCCCCCCAGGGGCCCATCCTCTGTCAAGCAGCCTATCTCTACCGGGGCCAAGAGCAGGGGCCTTACCCGAACGCCACCCAGGGGGCATCGGGTCGCAGACCCCCAAATCCAAGGGACGACTCAGGAATACGTGGCAGATCCCGGACCACCCCCTCCACAGGGGGCCTTTCCCGGGAGAAAGCTGAGACTGAATGCAGTGAAGTGGAAGGCGGGGGCGCTAGGGAAGGGGTTTCCCGGGGTTTTGGGGCTTCTTTTTGGGGGGGACTTCCCCTTTTGAATTAAGCCTCCTTTATGATGAGGATGAGTGAGTGAGTGATGGGGGATGATGAGTGATGAGTGAGCTCTGGGTTTCATAAGAGAAGTCAAAGAGGTTTGACTTTGACTTTTTTTTTTTTAACTCTGTTTTAACCCCCTCAAAAGCGGTTTGATTCGGGGCAGAAAATGGGAAGTTTGGGGGAAAATCATGAATTTTGATTTCTTTGACTTCTCTTTTAGTTTCCGGGACGTGTCCCCAATTACTTCTTTGATATAATGAGAGAACGTCTGTTTAGTGTTGGAGGAGAATCATGAGTGCTTTGACTTTTTTTGATTTCTGTTTAAAACCCCGAGAAGAGTGATATTGATGAAAGAAAAAGGGGTGGCATAACAAAAAAAAACCAAAACGTTTTTTGTTTTTTTTGCGTTTTGCGCTGTTGCTGCGTTTTTGTTTTAAGCTCTACTGCTGCGGGTGCTCGCTTTGTTATTTTTTATTGTTGTTATTTCTGCTCCGCGTTGTTATTTTTTTGCTGCTGGGGCTGCTGTGTTTTTTTTAATGCGCTAGCTGCTGCGATTTTGTTGTTGTTGTCGCTGCTGCTGTTGTTGTTAATGCGCACGCTGCTTTATTATTGTTGTTGTCGCGCCTGCGTTCGCGGGTTCCAACCTCAAAAACTACGGGGGGGGGGGGGGGGATCACCCAGAAAAAACACCCCTTTTTCCCCACTACATTTGGGGGGAACCCCTTTAAAATTTTTTGAAGTTCAAAGTGTATTGTTGTGTTGTGTGGTGTGGTGTGTGTTGTTGTTGTTGTGGGTGTGGTGTGTGTGTGTGGTGGTGTGTGTGTGCGTGGGGTGTGCTGTGGGGTATTTGTGTGTGGGCGTGCGTGTGCGTGTGGGTGTTTTGTGGGTTCGGTGTGCCGTGTTGTGCGGTCCGGTGTGTGCTGGCGTGTTTGGGGTGCATTTGGGGTTTATCTATTTATTATTTTTATTCTTTTATATCGGGATAAGGAAAAGCCTTAGTCTTTTTTACATCCATCCTCGTATGTATAGGTTTTGTAAATCTGTATCTGTTCCCACCGGCACGAAAAGGGCCTACTCTTACAAAAGCGAAGGGGTTTTAAAACGGGGTTGTGTGTGCTGCGTGTATACTGCGGCGTGCGTTTTGGGTTTTTGGTGTGCTGTGTCCGTTTTTTTTATGTGTTTTATTTATTCTTTATGTTTCTTTTTATCGGGGAAAATGGAATAAGCACTTATGTATTTTTACACCCATCCCCGGGGTATGCAGTTTTTTGAAAATTTTTGTCATCGTTCCCGCGTGCGTGTGTGTCTTGTCTGGTGTGCACACAAAGCCTTTTTCATCTAGAATCGGGGATCACACGCGGACGGGGGTCGTTGCTGACCTGGAAGTGAGGCCAGGGAGTGCCCCCCCCTACATATTTTCGGCTTGGGGACTGCTTGGATTCCGTTTGATATTTATTTGGGTTTGTTGTTTTTGGGGTTTTTATTATTCTTTTTGATTGGGTTTTTGTTGTTTTTTATTTTTGGGGGTTGTTATTGTTGTTGTCTTATTTTTGTTGGTTTTTTGGGGGGTCGTCGTTCATCCTTTGCGATGAAAACTCCGTGTTCATCACTTCCCTTATGCTGCAGTCCTGCACGAAGTATTCACGTCTTAGGTTTTTTTTGGTTTTTTTTTCTCCTCCTCCATCTCCTTCGGAGAGACTTAAACCCGGGTCCCGTGTGCGAACGCACCAGAACACTTGTGCAACTTAAAAAACCGGTTCCGCTTTTCGGAAGGGGTCATTTGTTCGGGGGAACGGATGAAAAATTTTAAAAAACTTCGTACCAAACCGGGGATTGAGAAAAAAACACACCACCCTTTACCATTTTCCGGAAAAAAAAAATAAAAAATAGAAAAAAAAATATCTTGTATTCGTCAAACTGAGACACAAACAACTTTTTTTTTGCCTTTTTCACTTCGGATTTTCGGGTTCTGCCGTTCCCCCGCTCTTTTTCTCCTCCACCCCACCCACACCCAAATCCCATTTAACATCCTCAGGGTCAAAGCCCCACAGGGACTCCCCACTGTGGGCTCCCAAAGGCCCCCAGCCAAAGGTCCTCACTGCTTCTGGGTCACTTTGGGGGGTTTCAGTGGGCCTGTTCTAGCTAACATACGCGGGACACCACCTTTAACCCCCTATGAGACAGTAATAGTCAGTCCGGGCTAACCGAGAGAGATCCCCACCCGGGGTGCCCACCCAAATGTCCTCCCAACCTTTTCCCTAAATTTTCAACCTCGAGGCTCTGCACAACACACATAAAACAGACTTAACTCAAAAAATCTTATATAAACAAACAATAGTGCAAAGTTGATCTCGAAGAGAATACACATAAAATTTACCCCACAATCTCGAGTTAATAGCATAGAAACTTTTTTTTTAAAGTGTTTTTGTCTTGATGGGACTTTGCTTTCAGAGTTTCACAGTTAGGGTTTTTGTTAACCCCTAGGGGGGGAAATTGTTTAACTCTGTTTTACCCCCTCCCCCTAAAATCCTGAGAATTCTCATGAAAAGACAAAAGCGTTAAGGGAAATATAAGCGCAGACTGAGCTTGTTGGTCATGCAACAGAAACAACAACAAGCGACAAGACATTTTTCAAAGCAAAAAGGGGGAGGGGGGAAAAGAGGCAGACCACTAACACCATTTTACCAACACACTGAATCAGGGGTCGGGGAAAGGGGGGCTAGGAATTTGTATACTCCAAGACCAAAAAAAGAGGCCAACCTATTGGCATACGTGGAGCTCCTACTTCGCACTCGATTAATAATATAATAATAAAAAAAAAATAATAAAAAAAAATAATAATAAAATAATAATAAAATAAATAATAAAATAATAATGTATTTGGGAATTTAAAAACCGGAAATTTTGTAAAGCAACAAATAAAAAAAAAGAAGACAGTGACAGAGACACCCAAAAAATTGCTAAAATTTTTTTTGGGCCGTAAGAATCCAAAGCTAGGCTGATTACTACAGGTAGTCTTGACAAAACCCACGGTTGTTGCTATTCTATGCTTTGGGGACCCCCTTTTGGATAGTTGCAGAAAAAACCAAGAATCTTGTTTTTCTTTACAACCATTATTTCTTGACTATCATCCAGTTAGGATTTAGCTAAATTCAAAGGCTCTCCCAAAAATCTGTTCTCCTTTTTTTAAAAAAAAAAATAGGGTAAATTGTTCTGCTTCTCTGTGTTTTGCATACGGGCCCACTGATATATGTTTTTCTAGCGAAATAAATTCTGTTTGGGGGGGGGGGGGGGGGGGGGGGGGGGGGGGGGGTTCAGATGCAATATTCTTTATTTTTTTTTTTTTTTACGTTCCAGGTAGATATCTCATTGATTGCTCAAAATTTTTACCACAAAATTTCCGAAGGGATGTATCCCAAATCCAAAACTTAAGAAGCTAGAACAGTTACTGCAAAAAATATTAAGAAAAGAATGTTTAAAAACGCTAAAAAAAAGAAAAAAATAACTTTATATTTTGAGCCCCTTTAGCAAAATATTTCTCTGTTGTGTGTGTGTGGGTGTGTGGTGTGTGGGGGTTGGGGGTTTGGGGTTGTGTGGGTGTGGTTTTCACTGATATTTTAAAGTGTTTTTATCATGTATATAGGCATGTAGGTTGTAGAGATAGCAAGGGTATTTTGACCCCACCCCCCCCCCCCCCCCCTAAAAAAACCCCACAATTACTTATTTGGTTCTTTATTTGAAATTTCCCATTCATTTCCCGGATGAAACACTGATTTTTAAATTTTTCAATACGTTTTTGGGTGTCAAAAAACAACAACAACAACAACACCAACAAAACAACAACAAAAACGGACAAGTTCTGGCCACGTGGAGGGAAGACTGAAAAAAAGGGAAATGTCCTGACGGTTTGCCCCCCTGATCGCAAAGCATGCGGGATTATCAAGTACCCAGAACATCAGGGCGTGTTTTACCACCGGGCAGCCCCGTGTCGGGGTCGGTCTGCTCCCTTCTTCTGCTGTCGTTTTCGTTTGCTTTCGTTGTTTTGTCTCCCTGCCTGTCGTTTTTGTCGTTGCCTGTTTGTGTGTTTTCTGTCGTTTTTTTTGTCGCCGTTTGTGTGTTTTCGGGGGGCTTCTTTTTTTTGCTCCTTTCCTGTCTGGGGTTTTCACGTCTGCCCTGTCTGATTAATCTCTGTTTTGTCTGTCTGTCTGTCTTAATTCTCTTTTTCTGGTTCCACATCATCTATCCACTCCCTTCAACGTATAAAAAAACTCCGCCTCGTATTTCCAAAAAAAAAATCTAGCCTTTACCCCTCTTGCGATCTCCCCCAGGGCTCCCTGTCCCAAGAGTGTTTAAAAACATACCCTCTTTACAAATGCTCCACAAAACTAAAACCCCCCCTTGTAATGTTTAACCCTTACACCCCTTCACGTTCCCCCGCTCCTGCAATCCTTTGGGCCTAAATACCTGATTCAACCAATCCCTGTTGCCCCCGCTCATTCCTTTTTGGGGCCCATCGACCGGGAAGAGCCCCCCTTTTTCCTTCCCAAAAACCCCGTTAGACATTTTTAAATCCAACCTAAACAATTTATTTCAAACCTAATTTTTCCCCCCCCTTTTATATCAACCCATGCCCTATCCCCCTGCTAAAAGAACGCCTGTATGTGTGTTGCTTTTGAAAAAATTTTTACTATCGAAATTTTTATTTCAAGTTTGTCTCATCGCCCATGTTTGTAAAACTGTTTGTTTAAACTATTGATTATTATCAGATTCATGATGTGTAAATTGGGTTAATGCATCCTTTGATTGTCTTTTTGCAAGATAACCCATAAAATTCCATTTAGTAATATAGTAGAGTTGGGTATAGTTTAGTAAAATTTTGGTGTTTGTCTGCCTGTCGGGCTGTCTTTTGTTTGTCTCCGCTGTTTGGGTTTGACTGTCTTTTTCAAAATTCTTTGTTTTGTCGGCTGTCTCTTGTTTTCTCCTTCTGTCTGTGTTCTCTGTCGCTTAATTTCTGTTTTTTCCCGTCTTCGTTTTTTTTTTTGTCTCCTTTCGTCTGTGTTTTGACTGTCTTCTGCTAAATCTCTAGGGTTTTTTTTCTGTCTGTCGTCTGCTGTTTCTCTCTTCTCTTCTCTGTCTCCTCTCCTCTCCCTCTCTCTCTCTCTCCCCTTTATATTTTTTAAAAATTATATATATAAAAATATATGTATGATATTTTTTAAATCATTAATTATATATATATATATAATATATACATATCTGTATTTTGTTGTTGCTGTTTTCCTCTGCTTGTCCGTCATCTGTTTTTGTTTTCGTTACTGTTTTTCTTGTGTTGTCGCTCTTTTTTTTTTTTACCCCCTGCAAAGGAAAAGTTACTGCCCCCCCCCCCCTTTTCCCCTTACACACACACACACACAAACCCCACACACACATACACACCACATACAAAAACAAACACACACACACACACACACATACACAACACACACACAACACCACATACCGCGCCGTCGCGTACACCTTCACCATTACATTACCTAACTTTTTGAATTACTGCATCACCTGCAAAATAGGAAATTACTTAAGCGTGAAAGCTTTCTTTTTGAAAGTTTTTAATGGGTGGGGTTTTAAAAGCTTTGTAACCTTTAGGATTCACCGATCTCGGGGATTTGAAAAGTTGTCCTTTAGGGGGGTTTTTTAAAAAAAATGGTCTTCTATAAAAATACTTTGGGCTTGATAACCACATACCATTAGCTTTTTCCTAAATATCATCACAAAAGCAGTATAAGGGTTCCCTTAAAAAAGGGGGTTCCAATAGGTTAACAAGTCACACACAACTCCCCCTCCCTTTAAAAAAAAAATTTTAATGCAGTCCCCCCAAAGCTTTTTCCCCCCCACCCCCAAAAAAAAACCAACATAAGTCAAGTTGAGTCACACCCAAAAAATTTTTTTCTAACAATAATGGGGGGAGGGGATAGCCTAGGGGTTGAACATTGCCTCCAATCTGACGCCCCCGGGTTCGTTCCCTTAAAGGGGGATATTTCCCCCGAGTTAACATCAGGCACTCCACCCCCCAAAAAAATTTTTCCCAAGAACTAAAAACCCGGGGCCCCGTTCAAAAGCACGCAGAAATTTGCCAATTTTAAAATCCTTTCCCTTTTCGAAGATAGGCCATCATGTACCGGGGGGAACAATGCAAAAATTTACAAACCCCCCCCCCAAACGGATATTAAAAAAAAAAAAAGCATGAAATGCTTTCCCTTACCTCGAATAAAGTTTTTTAAAAAAAAACAACAACAAAACAACCATTCATTTTCCCTAAACCTCGAACGGTCACAACCTAAACTTTTTTCCCGATGCGCGGGATTTCAAAACCCTTTCACCAAGACCCCCGTCCATTCAAAACCATCGGGCACAAGGGGGGACTTTTTACTACCTCTGCTCCCCGGGAACCGCCCCCACCCCCACCTCCCCCTGCTGAAAAAGGGGCCCCCATTGGGAGGCAGCCCGAAGAAGCGCCCAAACCGGGGCCTCAGAAAACGGAAATGTCTCATCACCCAACGGGTGACTCAGATAGGGACGTACCCTTCAGGGGGGAGAATGCTTAGGCGTTGCTACCAGTTCGGGATTTTGAGGTGTCGGTGAGGGGGGGGAGAGAATGAAGATTGTTTAAGGGGTGAGTGACGGGTGGGATGGTTGGGGGGGGGGGGGGGGTTTGGATGTCTGAAAGAAAGGGAGGGGGAGGGTTAGGAAGGGGTGGGGGATGGTGTTGGGGTGGTGGGGGTGTGGTGGTGTGGTGGTGTGTGTGTGTTGTGTGTTGTTTGTGTGTGGTTTTTGTTTGTTGTGTGTATCGTGGTGTTTTGTTTTGGTTCAGTGACAGAGAAGATAAGAAAACAACAGATAGACAGATAGATAGATAGAAGATAATAATAAAGAGTAATAGAAAAATAAAGATAATAGATAGATAGAAATAATAGACAGACAGAGACAATACAGAGAAACAAAATAAAGAACACCGAAGAAAACGGGATAAGGAAAAAGAAAACGGGAAATACATCCCAAAAACAAAAGCAACCCCACCCCACACCACACCACACCAAACAACACCACAACACACCACCCCATACAACCCCCACCCCACCCAAAACCAAACCCAAACACAACCACACCACACCCCCACGACCCCAACCCCAAAACCCCAAAAACCACAACAGCCAAGCACAACAACCACACCAATCAACAACCAAAAAAAAAAACTCAATATAACACCCCCAACCCAGCTCACCACCGGCCCCCACCCCCCAGACAGAGCGCCCATCACATAGCCTGTAAAACCCCCAGGGGGGATGAAAAAACCGGCTTCCTGGGGCCCCAAACCCCCCCCAAGCCCAAAACCCTGGGCCTGCAGCTGACCTGTTTTTCCCCAAGGGGAGCCCCTCAACCCGGGGACCTGCACTACCGCCGGGGAGTTTTGGGGGGGGGGGGGAGGGAAAATTTTTTTTTATTTTTTTTTCTTTTTTTCTCTGCGTCTTTTGTCTCTCTATCTCTCCTTTTGGGCTCTCCTCGCTCCACACACACAACACACACACCACACACACACACACCACACCACACAACACATACACACCCCCACCACCATAGAGGGGGATTTTTTTCACTTTTTTTCAAAAAAACTAAAAACTGTAGATGCAGGGAAAATTCTTTAACCCCAAGTACAACTTTTTAACCCAACGCCTTTAAATTTTTTCCAGAGAGATTTTAAAAATAATATTTGCCCTTGGGGATTTTGGTAGATATCCATTTTTGTTGACCCGTTACCAAGTAATCAATATTGGGGTAAAAATTTTGGTATGCCTGATCATAAATCCCAGACAATGCACAAATTTTTGGAGACAGGTAACAAGGGGAAAAAATTGGGAACACATGTAGAAAGATTTTATCACCCCCGGGGTTTGTTATGTTTGGACAATCAAAATTGGGAATTCCTCACCTTATGAAAGAATTTCCCAAAAACTATACAAGGTTTTTCCCAAAAAAAATGGGATGATCTCATCACTACCGACTACTTAGATTTTCACCCGATTATTTTAAGCAAATTATGTATGGAAGAGAAACTTTAGAAAACCGTAGAAAGTTTTTCTAGGTCAAACAGAACCTTTAAGGGAATTTCAGTTATGGAAAAACCCATTACTGATCCCTTTTGCCCATGTATGGCCAACAAAAAGAAATTTGTCACTTTTTACTTGATTCCAAAATATGCTGTATGCAAGAAAAAATTCCTTTTATTTTTAAGATTTCATCGAATCTGAAAGTGCACTTCTTTTTTATGAACACTAAACCAGTGATGTTTAAAGTTGGGTTTTTTCTTTCTAATGTTTAGATACAAAATAAGGATGCACCTTTATGAAAATAATGTTAATGTTTTTCCCATGGGGCCCTAGGGGCCCCAAAAAAAGAATTAAAATTATTGTTTTTGTTATTTTACACACACCACCACCCCCACCACCAACCACCCCGCATGTTCATTGTTTTGTTAAACCATTTACGTGGGGGAACAAAAGAAAGTGAGAGGCTGTATATCCAATGGCTTTCTTTCCCCCTCGGGAACCCCTTTACAGCTTTGTCTTTAGTGACGACTTACCCCTGACTAGAGCTTGATCGCTCAGTCCTTTAAATTGCTGCAGCCCTTGGGGGGGTTGGCCTTTGGGGGCAATCCAACGCTGACTGTCCTTCTGCCCCCCCTTGGCCCAAGAGTGGGGGTACTGTGGGCAATATCTCCACTATAAACAAATTTTTCCCATTCCAAAAAGCAGCTCCTCCTCGCTCTTTTGGATCTCGTCGGACACGACGGACAAAATACATTCTTTTTTATCGAGGAAATGGAATAAACAGTCATTTCTTTTTTTTAAAATCTAGCCCCTTTGAATCAAATTGGGTCAATTTTGGGGCATGTTTTTTTAACCGCACACAGCCTACTCCAAAAAGCGGAACAGGGTTTAACGTGGCCATGTTTCTACATGCGTTCGAACACGGGCCTCGGTTTATAGTCTCACCGAAAGGGGGGGAGAGAGAGAGACAGGGGGAGAAGGGGATTGTGAGGGGGGAGGGGGTTTTTTTGGGGGGGTTGGTGGGGATGGGGGGGGGGTTATAGTTGGTGGAGGATTGGATTAGATAGTTTCTAGCTGGGGCGTTTTACTGGTTCGGTTTTATTTTTTTAAAAAAATTTATTTTTAAGCTGTCCTCCTCTTCTGTGATGTTCGGCTTGCTGTTACCCAAAAGAAAAGCCGTCCGATCTCTCCTTCCCCCCCCCCCCCCCCCCCCCCCTCCCCCTGCCCATACGAAGATTTGTTATCTTTATCCGCAAGGGCTCAAGTTCCAGGGGCTCACAAAGTAACCCCCCATGGGTCACCACCAATAGGCCATGTACTTTTGCTGGGCCTTTGGTGGGGTTTGAGTGGGCTTTATGGGTTACATAGAAAAGGGCCCACCTGCTAAGCCCCACTGTAACATAACAGTTTAGCGCAGGGCCCAAATGATGAGCCCCATCCGGGGTATTTTGCCACACCGTCCCTTTTAACACGTTTCCTGTGAACCCCCCCCAAAGGGTTTGACACAAAAATCACCCCTGGGGCAAAGATATGGGAAAACCCAAAAATGAGGTTCGATGGGGCCAAACAAACCGGGGACTTTAATCAAGACATTTTCTTTTTTGCATGATGATCAATATAAAGGGGTGATGAATGATGCACTGTGGAATTGCAGGGCTTTTTTGACACCGACAGGTCTTATCACCCCCTACAAATATATTCCGGGTTCAACCGGGGCCCCGGGGGACACCGACACCTGCAGGTTTTGGGCAAAAAACAGAGCAACATTCTAAAAACGTATCCTTAAAATAATACAAGCTCGACATTGGGCCCCTCTACCCCGAGGCCCCTACAAACCACTGGGGAGGGGCCGGCAAAGTCTGAAAAATAAAATCCCTTCACTCTTTTGGGTTCGAACCCCGCGACCTTCCAGCCCGGGGCCCCCCCGCAAACCCCCCCCTTTTTTGGGGTTTTATCTGGGCTTGCATTGTGTTTGAGGGGCGTGTTTGGTTTGTGTTTCTGATCGGTACGTTAGTGGTGTTTACTTAGTTCGGTTGATCTGGGCTGGGCCCGCTTTTTTTCCCTTTTCCGACTTCACTTGTCAGGTCTGGTCGGCGGGTGGGCTGGCTTGACCTGTATGCGATGGGGCGGTCTGGGCTGGTTTTGTGATCCTTACCTCATAACCTCCTTGTTTTTTTCCCTTTTTTGATTATCTTTTTATTGTCTTGCCTTTATATTTTTCCCTATATTGTCTTGCCTTTATAGTCTTGCTTTGATGTCTTGTCTTTTTTATTGTCTTGTCTTTGTATTGTCTTCCTTTTTATTTTCTTCCCCCTAATTTTCTTGTCTTTATTTGTCTTGTCTTTATATTGCCTTTTCTTTATATTGTCTTGTTTTAATTTTTTCTCCTATTATTGTTTTCCTTTATACGTTTGTTTTTCTTTTTTGTCTAATATTGCCTCTTTTTAATGTCTTTATTTATTTTTTCTTTTTAACTCTTGTCTTTAATATTTGTCTTTTTTAAAAAAATTTTCCACCCGACGATCTATAGGAAAATGCATAACTGCCAGGATATTTTTAATTTTGGGAGGGGCCCCCCAGGGAACTCAAACACATTCAGGGCCCCGAACGACACCAGGGGGGTATGCCTTCGCCCGACTGCCTTTTCTCTGCCACTCAATCCACCCTCACTTCAAAGGGAGGGCTTTCATTTTCTCCCCTGTGGGGGTTTTGGGGGTGGGGGGGGGTTTTTTGTTGCTGCGTAAGGCTGCGTGGTGCGTGCTTTCTTGCTTGCTTTTTTGTGTCTGCTTGCAACTTCTGCGTTCAACGAATACAAATGAAAAATTTATAGAAAGATATGTCTAGAGGGAACGCCAAAAGCTTGAAAAAAATTTTGGGTTTGAAAGTCGGTGTTTGATCCCCCTTTTTGTTTTTCTCGAAATTTATCCCCCCTTACGAGACCCTGAGCGGGGTCCGGGTGCTAGTCTTTCGGAGGACAAAAACCGAATCCGTGGCAAAATGCATTTACCGCACGTAAACGAACTCACAAAAAATAAATATTGCCCCTAGCAAAATCTGAAGAAAAAACACTCTGAAGGGGAAAAAAAAACAAAAGCAGATAGGAAAAGAAAAAATAAAAGGGTGGCGCTGCGTTTTGCTCGCGCTCTTTCCCAGAGCAACCCAAAATTTTTCGCGAGAAATCTGCTTAACTTTAAGGGGTATACACTACACTACACCACCACACCACACCACACTACACCACACCACACCCACTACACTTTACCACACAATACACTAATAAAAAACCACACCACACCAATACCAACCACATCCACTACAAAAAAAACACTACACTTTACCACACCACACCCCACCACACTACACCACACCAATCACACTACACCCCACCCACACCACTCCCACCACCACACTACACCCCCCCACACCCAACCTAAAAACCCTACCATACCCTACCACACTACACTACCCACACCCCCAACCCCATACACTTACTACAAACCCCACCACCCACACTACACTTTACTACCCCACACCACACCCCACTACACTACATACACTACACACAATGCAATGCAATCAATACAATCAAAACGCTACAACACAATTCACGCAAAACAAACAAAGCACAAGCAAGTTGCAAGTAAACATTGCACGAATGAAAAAACATTTGCCTAAGACCAATATTTTTTACCATCACACACACCCATTTGATTTGAACCTTACAAACACAATCAATCACTCGTCACTGGGCAGCTCCCCCGGCGAACCGCTGGGGGGAGTTGGGGGAAGGGAAAGGGTGGGGATAGACAGGTTCTACCACACTGGACCCCCGGGGGAAACTTTGGGGGACATCAATAACTCCAGGCTCCCCAACCCAAAAAAAAAAAAACAAAACTTCTACGTTTAGTTTAAAGAACGTGGCGGGGGAGGTGGTTAAAAAGGGGACACTGTCGACTTTTAGACACGTCTGACGTTTAGGTGGCAAGGGGGCATGTTGACGTTAGGGGGTTTGGGGGCACTGCTGACGTTTAGGTGGTTTAAGAGACACCTTGACGTTTTGGGGGTTAAGGGGGCACGTCTGACGTTCAACACTGTCTGACGTTAAGTGGTTAAGGGGGCACGTCTGAGTTTTAGATGGTTAAGGGACACTGTCTGAGTTCAGACACTTTTTTACGTTGAGATGGTTAAAAACACCTTTTGACGTTTAGTGTTAAGGGGGACTGTCGACTTTAGACACGTTGACGTTTAGATGGAAGGGGGCACTGTCTGACCCTTTGATGGATAGGGGACACTTCTCGTTTGATAGTTAAGGGGGCCGTTTGACTTTTTGATGGTTAAAGGACACTGTCGCTTTTAAATTTTAAAGGGGCACTGTCCGCTTTTTTGTGGTTAAAGAGCACGTCTGACTTTTAGATGCTTAAAGAACACTTTACGTTTAAGTTAAAAAGACACTTTCTGGTGTAAAAGGTTTAAAAAAACACGTTTGAGTTAATGGGTTTAAGGGGGCACTGTCTGACATTTGATGGGTTTAAGGGGGCCTGCTACGTTTAGACGGTAAGGGAAAACTGTTTTTACTTTTGTGGTTTAAGGGGACCTGTCTAACGTTGAATGGGTTAAAGGGGAAAAGCTAGTTTTTGACACTAAGGGGCACTTTTGACGTTTAGACAATAATGAACAATGTTTGTGTTTTAAGGTTAAAGGGGGCACTGTCTGCATTGGATGGTTAAAGGGGCACTGTCTGACATTTAATGGTTTTAAGGGGCACGGGTTACTTTTTAAATAAAGGGGGCACGGGCTGACATTAACGGGAAGGGACACTTCACATTTAGACGGTAAGGGGGCACTGTCGACATTTTGTGGAAGGGGGCACTGCTGACATTTAGACGGAAAGGGGGAAATGGCTGACATTTTGAGGTAAGGGGCACTTGACTTTAGACGGGAAGGGTCACTTGACGTGAAATGAACTTTCAGATATCCCGAGTCCTCTACGACCAGCCAAGACCTTTTAAGGGGGGGACGAAAGTGGAAACCCAACCCGGGTTTCCTACCGTCCGCGTCCGGGGCCCCCAAAAACTTGGGCTGGGCCTTTCAGTCCCCACACCCGTCTAGGCTCATCCCCTTTTTTTGTTTTCTTTTTTTGGGTTTTGTCCATTTAAAGTCGTTCGTTGGTTCGGGCGTTCCACCTTTTTCGTTGTTTTTTAGTTCGTTTATGTTTTTGTTCGTTTTTTTTGGGGCGTTCGTTTTTAATGAGTCTTTTATTTCAGTATTGATTGAGACGGTTGAATCAAGTATTGAAAGATTGTAAGATTTATGCTGATTGGTTGGGTTTGGTTTGTTTGTTGGGTTTTTGAATGGCGATTTACTCATAAAATTTATTTATTTTATTGAGGTTGTTTTGGGAGATGGTTGGGTTTGTTTTGTTTGTTCTTGGGTTGGGCGGTTCTTGGTTTCTTGAAATTGGGGTGGGGGATTGATTTTGATTATTTATTTATTGATTGATTGATTGAGATTGATTGATTTATTGATTGATTTATTGATTTATTGTTAGCGGCTGGGTCAGGCGTTGCTTTTGAGAGCAAAAACCCCCACTTATCAACCCAAAATTTCCCATCTGAGATATTTGGTGTTTCACTTTTTTGTAGGGGGGTGTCTGGGCGCATGTGTGGGGTGGGGGCTATAAGTGTGTACATGCTTTAAAGCACAGCAGGTTTTTAAATTTAGCCGTGTAAAACTTGTGAGTGGTGGTGGGTTTTGTGTGTGTGTGGTTGTGTGTTGGTGTGTGGTGTTGTGTGTGTGTTGTGTTCGCGCGCGCGGGTGTGTGGGGTGGTGTGTGTTTGGGTTGTTGTGTTTGGGGGGGTGTTGGGGTGGGTGTGTGGTGTGTGTTGGGGGGTGATTGAATCGTGGTTTTGGGGGGCGTGTGGAGTGCTTTTTGTTGTCGTGCGGCGTGTTTGTGTGTGTGTGAGTGTGGCGCGTTGGCATGCATCCCCACCGGGGTATGTATGTATGATTTTGTATTTTTATTTAGATGAGTAAGTATTATTATGTATCAATATTATTAAATTTTGTTTTTATGTAGTTGTAGTAGTATGTATGTATTATGTAGCATGTATGTAGTAGTATGATGTAGTATGTATGGTTTTTGAGAAGATGTGTGTATGAAGAGTGTGATTTTTCATTTTTAATTTTTAAATGACGTATTATGCATTTAAGTATGTATGAAGCGTGGGGGCATTTTTTTTTTTGGGCTGAGTGCCCGGTGTGCGTGCTTGCGAGCATGCTTTAAAGTATCAAGCGTGCGTTTTCCGGTGTCATGCATGCGGCGCTGGCCCTGTATTGATAATGGGAAGCTATAGAGCAATGGATGGGGCCCTCAAAATAATAACTTATGAAATAATAGTTAACGCAATTAATGTGTACAGGGTTTTCCAAACCCGCCACGCCCCCCACCCCTTCCCCCCCTCAAGTGACCCGGGGGGGAAAAGTGGGGGACCCACACTCCTGGGGGGTCATTCAGCTTTCTCCTCGCGGGGGGCTGTTTGTGACATCCTTTTTTTTAGAAAAAATTTCCTTCTGATTATATGGTTTCCCTATCACATTTTCCTGTTTCTGTTGTAGTGTATTTCCCTAGAGAAAGGGGTAGGGGTTTATAGTAGTAGTATATATATAGTGTATAGAAGAAAAGTAGTAGTTGTTTTTACGTTGTTTTGTTGGTTTTTGGGTTTTGTTGTTTTGAGTAAGTATATATAGTAGTATAATAGTATATGTAGATATATATAGTAGTATAGTAGAAAGTATTTTTTTGTTTTGTTAAAAAAGTATATAGTATAATTTGGGGGCAGCACAACCAAAAAACAGCACAGCAGAAGCAAAGTAGTTTGCGCATCGCGCATAACAACACACGCACAGCAGCAGAGTACACAGCACACAGTAACAGCACACACAAAGCAGCAACAAATAATACAGCAGCAGCAGCGCGGCAACACATATATGTTACCACACAGCAGCACACCCGTACTAATAGTATAGGAAATTAGAGTAGTATAGATAGTAGTAGAGTAGTAGTAGTATTTAGTGAGTATATATAGTAGCAGCACAGCAACGCACCAGCAGGGCCTATATAGATAGAGCAACGTAGTTAAATATATTACCCAGCAGCACAGCAGCACAGCAGCAGAGCACAGCAGCGCACACACAAAAGTGGTATAAAGTACAGCGAATACAAAAATACACAGTACGAATTCACAGCACACACCATTATTGTTACCACTGTTCGGGTTGTTGATTAACCAAACGGGTAGGGTTTTTTTGCAGAACTTTCTGTCAAAACGATTCTTCCGTTTCAAAGGTTTTTTCACGTGCCAAATGCATGCTGCTACTGGGGGGGGGGGGGCCAGACGTTATGTTTCATGGGAAAAAGGGGACACCGGGCTCATTTAATTATCAATACAAAGGAGGTTAAAAAAATCAGTTTTGGTTCAAAAAAAGGGGAACCTTTTAAAATTGGGGTCCAAGACAGGTGTTTTCTCTGGGCCCTGTCCGCCCCTTTTATAGATTTAACACTGTTGAGCCAATAGTAAAATTCTCCCGATGGCGCCCTTTTCTTTTAAAATGAAAATAAAAAACCGCACCTCACAAAACTCTATTTTTAGGCTTTGCGAACAAAAATTTTTTTTTTTAAACATTTATCCTTTTTTTTTATATGAAGCTATAATTATTTTTCTTTGTCGCATTCGTATTTTTTTGCCTATTTGCTCAAAACACTACCAATTTTTTTCCTTTTTTATTTCTTGGCATAAACAAAAGAGAACAAAAAGGGGAAAAAACGCCGTCAATACAGATAAAACTTTTGTGTTGGGGTTTTTTTATTTGGGGGTTGTGTGGGGGTGTTGTGGTGGGGTGTGTGTGTGTGGTGTGTGTTGGGGGGGTGTGTTGTGGGCATGCAATCATATAATAAAAATATATATGAATTTTAGATTTTATTTCAGTGCCTAAAATTTAAATTTCCCCAAATTCTTCCTTTCTTTTTCCCTCAAAAACAATTTCATCAAACACGTCCTTTGAGGGATTTTTGTTGTTTCAAATGTCTGATTTGTTTTCTGACAAGCCTAATTGTTGCCCTATACCATCGCGTCCCCCTTTTATCCAAAATATTCAGGAAGGGGCTATAAGCCCGGGGCATGGTCTACTATACCCGTATATTAAAAGGTCATTTCTTTTTTTCTTTGTGCAACAAACAGCCCCCACCAGGAGGGCCGTGGGGGGGTGGGTTTGGGTACAACGTCTACCACGCTGCACAGTCGGCCCACGGACAAGTGGATCAAAGTATGCCGCAGTACACAGGGGTATTTTTTGGGGTTAACTAAGCGTATCAATGACGGTTGGGGGCAATCTCAGTACAAACACCTTTTTTCCCCCGCCAATTGCCATCCAGGGGTTACCAGTAAAGGGGACCGTATTTTGGGCCCTTTGGGTTTATACAGCCCCCCCAAATTCACCCCCGGTAAAAGGTACCCACCTCTTTAGGGCAGGGGAAAGGGAAAGC
>CM054159.1:8585427-8587927 GCA_028751875.1 Rapana venosa | reverse complement strand
TCCCTGACCCTAAAGAGGGTAGGTACCCATTTACAGCTGGGTGAACTGGGGGGCTGTACTAAAGCCAAGGCGCGCAAACGGTCACCCATCCAAACTGGTAACCACGCTCGATGCTGTTTAACCTTGGCTGGGGAAAGCGAGTGCTCTGACTACTGAGCACTACACGATGTAGAACACACATTGTCATTAAAGATTACATAATGTAGCTCCTTAAATATACTGACATATTTCTATTAAGCTATGGAACAACAAATTATGGAAATATTTGCATCTTTTTTTTAATAGTATGTTTGTGGAAAGGTGGTTGGTAAAGCTTCGAAGGCGCTCCAAAGGATTCGGATTCTGAGGGATCGGTGACAGTGACGATGTTTGGTTTTTTATGTTACTGCAAGGTCAACTACGGACTTCGATTCGATGAAGCCAACCCTCTGATACAGAACCACTACACAGGGGAGGCAACAAACAGCGCCCTGGTTATCGGCCTTCAAGCCGACACGTGGTATCGAGTGGATGTGCAGGTATTGTGTAAATAATTATTATTATTATAATAACCGTCAAAATAGCATTCAAAAAGAGTGAGGTGTTTTCTTTCTGTATCATGAATATAATTCATTGCTGTTGTTGCTGTTGCTGCTGCTGTTGTTGTTGTTCTTCTTCTTCTTCCTCTTCTTCTTCTTCTTCTTCATCTTCTTGTTCTTCTTCTTCGTCTTCCTCTTCTCTTCCAACTTTATTTTATGGTCGTCACCGTCATCATCATCATCATCCTCGTCATCATCGTGGGAACAGACGACTTTTTTTTTCTAAATGCATGCACCCTAGGTGTTATGTTTAGACATCCTCCCCAAAGTCGGAATATGGCTACCTTAATGGTGGGCAAAAACGGTGGCATACGAAAAAATCTCACCATTGGTAAACCTCAGTGCTGTAACTGGGAAACACAAAACCCAAAACTATCAACCCAACTAGTTTTTTTAATTTCTTTTTTTTTTTTTTTTTTACCACTTTAAGTCACGCAGATTTTGCTCTGATTTGTAATTGCAAGATATAGCGCTCTATAAATTTCATCTATTATTATTATTATTATTATTATTATTATTATTATTATTATTATTATTTCTCTGTGCGAAATTCGGGCTGTTCTCCCCAGGGGAGAGCGCGTCGCCACAAGAGCAGCGCCACCCATTCTTTTTTTTCTTTTTCCTGTCTGCAACTGTTATTTATTTCCTCATCAGAGTGGCTTCTTTTTCTACACAATTTTGCCAGGGATAACTCTCTTGTTGCCGTGGGTTCTTTTACGTGCGTTAAATAATTATGTGTAACACACGGGACCTCGGTTTATCGTCTCATCCGAAAGACTAGCGCCCAGACCACCACTCATGGTCTAATGGATGGGGGGGGGGGGGGGAAGTTTTGGGCCCAAACAGGGATACGAACCACCGCACATTTCCGACCCGGATTTTCGCTCTCTAGACAGGCGCGTTACCTCTAGACCACCGATTCGCAGTTTCTGCTGAGTAAAATCTGACATTGTTGCATACGTCAGTAGTGTGCTGCCGTACTCCTACTTGTATCACGGGGCAGGGGGGGGGGGGGGGGGGAGGGGGGGCGGAAGGGGGGGGGGTAGAAAGTGGTGGTGGTTAGAGTGTCGAACTCGTCACCTGACGTAAACTGAGGGCATGGGTTTCATCCTCTGTTGAGTCGCGCGTATGTCTGTTTGAAAGGATTAATTTCTTGGACTTTAGTTTATTTATTCTTTGTTGTTGTTGTTGTTGATGAGGATAATGGAATGAGCACTTATGTGCTTTTTTTTTACATCAAGTCCCCGTGTTTATGCAGTAAATTTTGTCATCCGTTCCCACCGGCATGCAATGGCCTACTCTTCCAAAAAGCAGAACAGGCTTTGATGTGTGCGCAAGGTGTTCTGCGAGCGTTCGCACACGGAACTTCCGTTTATAGTCTCATCCGAAGGACTTTAGTGGAGAGTAGAATCGGCACTGATGTTAACTCCAGATGAAAAATTCTTTTGAACGAGATTCGAACCCAGATCAGCAGATCACGAGCGCAATGCGCATCCCTCTAACCACCAGGCTACCTCGTCCCCCTTAACATCGGTACTGGCTTCACTGCCCTAAAAGTCTTTCGAATGAAACTGCAAACTGAAGTCCTGCATGAGAACGCATACGGAACGTCTTGTGCACACAATCCACCTCTGGTAGAGCAGCTATGGCCAGTGGGATGGATGAGATACTGCCTGATCAAATCAGGTAAAGGTGTCCCATAACCTATGTGGTTATTGGGTAGCGAGGTGTCAGAGACCTCTGCTTCTCCAGGGGCCAGCATATTGAGGGCGGCGCCCATCTCCTCTCCCTCGCTGCATTTCATTCCCTGACCCTGGAGAGGGCAGGTACCCATTTACAGCTGGGTGAACTGGGGGACTGTACTCAAGACAAGGCCCGCAAACGGTCACCCATCCAAGTGGTAACCACGCTCGATGCTGCTT
>CM054159.1:8560427-8582927 GCA_028751875.1 Rapana venosa | reverse complement strand
TACGAACAGCGGAACAGGATTTAGTTAGTACGAATGCAGGGTACTTTTAAGACAGTTATCCTTTAAACAACTAGACAGCACACAGTGTGCTCAGATCTACACGCACACACACACGCGCGCGCGCGCATGCACGCACGTACACACACGGGCGCGCGTACACGTACACACAAACATTAACACGCACGCACGCACGCACTTACACACGCACACACACACGCAAACACACACACACTACTACACCCACACGCGCGCGCGTAGTTAGTCTATTCATACATTCTATGGATGCTGTATTTGGGACTTTTCTTTTTATCACACTTCGGACAGCTTCAGGGTTTTTTCTGGTATAATGTTCATATTGTTATGGTTATTCTTTTTGCTTTGCGTCCACCTGTTATTTGTTGCACAGAATTTACTCAAACAATGTCATTTGCTTTATGAGACATTGCTTGCCTGTGTACTTCTGTGTGTTTGTGTGTTTTTATTTTATTTTTATACTTATTGTTTTATATCGATAATCGGAATAGCCTATGTGCTTTTTAATCCATGTCCCCGTGTGTATCAGTTTGTAACGTGTGAGCAGTTTTACTGCATGCGTCGAACACGTTGTGTTGTGTGTGTGTGTGTTGTGTGTGTGTGTGTGTGTGTGTGTGTGTGTGTGTGAAGAGAGAGAGAGAGAGAGAGAGAGGTGTGTGTGTGTGTTTGTGTGGTTTGTATTCGTGCGTTGTGTGCGAAGAGAGTGTGTGTGTTTGGTGTTGTGTATGCGTTTGCGTGTGTGTGTTGTGGTGTGAAGGCAGTAGGATGACGAAAGCTTCATCAGCTTAATCCGTTTAGCCTCAATAAAGATCACTTTGATTTGGCTTGAATTGAACTGACTAGACCGGCTGTCAAATAGATTGAAATGACTTGACTGGCAATAGATAAAACGAAAAACAAAAATCTGTTGTTGTGAATAGATGCAGTACTGGCCATCCACAGACAACATACGAACGGCTCAGGGCATATATACCGGGAAAAATACTCACGGGGTCATAGCGGGTCTGCAGAAAAACGTGGTCTACAAGCTGAGGGTGTACCCCTACAGCAGGGGCGGTGATGGAGGCAGTAGTCCTGATCGACTCTTCACCCTGGGTACTGGTCTGGTGTGTGTGTGTGTGTGTGTGTGTGTGTGTGTGTGTGTTGTGTGTGTGTGTGGTTGTTGTGTGTGTGTGTGTGTGTGTGCGTGTGTGTACGTGTGTGTGTGTTGTGTGTTGTGTTGTGTGTGTGTGCGCATGTGTGTGCGTGAGAGAGAGTGTGTGTGTTTATTCTTTTATATCGAGGATAATGGAATAAGCACTTATGTGCTTCTTTTACATCCAGTCCCCGTGTGTATGAGGTTTTGTAAATTTTGTCATCTGTTCCCACCGGCACACAATGGCCTACTCTTACGAAAAGCGGAACAGGATTTAACGTGTGTGCAAGATGTTCTGCGTGCGTTGGCACACGGGGCCTCGGTTTACAGTCTCATCCGAAGGACTTTTTGCAGAGTGGAGTCGGGACTGATGTTAACTCCAGAGAAAAATATTCCCCTTGAACGGGGGATATATACAGGGGAAATTGAGGGGGGGGGGGGGGGTGTGCGCGCGCGCGTGTGCACTCAGATCTTGTCCTTTTGTGTTCTGGCAAACCTGAGATCTCCATGAGAAATGAATTCACCCCGCCACCAAAATACCCCCAACCAACCAACCAAACAAATAAACAAACCCAACACTGAAAAAAAAATCGGAACAATCTTTCTGCCTAAAAACCCTATCAAAAATGCCAGCGTTAAGTTGTGTGTGATTTCTTTTGACTATTTTACTTACTCACTCAGGGCAATGTGATTTTACTTCCGAGAGGTGCTTGGAGCTCTTCTGGAAACAACTTGTAAAACTTAACCTACTGGAAGCAATGGTATTGGCGTCGTAGACTATTCATTCCGGTGAGAACGCATGAAGAAGAAATATTTATGCACCGTAAAGATTTCTGTTCATTCGAGTCAAGCTTTCGGTGGGTAACAAATACGTACAACACGACTATACCCAAGCATGCACTCTGTGCCTGCGTAGGGGATGGACTCTGCCAGGTTTTAACTTGCCCAGGAGACGGGACCTGGAAATTAATGTTCAGTGCAGTGCCCTAAAGAGTCCTCGTGGAGTGAAGGGAGAAGGAGGATGGAGAGAAGGAGGGGGATGAGGAGGAGGAGGAAGAGGAGGAGGAAGAGGAGGAGAAGAGGAGGGGGATGACGAAGAGGAGGAGGAAGAGGAAGAGAAGGAGGAGGTAAAGGATGAGAAGGAGGAGGAAGAATAAAAGAAGGAGGAGGACGACGAGGAAGAGAAGGAGAAGGATGAGAAGGAGGAGGAAGAGAAGAAGGGGGATGAGAAGGAGGAGGAATAAGAAAAGAAGAAGGAGGAGGGGGAGGGGGGAGACGAAGAGAAGAAGAAGAAGAAGAAGAAGAAAGAAGAAGAAGAACAAGAAGAACAAGAACAAGAAGAACAAGAAGAAGAAGAGAGGGAGAGAGAGACAGACAGACAGAGACAGACAGACAGAGAAGCAAAGAGAGAGAGAGAGAAAAGACAAGAAGAGAAATGCTGATTCTGATTAACCCAGTCTTTCCTTGGATTTACCTGACCACTCATTCGTCTGTCTGTCTTACTTCTGTTTCAGGAGGCCAGATTCGTTACAACCCTGTGACCACAGAAATATTGGCACTGGCAGATCGACCATCGCATCACATTTTTCTGATTCTTGTGTTTGCCACGATTTCTGTTCTCTTGTGAAAGGGAGAGGGGGGTGGGATGAAAGAATGGAGGGAAGGTGGGGGGAGGGTATATGGAAGGGGGTGGGAGGTATGGAAGAAAGGAGAAGAGGGAGGTTGGGGGGGGGGGGGGAGGGGGTAGGCAGGTTGAAGAAGGCGTGTGGACGACTTCAGTGAACCAGCAATTCAGCGAACGATGAACTTGACAAAAAGCGATTGAGCAAGTCTCGCATCATTTTGGCATGTGTGTGTGTGTGTGTGTGTGTGTGTGTGTGTGTGTGTGTGTGTGTGTGTGTGTGTGTGTTTGCGCGCGCGCGCTTACGTTGCGTGCGTGTGTGTTTGTGTGTGTGTGTGTATGTGTGTGTGTGTGCGCGTTGCGTACGTTGCGTGCGTGTGTGTGTGTGTGTGTGCGCGCGCGCACACACGGGCATCCATAGTAGTATTGATTTGACAATTGATTCGTTTTTTGAGTCCCATAAACACAGATCTAGCCTAAGAGAAATGAAATACACACATACCCAGTAACGAGGACGGTGGGGTAGGGGGGATGGGGGGGGGGGGGGGGCTGTTGCGGTGAGTATTTCGCCGATTACGAAAGCTCTTAAAATGTTAAATAAAAAAGGAAGGATGTCATTTTTATATTAACAAAAAGTGTTTATAATTGAATATAAACCATAGACACACATAAATGCTTTTATTCATATTCAAATCACACGCAACACACACACACACACACACACACACAACATACACACACACACACACACACACACCACTCACTCACTCACAAATACGCACGTGCACTCGCTCTGGCATTTAAAAAAAAACCCAATCAATTCTTCAGGTTTTGTACCATTGTTTTTTTCTTAATCCTACTTTACTCTGAAACTGTCCAGGTTCATTCTCTTGACCACTGACTGATCAATATGACCAGACTTTTCCCTAAACTCCTCGAGGGGGGCACTCATTGGGGGGCACTGCACGCATTTCTTTTTTCAGACAGTGGGTCGTGATGTGTCTTGAACCTGGCGGAGCCCATCCCTACCCAGAGTGCATGCTGGGCATGTTACCTGTTCCACGTAACTGACTATAACTCTTCGAGAAGAGGTGGATGGGATTTTATCGTATGAACAAGATGTTCTGCAACGATTTTGCACAAATAACATCGGTTTATTGTTTCATCCGAAGGGATTTCAGGGCTGGCAGTGGAACCAGCACTGATGTTAACTCCAGAGGGGGAAAAATCCCCCCTCTCTCCCCCACAACAGCTTAGTAGCGACTCGAACCCGTGCCTTGAGTAACCAGTCAGTTCAGGAGTAGGTAGTACTCTATCCACATGGCTACTTTGACCCCTGGTTTTTTGGGCTAGCTGTACGAGACTGTGATGGCAATACCAACAGGTTAGAATGACCACAACCACATGTGTGTTAACGCGTCTTTTGCTCTAACAGGGCAAATGCTGTTGTTTGGACACTAGGATGCATTGTCGTTGCGCCCTGTTCCAACTTTGGTTTGATCCTATTTTGGTATTTTTCATCCTATTTTGGTATTTTTGATCATATTTTGATGCGTAGTCTTAGTGCTATGTTCCAATTTTGATGTGATCATATGATGCGAAGTAGTCATAGTGTGTTGTTTTCACTTTGATCTTCAAAAAAAAAAAATTGGGGGCACATGATGCGTAGTCTTGGTGTTCTGTTCCAATGTTGATTTGATCGTATAAGGCATAGTCTTGGGGTTTTGTCCCAACTTTTGTTTGGATAATATGATGCGTAGTCTTGGTGTTGTGTTTCAATTTTGATTTGATTACATGCGTAGTATAGTCTTAGTGCTGCTGTCTTCCCACTTTGATTTGATTGTATGTTACGTAGTCGTAGTGTTATAATTATGTCCCAAATTTGTTGTGATCATATGATGCGTAGTCTTAGTGTTATTATGTCCCAACTTTGTTGTGATCATATGATGCGTAGTCTTAGTGTTATTATGTTCCAACTTTGGTTTGATCATATGGTGCATAGTCCTATGAAGTCCCAACTTTGTTGTGATCATATGATGCGCAGTTTAGTGTTATAATTATGTCCCAACTTTGTTGTGATCATATGATGCGCAGTCTTAGTGTTATAATTATGTCCCAACTTTGTGTGATCATATGGTGCATAGTCCTAGTGCTATTAAGTCCCAACGTTGAATTGATCATATGTTGATGCGTAGTCTTAGTGCTATTATGTCCTATGGACAATTTTGATTTGATCATTGATGCGAAGTAGTCTTAGTGCTGTTGTGTCCCTACGTTGATTTGACCATATAATGCATATTATTGTGTTATGTTCCAACTTTCTTTGATTATATGATGCGTAGTAGTAGTAGTAGTAGTAGTTCTTCAGTTTGACGTCCTTCCACTAAATAATGATATCAGACGGAGAAAGTGTGTGTGTGTGTGTGTGTGTGTGTGTGTGTGTGTGTGTGTGTGGGGTGTGTGTGTGTAGGGGGAGGGGTGTGCACATAACTAATCAATCGCAATAAACAAATATTATGAAAAAAGCATAAACAGGAACTCTTGAAAAGAAAAAATGAACAGCTAAAAAATTAACCTTGCAATTCATATAACCAGAAGGTATCCTTACATTAAAGGAGTCTGAAAATAGGAGTATGACTTAATGACACTACAATTTGTTTCATTAATGGAATGTCTTGTATGGTGCGTAGTCTAAGTGCTATTATGTCCCAACTTTGATTTGATCATATAACGCATAGTCTTGGTGTTGTGTTCCAACTTTGGTTTGATCATATGATGCGTAGTCAAAGTGCTATGTTCCAGCTTTAATTTAATCAAAAAGTGAATTTCACAAGCAGATTTTCCGAAAATAAACACATTTAAACTTTCAATTTATTCAGCAAAGACAAGTTAATTGTGCTTTATCTATAAAATCTCATTTTTCCTTCACTTCAGTTTTTCTTGGATCTAAAATAACCCCAAAAAAACAACCCCTCTGCCTACTACCCACAGCCTATTGAACTTACATCCATCTTTTCGTCATTATTTTCAGACAAAGTCCGCAACATACGCTCCAGACTGGATCTGACTCATTTCCAGCTTGCGCCTCCTGATCCCCAGTTCACTAGCACTCCTCTCTTTTCCTTCCATCCCACAAGCAAAAAATAAATCTAACAATTCTGAAAGAAATACCTCTAAAAACATGCAATATTGATCCCATACCTTCTCCTGTTTTCTCACAAACCCTTCCACAACTTGTGTGCTCATTACTGAAATAGTAAACGCTTCTCTTCTGTCAGGAAATGTTCCATCATTTCTCAAAACCGCAATAGTCACACCTCTACTAAAAAATAAAAAAAATATAAAAAAGCACGACCTTGATTCCAATATTCTGAAGAACTAAAGACCTGTATCAAACTTAACCTTTTCCTCTAAAATACTTTAAAAAGTTGTTCTAAAACAGCTCAACAGCCACCTTCATTCCAATGATTCTCTTCCCCCTTTCCAATTTGCCTATCACCCCAACCACAGCACCAAAACCACCCTAGTCCATACTTTAGATACACTTCTACTGGCTTTTGATGGAAAAATCTCCCTCCACACTCTTCTTGACTTGTCTGCAGCCTTCGATACTACATATCACTCAATTCGTCTTGCTAGCCTCCAAAGTACGTTTGGTATTAATGGCACAGCCATCATCTGGTTTAGTTCATACCTCACAGATCGATTTCAGAAAGTTGTCAACAAAATTCAGTTTTTAAAAAACAAACCTGTCAAGATGGAATGTGGAGTCCCACAAGGTTCAGTTTTGGGTCCTGTTCTCTTCAATCTCCACACTGCTCCACTCTCATATAATAAACCACCATCATATTGAAAATTTCTATGCTGATGATACTTGCTTTCCCTCTTGACAAATATGGCCCACTGCCTTCAAGACATTCAAAACTGGATGACTCAGTATGAGTTACAACTAAATGCTGATAAAACAGAAGCCATGCTCATAGGGACGAACACAATCTACCCTCCATCACAACAACCTATATAGAATTCGACAAGAAGTCAGTTCCTTTATCCAGCCCTGTGAAGTATTTAGCAGTCCGAGATATAAAAATGAAAACAGGATTGTTTACAAGGGATTGATCAATTTCAATCATAAGAAACTGAGCTGACTCCAGTTCTTGAAAAGTGTATTCCTAATAACTCAAGTAGTGAAACCGCTTCGGAAGAAACTGGAGCACATGACATCTGAATGAAATATTTGATTCAAAATGAATTACCCTTAGACCACAAATACACGTACACATAATTATATACTTTACATCTCTGTCTCTGTGATGTGTGTGTTCGCGCGCGCGCCGCGTAAGTGTGTGTGTGTGTGTGTGTAGTGTGTGTGTGTGTGTGTGTGTGTGTGTGTGCGTGCGTGGTGTGTGTGTGTGTGTGTGTGCGCGTGTGTGTTGTGTGTGTGTATGAGATAGAGAGAAGAAGTATCGTAATTAATTTCTTTAGTTTTGCTAAGAATCGATAATATTCACATTTTGTATGGTTACTCACACACACACACACACACACACACACACACACACACACACACAGGGGCAAAGGCCAATTTAATCTGTCTGTCTGTCTGTCTGTCTCTGTCTGTCTGTCTGTCTCATTATCTCTTCTCTCCTCCTCCTCCTCTTCCCCACTCATCTCCATTCCTTCTCACGCTTCTGTCTGTCCTCATTCATTTCCTCCTCCTTCTTTCTCCATTCCTTCTCACGCCCCTTTCTGTTTCACAGTAAAAACAAAGGACATACCAGCTCGCTCTATTTATTTGCACACAATATACACAATAAGCGCAAAAAGAAGATGTAGACAAGAGTTTTCTCTGTCTCTCATACTTATATGAAAACTGGATCAAAGAAGAAGAAGAAAATTTAAAAAACCCAGGTTTATATCACAGCTGCACTAGAAGAATGGTCTTGGGCAGGGGAAAAAGTTCTGATTGAAGTACCGTGTGTGTGGTTTTTTAACCACTAAAACAACGTACCTTTAGCTGTATCGATTTTTTAATTGATGTCACACCTTCTTTAAAGGCCGGGACTGGATGTAAAAATATAGATTTTTAAAAAAAGTAGTGATACGACTCAAAGTAAAGAATATTGCATTGTCTTGCCTTTGTCTTGCCTTGCCTTCCTTTGTCTTGCCTTGCCTTTGCCTTGCCATAGGTACAATTTTTTAGAAATGTTTTACGTAAGAAATATGTGGGAAGAATAAAGTGGCAACAAAGAGTTGGACCCCCAAAAAAGCTAACTCCATCTCTTGTTGTTATCGCTTTTTATTTGAAAGCATAACCCGGCTGTATTTGAATATTACACAAGTTAACAAATCCAGAGGTTTTTTCCTTTTTAAAAAAAAATGGTTTTCAAATTTGTTTGAATATAAAAGAATTGGGTAAGAAATTGGGCCACTTCCGTTTTTATTGTGGAGCTATATTTTTTTAAAAAGGATTTTAAGGCAGTTTGAAATGGTTTTGTTGTTGCTGTTGTTGTTTATCTGTTTGGTTGTAAATGGAATTTCAAAAAGGGGGTGAATTTTTGTTATTATTCTAACTGCGTTATTACTTATTTTTTTGCCTACAGGATAGGTTTGTTTAAATAAAGTACTAGATCCTTCGAGATATTGTTCATTTTATTTTCTTGTCCTTTTTTTCCTTTTGCGCACCCGTGCGCTTACACACACACACACACACACACACACACACACACACACACAGATACACACTTTTCCCCCTATATAGTATTACATCTTCTTTTAAAGTGTGACTTTTCTTGGGGGGGGGGGGGGGACGGGGGGAGAGACCAAACCAAACCAACACCGTAAGCCCTTCAAAAAAGAATTTTTTTTTAATCGCTATTGTTGATGACAAACCTGTGTGCTTTTTTGGTAAATAAAAGGAATTACTCTTCTGTCTTGCTTAATTTCTTTGCTTGTTTTACAACTCCAAACTAATGGGTTTTTTCTTAGTTGAAGTTTGACTGTTCTTGCCTCGACTGCATTTTTAATTTGTTTCTTTGTTTATTTATTTGTTTGCTTATTGCATAAAGCCATAACAGACCTCTCTTTTTTTTTATCTAATCCAAATTCTTACTTTTTCTGTATCGACTTTGTTTCAAACCCATCCACAATCTTTGTGGGGGGTTTTCAAACCTTCACCCAAAGTCAGGCCAAAAAAGAAGAAGAAGAAGAAGAAGACGAAGAAGAAGAAGAAGAAGAAGAAGAAGAAGAAGAAGAAGAAGAAGAAGAAGAAAGGAGTGAAGAAAAATGTCGATGCCCCTGGTTGGGCACATTTCCTCTGTCGGCTGGAAACTAGTAGTATGTCTCTCGCTCCACGAAGCCACCGGGATTTCGTCGTAAAATGTACCGGCGAGTCTCGTCGTAGACAAAAATCAGAATCTGATAGGGAAAAGAACACACCCAGAAGACCCACCTGATCACACACACACACACACACACACACACACACACACACACACACAGAGGCATACACACACACTCAGGCACGCACGCACGCGCGCGCGCGCACACACACACACACACATGATTTTTTTTTTAAAAACACCAAGAATTGTAAGGCTTACTCAGTATACCATCTGGAAACAAATTTTGACTCTGACTTTCATTTTCACACACACACACACACACACACACACACACACACACACACACACACACACACACACACACACACAGGCACACAGGCGTGCATGCACGTACGCAGGCACACGTAGGCACAGACAAGCAAAGGCACACACGTGCACGCAAAATTTGATTACACGTTAACGCAAAATTTGATTTATTCCGATTATGGACACACACACACACACACACACACACACACACACACACACACACACCCCACACATATAATATATATATATATATATATATATATATATATATATATATATATATATATATATATATTGAATGTAATCATATATATATTATAATATATATATGATTACATTATATATTTATATATATAATATGAGTACATAATGGACGCAACACTATATATGATTACATAATGTTATAATTACCATATGTAATCATATAATATATATAGAGTACATAAGAGAAAGTAAAGATAAAAAATAAATAGATAAAAATAAGATAAATAGATGAAAAAATTACATTGGTGAGCACCTTTTCATGTGGGCTGTGTAACTTTAAGTTTTCTTTACAAAGCTTTGTGAAAATGTACAAATCTAGAAAACAGAATTGAGAGGGGGACACCCTGTTAGTCTGTGTATTCCAACAAGCACACACCACACAACACAAACAACATTCAGGCTGAGTGACAGACACTCAGGCACGAGCGGTGCGCGACAACAGCATGAGCTGTTTAAAACACGATGGATTGTATGGCTTATCAGTATACCATCTGGAAACAAATTTATGCTCTGACTTTAGTTCCAACGAGACTGAACCTCTAAACACAAAAAGCACTACGTAACTACAGCAAACACACCACATACATCATACTAAAACAGGACACAGGGTGCTGGTCCTAGCGCACGTAGGACAGAAAAAAGCCAGGCAGCAAAATTGATCCGTACGCAATTGTTTTTTGTTGGACACACACACACACAAAAAACTACAAAAACCACATACCATATACATATACATAATATTATATATATAATGTATCATATAATATCATTTAATGACTTAGATATGAATATAAATATGATATACGAATATAAAGAGACTAATGACGCACATATATAAGATTACAAATGTATAAAAATACATTAGACATAATATGATTATATAAGGACCATAATGTGTAATTATATGTATATAAATAATAGATATATATAGTAAAAATATAACATATGAAGATGAAAACAAGAAACACAAGTATTTACTAGGTGACAACTTTTCATGGCGCATGTAACACATCAGAGCTTGACTTTCAAAACAAACGATGAGAATGAGAGAAGGGCGCTTTTGGTTTAGGTTCCAAAAGCAACAGATGATCGTTTGTAAAGAACCTTTCAGGCTTTGAGGGGGGACGGAATAGCTCAGTGGTTAGAGCGGTCGCTGACGGTTAAGCAGCATTGAGCGTGGTTACAAAGTGGATGGATGACAGTTTGCGCGCCTTGGCTTCAGTACAGCCCCCCACCCCCCATCCCCACCCCGCTCCCCCACATCATCCAGCTGTAAATGGGTACCTGCCCTCTTTAGGGTACAGGGAAGGTAAAGTAGCGAGGAAGAGGAGATAGGCGCTGCCCTCAATATGCTAGGCCCCTGGAGAAGCTGAGATAGCTGACATCTCGCTCCCCAACGGCTACCTTGGTTATGAGAACACCTTTACCTCTCCCCCTTTACAAGCTTTTCAAGAAACTCAAATGTAGTAATGAATGCCTTCTTTTTTTTTTTTTTTGGACTACAAGTACCTGGGTGGTCTGGTCCTCAGTGCGACATCTAACCCGGGTGCGTAGGATAGAAATACAGCCAGGGCCGTCTCGAAAAAGATGCCGAACGTCAGCGCATGGTTTCTGTGTGTGGACAACATGCCGTAGTCAGTCATTATTGGTTGAGGAACTGCTTTACTGCTATAAAACATGTTTCAACTATGTGGTTCTTTTCTTTTTTCACCAGTTTATTTTCACACAGTGCCTTTTATCCGTGTTGACTGATTCTCGGATTGATCAATTCATTAATTGTAGCTGGCTGGGTGAGACTATGAACCACGTTTCCGTGTGATGACAAAACTGACAGCCCCGCATACTCACGGGGAATGGATGTAAAAAGCACTTGAGTGCTTACTCCATTATCCTCGAAGTAAAAAGATTGTTAAAAAAATAAATAAGAAATAATATGATTTACTGGATTGATCGTGAAACAGTCAAATGTGATCTCTTCGGATGAGAGAACATAATTATATTATGGAAGAGAGAGAGAGGAGAGAGAGAGAGAGAGAGAGAGAGAGAGAAAAGAGAGTATGTGTGTGTGTGTATGTGTTTGTGTGTGTGTGTGTGTGTTTGTGTGTGTGTGTGTGCGTGCGTGTGCGCGCGCACACACACACACACACACACACACACACACGCGCGCGCGCGCGCGCGCGCAAGGCCACCCCCATCCCCTTCGACCCTTTCACTAGAAAAGAAGCTGCCATTTAGAATATTCTACAGAAACCTGCAGCTGAGGCTCCTGAAACAGACTCTCGGCTGTAAGTTTCTAATCCTGTCCCATGCTTATATATTTCTTCTACATGCCTGTGCTTGCATTGTTAGTGTACGGCAATGTTTGGGTTAGTATCTACTAGCCAGGACTGACCTCTTGACCAGGTACAACCTTATGACCTCCCTTTTATCCTTTCAATACGACCCCCAAACAGAAGGCATACAGATTCACTAGGTGCTTATTTTCTTCTATTTAGATTTGGGTTGGAAGTTTTTTTCAAACATAAATTTCAAGCACATTCTTTTCGGTTTTTTATCATCGTCTTTTGATGGTAGTTTAAACAGGACTAACTACAGGAATATCAAATATCCTTGTGAATGTGAATAATACTTCTAAATTCTGAAAGGATCTCTCTGTAAGGTTCGACCTGGGTCGAAGGTTCAATCAGCCCTGGGACCTGTGACGAAGGCTCATCCAAGAAGCCGAAACTCCCGTCAGGTGCCTGAAATCCTGTCTTTATAAGATAGTATATTTTCTAGAGATTTTGTTCGTTCGTTCGTTCGTTTATTTGTTTTTTTCTTTCTTAATTGAATTTTGGATAAATCAGTGTTTTTTTAAATGATTGAGAAGTTGTAAGTGGTTGGTTGCCTGCACTTGTGTTTCTCTCCACTACTCTTTCCTCAATAATAATAATGCTGAGTATCTATGTGGAACTTTCTGGTTCAGGCCAGGTCTTTCCCCCAATAATTATGCTAGGAGTTGATTGTCAAGACTGTGAAAGTAGCAGCACGAGAATAGTGATATAATGATGATGGTGATCATATAGCGATGATGATGATGAGAATATGATGATGTTGTTGATAGTAATAATGATAAGAAGACGACGAGTGTTAATAATAATGCTAAAATATGACTAAAACAATAATAGTGAGAAGAACATGGATAAGAGATCAACAAGAAGAAAAAAAAGGAATACGAAACATAAACAGAAGAGATTAGAGGAAAAAAACGAAACTGCAAAAAGGAGAAGACACAGAAGAAGCATCAAAACATGAAGAGGACAGGGCCTATATGCAACACAACATTTAGCCTACGTAACCGAAGCCACAGCAAGAGAGTTGTCATGTCCCTGGCAAATTTCTGTTTAACAACAAAAGCCACCCTCATGTGTAGTAGACACCACTATATTCACAGGCAGGACAAGCGAAACAGTACCATCAGGAGTGGCGCTGCTCTTGTGACATCGCCCTCTCCCAAGGGAGAGCAGCCCAAATTTGAAGCACAGAAATCTGCTTTGACTGAAAGCGGTATAAAACACAGAACAGCACATCGCAATACAACACAATGCAATGCAATGCAATGCCAACCAATGCAAAATGATATGAAATGGTACATCTTTAGAAGAATTGCCCGAATGTTACGCCCAGAAATCGGTTGTGACTGAAGTAGGTTTACAAAACAATACAATGCCGTAAAAAGCAATGCAATACAATACAATAACATACAAAGCAATGTAATACAATACAATGCAATGTGTTGTAACGCTATGCGATACAACCCCAAATTAGTGAAATCCTACTGTGACGGAATGCGATATGCAATACAATTCAATGAATACAACACCATACAACTACAACAATACATTACAATCCAACTTCTACGCAGAGAAATATATCGGGACTAAAAGTAGTATACAATACCATTCAAAACAATACAATTCAATATATTATTAAACTCAATACAATATAATGCAATACAACACAATACAATACAGTACACCATACGATATACAACCCTGATTCCCCGCAAATAAATCTGCCGCACCTAACTAACAATATGACACGATTCAATGCAATGCAGTACAATGCAATACTATGGGATACGAAACAAAACCATTCAATGCAATGCTATACTATACAACCCGAATTTCAAACAAAGAAATCTGCGAAGACTGGATGGGACACAGAATACTATACGATAGTTGTAAAGGGCACAGACATACCATGGCATAGCATACTATAGCATACCATAGCATACCATAACATACCATAGCATACCATACCATACGAATTCCACCACATAAATATGTAGTGGCTTTGGGGAAAAAAACAATACACTGCAATACAATGCAATGTGACCACACAACACAACGTAAAACAACACAATACAACACCACAACCCAATATTAATGCTACTGACAGAATGACAGTCCTACACCATATTGAACAACAACGAACCAAGTGGTTCGGGAACCTCACACGGATGCTGCCAAACCAGCCAGCCTTGCGTGCTTACAACTTGAGGTACTCTGGCACGAGGGCCAGAGGTAGACCCAGGCGACGCTGGAGTGATTCCGTGGCAGAAACACTGAAAGTCCATGGATTGTCCTTCCTCCAAGCTACCCGCCTTGCAGCAGACAGACAGTTATATCTCCCCGCTACGCCACAGAGTACAAGCGGAAGGAAAAAGTAAAGTAAAGTAAAGACAGAATGACCACGCGGAAAACAGTGAGGAATAAGACGACCACGCTATGGCTGGCAAGGAGGAAAACCTGGCCCTTACCCCATGCCTTGGTGTACGATGGAGAGCCGGCGGGTTTTGCAGATGATGATGTCAGACCACTGCACCAGCACAATGGTGATGAAAAACACCGTGTAACCCGTTAACTCCAGGTCCATACGCTGGGATTTAGACTGCAATCACCACCACCACCATCACCACCACCATCATCGTCACCATCATCATCATCATCACCATCATCATCACCATCATCATCATCATCATCATCATCATCATCATCATCATCAATGGAATTTATATGTAGCGCTGTATCTTCCAAAGACAAATCAAATCATCAGCACATCACAGTTGGGTTTTTTAAAATTTCATTTCATACCACTTTAAATTCACGGCAGATTTCTCTGCGTGAAATTCGGGCTGCTCTCCCCCGGGGAGAGCGCGTGGCCACAAGAGCAGCGCCACCCATTTTGTTGTTGTTTTTGTTGTTTCTTTTCCTGTCTACAACTGTTTTCGGTTCCCTATCAGAGTGGGGGGTTTTCTACAGAATTTTGCCAGGGGCAACTCTCTTGTTGCCGTTAGTTCTTTTCCGTGCGCTAAATAATTATGTGTAACACACGGGACCTCGGTTTATCGTCTCATCAGAAAGACTAGCACCCAGACCAAGACTCATGGTCTAATGGAAGGGGGTAAAGTTTAGGGCCCAAACGGGGATCGAACCACTGCACGCTAACGACCCGGACGTTTCGCTTACTAGGCATGCGCGTTACCTCTAGACCACTGATTCACGTGGAACTAACTTTGAACTAATGGTCGTTATGATCATCTGTAATCATCATCATTACTACATTCTGATATGTTTGCAACATCTATTATTATAATCATAAAGTCTGATGCTGTTGTGATATCTGTAACTGCAATATACAGAGAGAGAGACTGAGAGGGGGAGATAGAGAGAGAGAGAGACGGAGAGAGAGAGAGGTCTTCATTTTAAGGTCTTTCCCCTTTAAGTGATTTACCAGAGAGAGATGTAACAATAAGCATCAAATTCTAACGGATAATCATGATAATTATATTGTCTTATCCTACGTATTAAGTTCTGATGCATAATTATGATCTATTTCATGATGTGCATTAAATTCTGGCATATAATGACTATGATTTCTGTAATCATAAGCCTGAAATTCTGAAATATGGTTATGATACCAGTGCTCAAAGGTTTATATAATGACACTCTGACATGTAGAAGCACTGGGCTCTTTCTGTCTCAGGAGACAATGGTTGTGCATGCCTTCTTTGGCTGCGACAGTCTGTTTGGAGCAGCCTCTGGATTGCTCTAGCAGATCAACCTCTTGAGAGTCTCTGCCACAGTTGTTGCATGCCAAAGTGGAGGAGGGATTGATGCCACGGTTTTGCTGCTGTCCTTCCTGCCACTCTTCTGTCTTTCAATGTTAGCAGTCTTTTCCCTTCTCCCCTACATAATCCCTCACGTACTGCTCTCCTCCACCCTTGGCAATGTTTTATGGCAAGTGTTCCCCAGCAATCAGAGTCCATGTTAGATGCTTTCATGTCACGTTTGCACACACCCTTGAAGGGAAGTTCTGGACACCCTGAAGGACAGTGTCTGTTGGCTTCTGAGATTTTGACGCTCTTGGTGTGTTTTGGAGAAAAAAAAGTGTCTTCTTGTGATTGGTCAGTGTCAGGTCAGCGGGCGAAGGTTGCCGCAGGTCGGCTTCAGGTAATAGGCCCAAGGTTGCTAGTGGGGAGTTTCTTTTGTTTTTAAGGGAATGTGGTTCCTGGGTACTCACATTTGTTTCCAGCTGTGGTGTTAACACATGAGTGGGCATTGTTTTGGGTGAGTGGTATTGTTTTGGGGGGGGATGTTTATCAGCAAGTTTTAGTCTTGTTGTTCATTCTATTATGGTAGGCGTGATAGTTAAATTAATTGCCTGTCACTTACAGTGTGAGAGAGATCTGGTCAAGTGATGTGCTGTTTACCATAGAAAAGTTTTCATTTTAAGGTGGAGAGATTTGTTGGTCAGTGCTGTTCGCGGTACTCCTACCGTAAGGTGTGCCCTAGTATGGAGAGCTGCAGTAGTACAATCTCCAGGATATTTGGGTCAGTTCGTCTGACTGATTGCCCGCTTGTAACTTTGTATGAGTCTTTGGGTGATGCGACCTTCCTTCACTGGGACCAGATACGACCATATGTCAGATTTACTTCTTATTTACAAAACTGTCCAGAACTGGCTGTCCCAAGGTCTTTTACCTGTCGGGTTACTCAGTACAACTTAACAAAGGTGTTCTGGGTGGACCATCGAGCTGCTCTCAGTATACAGTCAATAGACACATCTCTGTTGAAAACAGCCAGTGTATTTGCCGCTGTGCTGCTGTGAGCAGAAAATTGGCTGATATAATAATAATAATAATAATAATAATAATAATAATAATAATTATAATAATAATAATAATAATGTATGGAATTTCTATAGCGCTGAATCTTGTAAAGCAACAAATCAAAGCGCTCAGATGACCTTTTTTTTATATCGAGGATAATGGAATAAGCACTCATGTTCTTTTGATATCCACCCCAGCTAACCATAACACAGTTTTGATCCATCTGAATATAGTGTCTCTTGAAGCCTCACTGAGAGGTTTAACAAATAAAATAAAGAGTTGCTACCCTTTCCTGAAAGACTCTGTTTCCTTCAAATACTGTCTCAGGTGGGCAACTATACACAGGTTTCCATTTTCAAAGGACTTTACTTCTAAAGGTTGTACATGTGACTCTGGTTTGCTTTGCTTCATCACAGCCCTGAACACTAATGCACATCTTTCATCTTAACAACATCACATTGTAATGTGTGGATTGTTCGACCCCTCTGACCTGACACGAGAGCTAGCAACAGAATCAGTCTGAGGGACAACTGTTGCAGTGACAACCTTTCTACACTTGGCCAACCAGCTAAGTACTGTGGGACAGTGTCCACATCTCAGGTTTCCATGATATTTGGGGACAGAAGGCCTTTTTTTCAAATATCCCTTTCACCAAACAACACACCAGTGGGTGACTACCCACTGCTTTAGTACATGGTCTATGCAAATAAAACTGCATTGGGGGCAAAATTTATTGTATGATGACTAGCTCCAGAAAGGTACAAATCTGATTAAAAAAGAATATATAAAAGAATATATATATAACATAGACTACCAACCATACTTTCTTTCCAGGCTTATTATCACTTAAATACTGAATAATAATAATGTATGGAATTTATATAGCTTATATATATATATATAGCTTAGTTTTCTTGCTGCTGGTGAGTGTCCCCAGGATTAACACCGTAGGGGTTGCCCACTCTGTCTCACTCATCACACCTTAGAAACCAGTGTGAGACCCTAATGTCCACCATGTCAAAGTCAAAAGTCATTTGTTCTCTCCTGCTAAATCACATCACCATGCAACGTCAGATAAATGCCTTCATAGACTGACCCATTTCTGCCCAAAGGAGTCCTCCAGGTCATTGATGTTAGCCGAGTCCCAACGGCTACGTATACCAGTCAAGTCCTTTATCAGAAAGCCATTTTCTCCAAACACCACGATCCAGGCATAGAAGCCAGCCATTGCCTGCATGATCCCGATCTGTCCGTAGGACATGGCGATCAGCCTATGGGCACACACATACACACACCCAGGTTAAGACGTTAAATGAATTTGAACTCGGGTTATGTATGACTAGGCACACACACACACAAGCACACACATACAGATATTCACGCACACGCACGCGTGCATGCATTCATAAACACACAAACACAGTGAGACACATGCACTTGCATGCACATGTGTAGCTGCACATTCGTTAACACGTATACCTTTGTTATATGGTGGTGGTGGTTGTTGTGGTTGTGGTATTTTTACACACCTCTTTTTCTGCAATTAAATAAATGATGACGGTGATGATGACGGTGATGATGATGGTGATAATGATGATAACATCATTATCATCATCATCATCAACACTAGCATTTAGTAATAATATTGTTGCTGTTGCTGCTTGTCTCGTCTTGTATTGTATTGTCTTGTGTTGTATAGTATTGCACATCATTTTAGCCATGACAGACTTCTAGGGGTGAAATGTGTACTTCTCTGGGCCTGAGCCTGGGGGGAACGCATCGCGGGAAGCAAAACCAGTGATATATTTTTTTTTTTAATTCTGTTGGCATGAGAGAGATGGTGGGACAATGAGAGTGAGGCAGAAGGGGAGGAAGGGATAAAGGGGTGAGGGGGGGTCCAGAGAGAGAGACATACATGCATGCTTGCATGCGTGCATTCATAGATACATATATGCATACATATATGCATACATATATGCATACATATATGCATACATATATGCATACATACATACATACATACATACATCAGTATGCATCCTTCAGTTTTGGAAGACTAGGGAGTTAGGTTCTAGGTGTTTATCCTGGCACACCATTGGGTGACCAGTCCGACATGGCACAGAGGAAGTCTGACACTGGTTTGTCTACCTAAGCTGCAGCCTTTCTTCTCATTCTCTTTGCATTGTGCTGCTGCGCAGGTGTCTCTTTGAACTTGGAGTCTTTCTCCAGGCTGACCAGTTGAGGGCTGCTGCTTCCCAGTTGTTCTGGTCGATGTTCAGGGCTTTTAGGTCTCTCTTGCACATGTCTTTGAACCACAGTTTTGGTCTGCCTGTGGCACGTTTCCCTGCACAAGTTCTCCGTAGAGGTCTTTAGGGGGCTGTCCATTATTCATGCGTACAACATGGCCAGGTCAGCACATACATCTGTTTGCAACGTGTGCATGCTGGTGCATCCAGCTCTTTCCAGGACAGTGCTGTTTGGGACCTTGTCCTGCCAGGTGGTGTTCATGTTGCGACAGAGGCAATACATGTGAAAAGCATTGAGCTTTTGCTCTTGTTGAGCACGCAAAGTCCAGGGCTTGCTGCCATACAGGAGGGTGCTCATAACACAGGCTCTGTAGATCTGGATCTTTGAGTGCTCAGTCAGGTTGCTGTTGTTCCATGCTTTCTAAGTCAGTCTGGTCATGGTGGTAGCTGCTTTGGCGATGCGCTTGTTGAGCTCTATGTCAAGTAAGAGGGTGTCTGAAATAGTTGACCCCAGGTACACCAAGTCATAGATGACAACCAATTCATGGTCAATGATGTTCATGGTTGGGGGAGAGTCAACATCCTGTCTCATGACGTGTGTTTTCTTCCAGCTAATGGTAAACCTGAAATCCTGGCTAGCGTCACTGAAGCAAGCCATCAGCCGCTGTAGGTCCTCAGCTGAGTGGATGGTTACTGCTGCGTCTTCTGCAAAGAGGAAGTCATGCAGGCACCTCAGCTGGACTTTATTCTTTGCTCCTAGTCAGGAGAGGTTGAAGAGCTCTCCATCTGACCTGGTTTGGAGGTAGGCATCTTCAGCTGCAGGACTAAATGTGTGTTTCAGCATCAAAGCAAAGAAGATTCAAAAAGGGTGTGAGCCAGGACGCAACCCTGTTTGACTCTACTCTATTATGTTGAAGGCAGCTGATGTTGAGCTTCAAAGATGACGGTGCCTTTCATGTCTTGGTTAAAGGATCTGATGAGGCTGAAAAGTTTGGGAGGACATCCAATCCTGGGAAGGATCTTGAATAGGCCATCCCTACTGACCAGATCGAAAGCATTTGTGAGGTGACAAAGAGTGGCTGCTTTTGCTCCTAACATTTCTCCTGAAGTTGTTTGATGGAGATGATCATGTCTATAGTGGATCTGCTTGCACAGAAACCACACTGCGATTCAGAATAGATTTGCCCTGCAGGGACTTGGAGCCTCTCAGTACTTCTCGTGCAAAGATTTTCCCAATGGTGCAGAGGAGGGATATGCTGTGATAACTGTTGCAATTGCTTCTGTCACCTTAGTTCTTGTAGAGTCTGACAACGTTAGCATCCCTCATGTCTTATAGTACATTGCCTCCACTCCAACAGAGGCAGAGGATTTCATGCAACCTTGTGATGAATGTCTCTTTGCAGCACTTCAGTACTTTGGCAGGTATATCATCTTTCCCAGGTGCCTTGCCAGAGTCAAGAAAGTCCAGGTTTTTGCTGAGTTCATCTATGGTTGGTTCTCTGTCAAGCTCTTCCAGCTCTGGGAGGCACTCTATGACAGTCAGAACATCCTCTGTGACTACATTTTCCTTTGCATATAGCTCAGTGTAGTGTTCTACCAGCACTCCATCTGTTGCTGTCTTGAATCACTTCCCCAGTAGCTGGTTTCAAAGAGGCAGTTTTCTTTTGCAATGGGCCAAATGCATGCTTGATGCTGCCATACATTGCCTTGATGTTGCCTGTGTCAGTTACAATCTGAATTTGGGAGCAAAGCAGAACCAATAATCGTTGGCGCATTGGCTGGCACACTGCTGGACTTTGCTGCAAACAGCAGGGGGGTGGGGCCTGAAGGCTTTAAACCCTACACACTCAGTGAGGATAACAGATCATGGGGTCTGCCCAGCTTAAGGCTTGTGGTAGGTGCCCAGTGAGATGCGATGACCTCTCCCACCGTCAGAAGCAGCCCTTGGCATCAGACTCTATGCCCATTGAGTATGCAGACTTATAACCAGTTGACTTACTTCCCGTGTTTTGTCGACGCTGCAAAGCAAAGCTGGAGTGACCTTTCCAGAGTGCAAAGCCTGGGTAAGTAAGTATATATGGCAAGCTGTTACCCATACAGCAGAACCCACTCTCTTCATTGCTGGAATGTTCCATTGGAAAGGCAATCACTGATACACATGGTTCCAGAGCCATCATAGGAGTTGCTGTATACAGCCTTGGACTGCCTTGAGGTCTCTGACTCATGATTTTTCCTCAGGGTTGACTCTTGAAGCCTTTGCTATCAGTGGATATGGCTGCAAGGCAGTAGATGTTTGAAATAAAAGTTTTCCTTCTCTTAGATAAACTGTCTTCCCACACTGATGACTATATATATATAAATTCTGTTGGCATGTAAGAGATGGTGGGACAAAGAGAGTGAGGCGGAAGGGGAGGAAGGGAGAGGTAAATTGTGGGATGGCCAGAAAGATAGACATATATTATTATGTACGTGTATTTATATATACATGCATACATACATGCATACACACATACATGCAAACACAAATGTATACATATATACATGCATACTTATATACATACATGCATATGTACATAACACACACGCACGAACGCTCTCACGCACGCACACACACACACACACGCAAACAACACACACACACACACACAACACAACACACACACACACACACACACACACAGATAGATCTATTAAGAGAGAGCCAATGAGCAATGATATGAAAAAGATGTGTGGGAGAGAACTGAAGAGGAAGACAGTTTGGTGAATGTGATGTGCATAAGGACTAGATGTTTCTGTTTTGGATATGCTCCCTGTTGCAGTTGATATTCCGGATTTGTCCCTGTAAGTCTGTGGAAGAGTGAGCTAGTGATGCGTGAGAAACAAAGCCCGGTAGTAATCTTATCACTGTGTCTTTTTACTTTTGTCCTGAATAAATGCTGCATGATGAAACAACTATTGTAAGACGCTGACTGTAAAAATAGCAATTCATAGCAATTCAGTTCTATATTATTGTACCTTTGTGATGTGTTTCGAGCAAATATAAGGTACATTACAAGATAAAGTGAAATTATTAATATAATTTGTTACTGTGGGTTCTTTTAAGAGCCGAATGCATACTGGACAGAGAAGTCATCCCAAACACTTACTAAACAAACTGACCTTTCATTGACCAGACGATCCAGTGATGTCCGCGGAGGCCTTTTCATGATGTCACTCTCAGCCGACTCATAAGCCAAGGAGATAGCTGGCACCATGTCGGTTCCCAGATCGATGAAGAGGATAGTGATGACTCCTAGGGGAAGAGGAGTGCCAAAGAGGATGTAGACGAGGAAGGGGGAGATTTCTGGGATGTTGGAGGTCAGGGTGTAAGCGATGGACTTCTTCAGGTTGTCGAA
>CM054159.1:8452927-8555427 GCA_028751875.1 Rapana venosa | reverse complement strand
CTGGTGGTATAGTGGTGGTGAGTGAGTAAGTAAGTGAGTGAGTGGGTGAGTGAGTGTGTGTACGTGTGTGTGTGTGTGTGTGTGTGTGTGTGTGTGTGTGTGTGTGTGTGTGTGTGTGTGTGTGTGTGTGTGTGTGTGTGTGTGTGTGTGTGTGTGTGTGTGTGTGTGTGTGTGTGTGTGTGTGTGTGTGTGTGTACGTGTGTGTGTGTGGGGGGCGGGGAGGAGTGTCTGTGTGTGTGCCCGCGCGAGCGCGCTCGCGTGTGCGCATATATATGTATGTATGCATGCATGTATGTATGTGTGTATGTATGTATGTATGTATGTATGTATGTATGTATGTATGTATGTGTGTGTGTGTGTATGTGTGTGTGTATGTACGTATGTATGTATGTATGTATGTATGTATGTATGTATGTATGTATGTATGTATGTATGTATGTATGTATGTATGTATGCATGCATGCACATACATACACACATACATACGTACGTATGTATGTATGTATGTGTGTATGTATGTATGTAATTATGTACGCGCGCGCGCGCACGCGTGTGTGTGTGTGTGTACGTGCGCACGTACGCATGCATGCATATGTATGTATGTATGCTTCACAAGATTCAACGCTTTATAAATTCCATACGTTATTATTATTATCATCATTATTGTTATCATTACTATTATTATTATTATGTGAGGTAGACACAGAAAGAAAGACAGCAGATGGGATACTCCTCATACTGTCACCCTCCCACTCTTTTAATTAAAACTGAAAATAACACTCTATCGTATAGTTTAGATGTAAAGTGCACACAGTCAAAAAGACCCAAATGTTTTTTGATCTTTTTTTGTTTTAGACTTGCCTTGCTTCCCAGTCAAAGGCACATCTCTACACATTTGTATCTGTATTTTTCTCTGCCATCCTGAGGGACTTAAAAAGTAGAATTACAACCGTTACTTCAAAATGGTCTGTCATGTTTAAAGTCCCCCAAAAGATCAATGAAACAAGTAAAGAGATCTCCCTCCCCCCTCCCTATGCCAAAGAAGATCAGAACAGCTAGTGACCACAGCACAATAATAGAACCAGACACATCAGCTAATATCAAATCAAAACTTTACTACTAGTTCCACGTGCTTTTCATGTTTAGTTTTATTCAATAAAAAGGAGGAGGGGAAATAAAATGTATAAATCAATATGTTTATACTAGGCTGCTTTCAATCTTAGAGTTAAGCTCTCAACTTCCAAAGCACCATACTAGGATTTTTTATATAACAGTCTTACCACTAGTCGCCACGTGCGAGGCATCTAACTGAACAAGTAAGAAGACTGACTACAGAGCACGAGAAGATCACCTTAATCTCTTTTATTAAGCATATAAAGCTTCTACCTTCATGGATACATTCGTTTGTGGCTGGGGCATGACGATCATTCACAGCCTGTGAGTCAACTAATAGATCTCAATACCTGAAAATAACCAATGAGAAGAAACACAATAGAAATTGAACATCTCTTCTTCCATGGCGTCCCATAACTATACTTATTGGCAGATACATCCAGGAATGGCGAGGGAATAAAACTAATGCAGCTATTTGATAATTTGTACAGGGTGTCTTATAGCCTATGCAGTTTGAGCGAGGTTTCAGAGACCTCAGATTCGTCCGCTTCTTTTCTTGTGGGTGACACCCATCTTCTCTTCCTTGCTACTTTGCCTGCCCTGTACCTACAAAAAAAGGCAGACACCCAAATGCAGCTGGACTGTACTAAAGCCAAGGCGCATAAACGGTCACCCATCCACCACATGGTTTCTCTTCAGAAGCCAAGCAATTTATGGACGTGGCCATTCAAACATGATTTGAAGTCCAGCTGTTCTGGGTTGTCCCCCTTCGGGTTTTTGTTTTAGGACAAATACACAAGAAAAGACACAACAACGGGCACAGACAAACAATACAGACATAAAGTGAGAGACTGGCACAGGAGAAAGTACACAAACACAGCGAGAGAGAGAGAGAGAGAGCGAGAGAGAGAGAGAGAGAGAGAGAGAGAGAGAGAGTCGGACAGACAGACAGAGGGAGGGAGGGAGGGAGGGAGAGAGTCCACATGGTACCATGCATACTCTACACTGTCACATAGAAGCACAACATTAATTCATGAGACCAGCAAGCAGGAAACAATCTTATCAGTCTGGCATGGCTAATATCCAGACTGTTCTGACAACAGACAAAGAAGCAATACAGAAGAGGAGAGCTAAACGCACAGCCTTGTCCATCTTACCTGACTGTGGCTACTTTGTTGAAGATCGACACTCTCTTCTTGCACACTGTCCTGTCTTTGCCTGACGGGTCTTTGAGACAAGGGCGAATACCCACAGGGAAATCTTGTACATTGCCCACTGGGCCAATACAGTTCTTATAAAGCGGCCATGAACCCGATTCCATTGTTTCTACAATTTGCCTATTAGGACCCGATTCCATTGTTTCTACAATTTGCCTGTTAGGAGAATCCCTCGTAGCCGAATTGGCTGAGAGTGCTTTGCTTGATCCATCCTCTCTCCATTTCCCTCTTGACTGTCCAGCGTCGGCTTTACCTATGTGGTCCTGCGCCTTTGTTTTTTTAGCCAGAACAGGACACCAAAGAGTGCGTATTCCTCTGTCGACTTTGGCATTAGAGTTGACACAAACCTCGGTCTTGTCATGCGAGATCATATCACATGCTGATCCAGGTGCTTGCGTTTCATGCTCTTCTTGGATGGTTGCTGGTATTGTTGGGCTGTGAGCAATGGCTTCTGGCTCGGACGTTACTATAATTTGTATTTCTGATGACCAGAGCTGTTGGGTGGAGAATTGATCTGAGGGCCTGGGTGACATGCGGACACTGCCTGCTCTCGAGACAGTGGCTGTACTCGAGACAGTGGCTGTACTCGAGGTGCTTGACTTATGCTGTTTGGGTTTGCCCACTGGCACAGTCTCCACTGTGCTTTTTGTATGTGCCACTGTTTTAGAGCGAAGAGACGAAGGGTTGGTGTGATGTACTGTTCTTGCAGCTGGCGCCCCATCGTGTCGCAATTTTGCCCCATGGGACTTGTCTTTGTCTGATGGTTTTGCCTTTTCCTGTTTGATATCACTCTTACAGGACAATTTCGGAGGGACTCCAATATGTGCTTTGTGTTTCAATGCTGTAAAAAATTGCTTTTGCATCAAAATCAAGTTCGAACTCGACTCCATGTTTGTGACTGACAAATTCCTTTCGACAGATGGAACTTTACGTATGTTGTTATCTGCTGCTTGTGTAGGTGACTTCAAACCAGTCCTGTCTTGAGCTTTTTGACTCAGCTCTGCCATAAAGCGCTCTTGTATACTTGGTCCATCCCATGCGTGGTCTGGGGTAGTGATGTGAGGCGGTTGTGCATGTGATGGTTTGATAACTGTTTCTCCCGCTACATGGTTTGGCTTGTGATTACTTGCTGTGTAAAGCGAGACGTGTTCTCTTTTAAGAGACCCGTCTGAGAGAGCCTTCTGCTTTAGTGCAGCAGAAAATTGCTCTTTCATACTTTTCTCAAAACCTGTGTCCACTGAAAATGACTCTTTATTTTTTGAATGATCTACTAAGACACCTACACCCTCTTTACACTGGCCTGAAGCAGTAGCTTCACTTTGCCCAGAAAAGGGTAAATCATTGTCTGTTTTCTCTTTCGTCTCATCATAAACCCTTCCCCACAATCCCAAAAGTGTTTGTTCTCGAAGTTGTCGAGTTCTCATCCGTGCCCTTTCAATACTCTCTTGTGAAAAACCATCATCTCCACCGATTTCCACACCATTTTCTTTGTTTGCATGATCTTTAGCACTGGGAAACTCCACTGTTTCTCCCTCACCTTCCGCCACCCTCCATCCACCCCTGTCAAATACAAAGACACCCTGCTTTTAGTTGCAGAAAATGAAATGCATGGTTTCATCACTTTCAGTGATTCTGATCAGAAGGAGGGAAGAAATGGTGCAGCAACAATGTTGATCCTGTGCAAGACTTAAACCATCAACAGCAAAGGATGCTGCAGTGGAAATGAGTCATGCTCTTTGAAACTCAAACAGCTCCTAGCTTTCTGTTCTTACAAATCTTTTCAATTTTAAAGACTACTGGCCCTCACAATGTGCAAATTTCATAAACAGCCATTTTCGCAACATAAAGGGTGTCTTTGTATGAGATTCTTGATGTCTGTGGCAGAATGAATTTTACCTTTTCGTTAGTAAGACAGCAGTTGAAATGGAAATGGTAAAGACTGCAAGATCTGAGCGATGTTTGCAACAAGATCGCGGTGGTCCATCATTTCTCCCCTCATCCTGAGGACAGACATACGTCCTAACAACCCCATTCTAACTACAATCTCCTGCTAGTAACATCTTCTGTCTTCATCTTTACCTGTTACCAGGATCGCAGGGATTAGCTGTGTTACTTGTTTCTGAATCTCTCTCTCTCTCTCTCTCTCTCTCTCTCTCTCTCTCTCTCTCTCTCTCTCTCTCTCTCTCTCTCTCTCTCTCTCTCTCTCTCTCTGGGGGGATGGAGGCGATCACCTAATATGAAGGAGAGACCTACGGGAAATTGCTCTAGAATTTTTGTGAATAACTTACTGGATTTAAGCAACTTTAGTTTGTCATTGTGTGCATATAGATTGTTCTGAAAATACTTGGTGCAGCTGTACAGAGCCGTCTGTGGAACTTTTTGCGCCAGTATTTGCCTGTTTCATGTTGAAACGGGCAGGATTCAAATCTTCTATGCAAACCTTCAAGCTGGTGTCCTGTTAGGACTGACCCGCACCTTTATGTTCTTTTTTTTTGTGGGGGGGGCTTTTATTGCAGTGTGGTGATGTGGTTACCAGCCCTGGACCCACCCACCCTGAACAAGCTGAGGCAAACCAGCTTGACTAGTGGTCATCACACCATCACAGGGAAATCTGCACGTAAAACCCAAACCAGCGCACATGTGGATGCCACCACACCAAGGACCATCCAGCGCAGACAGGATTCCTTTCCTGAAGCAGCTTCAGAGAAACTGACGTTCAACACTATAACGACCAAAATACAGAAGCTGGAGAACTTGTTAAAGACTACAACAGACAGTATGAAAAAATGAGATACAGTTGTTGACAGACAGTGTTGGTGCTTTGAAAGAGGAAGTGTGTGGCCTTAAACAAGACATAGACAATCTCATAACTGACAACATAGAAATAAACAGGCAAATGTAGAACTGACGGGAAGATTTGATAAGCTAGAACAGAGGGCAGACGATCTGGAAGGACGATCACGGCGAAACAGGGTTATTTTTCAAAGCCTGGAGAAGAAACCAAATGAAACTGGAACTGACTGTAAGAGGGCTGTGAACAATCTACTCTCTTATAAAATGAATGTAACAGATGTCAAGTTTGGTAGAGTGCTCAGGATACATTTTAAACTTAACTCTCCTATTATTGCCAGATGTTGTTTTCATCAGGATAAGATTAGTATACTGAAGGCAAAAACCCGTCTGAAAGGCTGAAGTATTGTTGTAAATGAAGATTTTTCTCAAACTTTTAGAAAAAAAATCAGGTGTAAACTGACCCCGTATTTGAAGAGTGCTAGGGCAAAAGGGAAACATGAAAGAATGGTCTTTGACCATCTGTTCATAAATAGTGATATTTGACCGTCTGTTCATAAATGGTGACTTGAAAAAGTTCCCCTTAATGATCTCCAAAGAAACGAATAGCTCTTTGGCTGGCCCATACACACATCCTTCTGTAGACACAATTCACAGGGTACCGAAAGTAAACCTACACTGGTCATGAGTCATTTTGACACTCACTGTTTCGCACTGTGGAGTGTGACAAAGACACAATGCCTCGCTCGGTAGGGCAAGACAAAGACAAAGACAGGTCTGACGGAGGTTTACTAATGTCAGCCTTCTTATGATGATTGTCATCCTGTTCAAAGCACTAATTTGGTGTCTAGTCTCATCAGTGAAAATAATGATAGTGTCAGTCTAGTTGATGTAAATTGATTGGATTGTAGCGATACAAATGAAATGAAACAAATAAAACTTGTTCATGTTTATCTTGGAATGTAAATGGGTTGCTTTCAAAACTCTGTGACGGGGATTTTGTATCCGATGTGCAGCGTGGATTATATTTGCCTGACAGAGAGGTTGCTGGGAAATATCCAGCCAGATGTTTTTAGTGGCTATAAGGCTTTCTGTAAGTAAGTCATCAAGAGAGGCAATCTGGTGTTTTAGTTTGTCTAATAAAGTGCGAGTTAGCTACTCTTGTGAAATGTTTAGATGTTCCATTCTCTTAACGTTTGTATTTTTCTCTGTGACAAAATTAATATCTATTGTGCACTTCAAGAAATGTACTGCTTGTGTCTGTGCATATTCCACTTGAGGGTTCTTTTTATAACATATTTGTGCTATGCTGGAAGAATGTTTAGTCAATTGTGTGATGACATTGGATAAAGTAAATATAATATTGTTTTGAGACTGAAACAGCAGGACATCAAACTTTTCTTCTCATCATGCAGTGAATGACTTTATTTCAGATTTCCAAAGTAAAAGCATGTCTCTCAGTAGTAATCAGTATTCTGAAGATTCTGTTATCAATAATTATGATAAATTATTATTGAATACGTGCATTGCACTTAGTTTACAAATTCTAAATGGCGTATGTAATGGTGACTAGCAAGGACGCTATATATCTATTTTGATTTTATTTTATTTATACCCCTTTAAGTCAAATAAAATAAATTAAAATAAAATAAATATATAGCGTCATTTCTGATGAAGGATGCAGTGTTAAAGATTATTTTTAAGTGTCAGATGATCAGTTATCTCAAATTTTTGACTCATGTCTTTTGTTTGTTGCTGAGCATTCTGATTCTGATCACCTCCAAGTTGAACTACATATTAGTTTATTATGTGATACATGTGCGGTAACTGAGGAGCCAGCAGTTGTGGGAAAGTCTGTGTGGGATGAAACCAACTCTCAGTTTATAAAGAAAATCTCTGTAAAGAGAACACGTACGATTTTTTAATGTCTTTCAGATGATTGATGAGAACATTAATGAAGCTCTAGATTTGTTCAATGGTTACAAAGGTCAGTGCTGTATGTATGAAGAAACAGGTTCATATCAATAAAAGTCTCTCAAATGATATATGGTTTGATAATAAATGTAAAAGAATTAAATGTAGGGTCAGAAACATTTTCAGGACTTACCGAAAAACGTAAAGAATGAAGACAAAAACTTGTACTGTGTCAAAAGAAGGGAATATAAATACATGCTTGAAAGGAAAAAAGAAAGAGTATAATAAGACATTACTTGCAGATATGATGTCTTCAATAAATTTTCAAGTCCAGTTCTGGAAAAGTGTTAAGAAGGCGTCATTTGGGAAAATTCAGCCAAAGAATAGTATACCAGTTGACAGATGTTTCAGCATTTTAAAGTCCTGTTGAAGAAAAACTCATTTAACTCAATGAACACTGGTGGTGACTATGAAGAAACTGAGGAAGATTTTGAGTGTCCTTTATCAAAAGATGAAATACTATTGGCGCTTAAAAAACTTTAAAATGATGGAGCAGCTGGTCCTGATCAAATCATTGGAGAATTGCTAAAAACTGGAGGTGAAAATGTACTTTTCCTGCTAAAAGTATTCAACAAAATCTTTGATAATGGTCTTTTTCCAGATAACTCAACTGAATCTATAATTCTAACATTTCCAAAAAAAAGGAGATGTTGATAAGCCTAATAACTTCAGAGGAATTTCTCGTAATGACATAAGTAGTAAGCTGTATAGTATCATCATTAATAATAGGTTACAGAATGGGTTAAGAAAAATGACATAACACGTGAACACAAAGCTGATTTTAAAGAGAGGCTACTCCACTATAGATTATATGTTTACTCTGCTTACATTTGTACAGAAACAGTTTGCTAATAACCGTAATCCCAATGTAGCATTGATTGACTTTGAAAGGGAATTTGATTCTGTTATAGAAACTTGTCATGGCCTATTCTCCTGAAAAAATGATGTGAAAGGTAAATTATTGCAATGTTTGAGAGCCATTTATCAGAATGTTAGAAGCAGATTAAGATTGGATTAAAGCTGACAGACATAATTTACTGAAAACTGGGGTTAAACAGGGTGATGTATATAGCCCTCTATAGTTTTCTGTTCTTATTAATGAGTTAGCCATAGAAGTCATTAATAATGGTAATCATGGTGCCACTTTCCCCAAGATTTCACAGAATTATGTATTCTTCTGCTTGCTGATAATGTTATTCTGCTATCTAAAACTATTGTAGGCTTACAAAAACAGTTGAATAGCTTAAGCAGAGCTGCAACAGCACTTGATCTTAAGGTTAATCTAACAAGAGTAATATCCTTGTATTCAGAAAAGGTGGTTATTTAGCCGCTCACATAAAATGGTTTTACAATGGAAATGTCATGCCTGTGATTAATGTCTATAAATATTTAGGAATTATGTTTTTCTACAAAGCTTATTTTCACAACTGCATGTAAAGATCTGGCAATTCGAGGTAAACCAAGCCTGCTAATTGTTGGTTTTTTGGAATTACTATTATTGAATAAGAATGCTTTTGAGTTGTTCATTAAGATATTTGATGCACAAATACAACCCACTGTGTTATATGGCGCAGAATTGTAGGGACTGAATGCAGCTGTAACATATTGTGAATCAGTGCACCTCTTTGCTTTAAAGCAGTTGTTATGTTTAGATAGACATACACCTAATCTTATTTATAGTGAAACTAACATATATCCTCTCTCTGTTAATGCTGTTATAATATGCATTACATACTGGATTAAGATTCTGCATGTGTATGAGGGCAGACTATCTTTCAAGTCTTACAAGATGCTTTATGATCTAGATTCAAGGGGAAAACACCTGGGCTTCAATATACGTACCTGTTTATGTGAACTTGGGTTTGGGTTTGTTTGGCTCACTCAAGGTGTCAGAAATTGTAGAGAGTTTATCAACGTTTTAGGCAAAGATTGAATAACTGCCATTGGCAGCTGAGGAGTGATCATATACAAAACAGTGAAATATATCAAATGAATAGACAATTTATAAGTTCACACGATATCAAACCTTATCTAAAGCTTGATATGGACATACATTTGAAAGGAATTATGTCTAAGTTTAGACTTGGTGTATCAGACATAAATGTTCATGAATTTACATATGTAGAACACGATGCTGATGACCTCAGGTTGTTATGCCCATTATGTAAGCAAACAGTGGAGGATGAAGTCCATTTTGTGGTGTGCTGTCCAGCCTAATATATTTAGATTCTGTTTACCCATGACGTCTAGTCATCCTGAGATTGTGCGCAGCTTCGCTTTAAATTTGTGTAAAGCCTCTAGAGTAAGAGATATCTTGGTATCCAAAGCCATATTTTTGTAACTGACTTTTTTTGTTGTGATTGTTGTTATATAATAACATTCTGTAGTTGTTGATTTTCGTTTTTTCCCCTCTAAAATACCAGGCAGTTCGGCAACTCCCTTTATGTATGGACCAATGGCTTTTTTGTGGATGAATCTTTCGAGTTCGAGTTCGAGTTCTCTCTCTCTCTCTCTCTCTCTCTCTCTCTCTCTCTCTCTCTCTCTCTCTCTCTCTCTCTCTCTCTCTCCATTCAATAACTTTACTGATGAATCTGACGTAAACATGCTCAAAACAACGTGTAGCCAGCTGCTGTTGATAGCTGTAAGTGCTAAAAATGATGGATACAACAATATTTAATACAAAACAACTTCACAGATTTCTTTTTCACGGCTTCTCTGATCCAGTACTGGTCACAAGTAGAGCATTTGGAAGCTACATAGCAACTAGTAGCAGTAATTTTTATGCCATGTTTTGCTTAGATTCTGAGTGCGCGAAGCTTGTGTCGCTAGAACAGGCAGTCTTGCTGTGAGGTGACATAGACTGTACAGAGCGCAGATCTGCTGCTTCTATCTAACAAATGAACTGTAGAGTGAGGGAAAACACTTTTACGTCTTACCTACAAAACTTAATGTATAGCTGTGTATGTGTAGCCTTGGCGCAGTGGTTAGCACCTCGGGTTACAGACCGAAAGATTGCAGGTTTGAGTCTTATAAGAGACATGGGGATTTTTCTTTTACTCCAGCCGGTTCCTACCCAAAGTGAGTTTGCTACAGGCTCATTGGGAAGACTGGGATCACTCAGTCGAGCTTAATTCCTTTAATGGATACCATTTTGGGAATCTTACTCAAATTAACTGACTAACACCGCAGATGTCTGATTCTCTTGGGCCTGGTTGATTCTGGGAAATACTATGGTAGAATGTGTAGAGTACAACCCTGTCAAGTAGCCTTGAAACACATTCAATTCCATAGCAGCATCATTACATCATCCTAATCATCATTGATTGCCAAGAATAAAAAGAAAATTGTCTCTGATTTGGTGGCTCTGGTTGCCTTTGTGTCATGGTGGCCTCAGTTTTTGGCTTCCCCATACACTTCTGAGCCTGTGGTGAAATCGTGTCAAAGCTTTTGGGGTTGGAGCTTCACAGGAGAAGGTTGTTGGGGGAAGGTGATGGTGGTTGGAACCCCAGGCGGGTGTCTTACTCAGTCTGGCTCTGCTACTTAGCTATTGCTGTCGCAAGTTGGGGGCTTAGTAGGTTGTGTCCTGAACATGTTAGCTCAGAACAGAAAATACTCAACACCACCAAAGTGACCCAGCAGCAGTGCATGGCCCTTCTGGCTGGTGGCTCCATGATTGCATGACCTTAACAGGCTCTCTATTGTAAACCTTGGAATCCACCACCGAAAACCAGACGAGGAACACGTGCGGGCATTCGTCATCGCCTGCAGCGTGCTTCCCCTACATCTGCCTCCCTCCTCACTTCTGATGTCACTTCCACAACAACTGCTACCAGCCACAACACTGCTTTACTTTCTTGTCCTCCAGACGCTTCATCCTTTGTGTGTGACTCTAACAGTTCTATCCGTGAAGTGTGTAATGATTTTCTTGAGACTCTAAATCCCCTGACGGACCCAGTTCTTTTACCATGTTCCACACCTGACTCACCACCCAAACTTCTGTCTGCTCTTCCACTGCACACATCTTTACCATCACCCTCATCCTGATTGTCATAGTCACTCACCACTGTCTTCTCCAACCTCTCAGCCTCCTGCAAACCTTCTCCATGTGTGTCTTCTTAACGCACAATCTGTCTGCTCTGATTGTAAAGCCAATTACATTTCTTATTTCATATCTGAAACAACATAGATCTAACCTTTCTTACAGAGGCTTGGCTAAAACCACAAGGTCACAAACCAAAGATAAAACAGCCGACACCACCTGGCTACAAAACCCTTTCATTTCCCCGACTCTACCATGGAGGTGGCATTGCCATCGTCTACAAAGACACTCTGCATCCAGCTCTGTCTATCTATCACTCCCTTCCTTTTTCACTCGAATCTTTCAAAGTCTGTGAACTCAGCCTTACCTTAGCCGGCCACTCTGTTACTTTCTGTTGCCTTTACCGTCCACCTCCCAACCGTAGAGACAATTTAATATCTTCAGTTTCCCACCAAGAGTTTCAGTCACTCCTTGACCATTACAGCCTCTCTCTCAAGAAACTTATTATACTTGGTGACTTTATCTTCCACTTCGACAACCAGCTTCTCCTGATGTCAAACGTCTTTCTCTTTCTCTGTCAAATCACTCTCTTTCCCAGCTGGTAAACCAACCAACACACAGATCAAGTCACATTTTAGACTGACTTTTACACACAGATCAAGTCACATTTTAGACTGACTTTTCACCGATGTCTCATAAGGTCTAGTCACATCTCAGTCCGTATCTGTCACCGACGAACTACTCTCCGATCATTCTGCCATTCTTTTCTTCCTCAACATTGCAAAGCCTATTAGAAAGAAGAAGCGCTTTACCCGTCGCAACTTCAAGGCCTTAGATATTCAAACTTTTCTTTCTCAAGCTGCTGAACGTCTATCACAAATCCCTGACTATACTGACCCTTCTAAACACTACAATACCGTCCTCAGACAACTTCTTGATGAGCATGCACCTCCTACTGACCATCTCCTGCCTGATAGGCCCATGTGCACCATGGTACACCCATGACATTCTGATCGCAAAACGCAAACGACGACAGCTAGAGCGGCGATGGTCGATAAACCAAAACTGAGATAAACAAAACAGCTTCTTCGTAAACAAATCAACAAAGTCAAAACCTTAATCCATTCAGCAAAAACAAAGTATTACTCTTCTCAAGTTCTTGATGCGATCTCTATGAAATCTCTCTTTTCCCTCACATCCACTCTTCTTGGATCTGCGAAGGCTGGCCCTCTGCCTTCTATCTACGACCACTCTGAACTTCCTTCTATAATTTCTGCATTCTTTTCTGACAAAGTCCGCAACATTCGCTCTAGTTTGGATCAGACTCCTTTTCAGCCAGCAATTTCTGACCCCCAATCTTCTTGCACTCCTCTTCTTTTCTCTTATCCAGCAAGCGAGAAAAAATCGCGACAATTCTGAAAGAAATGACAATAAAATCATGTGATCTTGATCCTATACCTGCTTCTCTTTTCACTCAGTGCCTTCCACAGCTTATACCCACTATCACAAAAATAGTAAACACATCACTTCTTTCAGGAATTTTTCCAACAGCTCTCAAAACTGCAATAGTTACACCTCTACTCAAGAAGCATGACCTCGATCTTAACACTCTGAAGAATTATAGACCTGTATCCAACCTACTGTTCATCTCTAAAGTCATTGAAAAAGTTGTACTAATACAACTCAACAGCCACCTTCATTCAAACAGTCTCCTTCACCCTTTTCAGTCTGCCTATTGCGCCAACCACAGCAGCCTTCGACACTAAAGACCACTCAATTCTTCTCTCCCGTCTCAAAAAAACTTTTGGTATTAAAGGCACAGCCCTCACCTGGTTCATTTCATACCTTACAGATCGATTCTACACAGTTTCAGTAAACAACATTCAATCAACACCTGCCTAACTGAACTGTGGAGTCCCACAAGGATCAGTTCTTGGCCCTGTTCTTTTCACACTCTACACTGCTCCTCTTTCACACATAATAAATCGTCATCAGATCAACCATCATTTCTATGCAGATGACTCTCAAATTCTTAGCAGTGATACTCCTGAAAATGTGCCATCTCTATTGATTAATATGTCCTACTTAAGATAAGCAAAATTGGATATACAGAACAAGTTACAGCTAAATGCAGATAAAACTGAAGCCATGCTTGTAGGGACCAAACACAAACTCTCTTCCATCATAACAGTTTCAATAGAATTCAGCACTTCGTCTGTCCCTCTATCTACTGCTGTGAAATATGTAGGGGTCTTATAGACAACACAATATCCTTGCAAAAATTCATCACTCAAACCTTCCAGTCGCGCTACTATCAATTGCGGCGCATCAGTGCAGTTCGAAAGAACCTGTCCACTGTTGCAACATCCAAACTAGTCACGTCGCTCATTCTCTCACGTCTGGACTATTGCAAATCTCTTCTGGCTGGTCTGCCAACCTCATCTATCCACTCCCTTCAACGTATACAAAACTCTGCAGCTCGCCTAGTCCTCAGAAATAAATAATCTGAGCACATTACTCCTCTCTTGCGATCTCTCCACTGGTTGCCTGTGCCACAGAGAGTAAACTATAAGATCAGTACCCTCTGTTAAAAATGTCTCCATAACACAGCACCTTCCTACCTCTGTGAATGTCTTCACCTGCACACTCCTCGTTCTCTCCTCTCTGATGCAGATACCTTGTGCTTAAGAATACCTAGATTCAACCAGTCACCGCTGGCCGTCGCTCTTTCTCTGTTTCTGGTCCGTCAATCTGGAATGACCTCCCTCTCTCCCTTCCTCAAAAGCCTTCTTATGACGTTTTAAAATCCGGCCTCAAGACACATTTATTTCAAACCTAAGAGATCCTCCCCTCTTGTTCCATTTTATTTTTATCGTGCCCTCAACAGACAAAACCTCATCACCCTGCCGAGTGTACAACCTTTATGTTTGTACGTGAGTGTGTGTGTGTGTGTGTGTGTGTGTGTGTGTGTGTGTGTTGTGTGTGTGTGTGTGTGTGTGTGTGTGTGTGTGTGTGTGTGCGGCGGCGTACGTACGTGCGAGGTGTGTGTGTGTGTGTGTGTGTGTGTGTGTGTGTGTGTGTGTGTGTGTGTGTGTGTGTGTGTGTGGTGTGTGTGTGGTGTGTGTGTGTGTGTGTGTGTGTGTGTGTGTGTGTGTGTGTGTGGTGTGTGTGTGTGTTGGTGTGCGTGCGTACGTGCGAGCGTGTGTGTATACATTTGAATTTGTACAAAAAAACCAAAAAGACAACTATTATTAATTGTAACTGGCTGCATGTGAATGAGTAGGATGAATGAAAGCGCTTTGATTTGTTTTTGCAAGATATAGCGCTATATAAATTCCATTTTTTATTATTATTATTTATGAGCTTACGACCATGAAGATGCAACAAAATGAATCTGGGTATGGCTGGGGTAGACAGATTGAAATGAGCAACATGGGAACAGTAGGACAGGAATGGCAAATACGATGAGGTAGCAAAAACCAGCTGTGTGTGCTACCATAGCTATCACTTCAGAATGGCTGGGGAAAATTGTTTAGGGCCAACAGATAAACTTGCGGGTACGTCCATAATTATATGAGGGTGGTTTTTTCTTAGGACTCTGCCAAAGAAATGATGAGGTCATTACAATCTTATGAATTACCTCAATCAAAAGCGCAGCAAAGTTTACATGCTATGATGTGTTGCCTCTTCCAGTCCGCAGCTGAGCAGGCCAGTGCTATTTCACTTTTGATCTGACGGGGAGGGGTGGGGGGAGTGTAGCTTAGTAGTCAAGTGTGTTGAGTTTCCAATATGACAGCCAGAGTTCGAACCACAACAATGATGTCCTTTCGAGGGGATCCCCCCACCCCACCCCCGAAAGTAACATCAGTACCGACTCTACTCCCATCCCCCCACCCCCATCCCCCAAAGTAACATCAGTACCAACTGTAAGTCCTTTGGATAACACCATAAACTGACTGAGGTCCATGTACAATCGCACACAGGCCGTCTTGCGCAAACAATGGAGAATGAGTTTTTTCTAGAAAACGCCTGGTACCTTATCTCCGAAAACAGAATGCGGCTTCTTTGATGGTCGGCATACGGTGACATATGCAAAATATCACCACTGGTGAACCTTGGAGTTCTAACCAATGAACAAAAAAACCCAATCTGATTCCAAAAAAGCATACCAAATCAAAACTGTTTGGCCGGGTGTTTGATCTTGTCCTATTAGATAGCAGGCCAAGGGAGAGCAGCCTGGATTTTTACCCTGTGCCAATCCATGGACTGACAAGGGCTGTTCCATGTCACGGGGTTGGTGTGGCTACAGCTAGTCATCAGTGACTGGGTGCCACATTGGCTTTACTGTGGATTTTTCCCACCACTCCTCGCTGAGAGATCAGGATAACAACAACACGCTGACACTATTGGCCAGTGCATCGTGGGAAAGGTGAACCTGGCTGACCCCGTTCCTATCCAAGTGGAAAACTGCAAGCTATGTTCTTTGTCATCCATGCAACCGGCCACAGCTGGCCTTTCCTGCTCCTCAACATGGATGGGCTTTTAATTAACGTGTGAGCAAAGGTATGATGGACGGACATGTTCACGCACGGGACCTCAGTGTGCAGTCTTATCACAGGACTAGCAGGGAAGCTAATAATTTGGAACCGTGTTGATTCAATCCAGGTCATGAAGACTTCACATGGCTCCGCAGCATCAACTCAAACCAGCGCCCTCAAGTTGCAGTCAGGTCATGAATTTTCATGCTCTAACTTGTAGGCTCTTCTGCCCAAAACCGGTAGAGTACCATGTACAAAAGCAGAACACCAAGTTTGGAGTTGCTTTCTTTTTTTTTTTGTTTTTTTTACTTGCCAAATCTCAGTGACATGTTTAAGTTTAGGGAAGCTAGTAAAAGAACTAAGGGGTATAATAAAAAAGATGTAATGAAAAGGCAACTCACCACATTGTAGATCAACTCACACAACCAAACTGCCATTTATTTTTTATGATTACTATCACGTTTTGTTACTTTGTGGAGTCCAATCAAACACTAATGACAAATCAGACAGACTTTTTGTATCAAAAAAACAAATTTAAGTATCTAATACCAGCCAATTTCTTTAAAATATCCGTGACATTATACCAACATCCCTCACCCCAAAGCTAATTTCAGTCTTAAAAATATTTTCAGTGACATTTTCAGTCCGAGATCGTTGGGACCCTAGGGCTTTTCTAGCAGCGTGTGACCAGCAACCTGCGAAGTCCTCCCTCCCCGACCCTGCATGATGGTTATGTCTGTCTCATTCACCTCACCGGCTATGTATGGAACTACTTCAAAAGAGTTTAAAGCATGTCTGCTTTGGGGGGTTTTATTGTGGTGCAACTTTACAGAACTGCATGCTTGTGATTGAAGGAAGTCTTGCCGATCAATTTCTTATGAAGAGAATAAAGTAGTCTTGAGTTTTGAGTCTTGATAGCTGACCTCCACTTTTACCAAAACAAAAAAAGAAATAGTGGATGAGTTTTTAGCTTCTGTGTAAGATGTTTTCATCTCATCTGAAGGACTTTGAAGGAATGGAGTCAGAGCCAATGTTAAAACCAGAATGGAAAATTCCTTGGACAGTCTGCCTCCATGGAGACATAAACTCAGGGAGATAGGAACTCATACCCTCGGTACCACAAGGTCGTGAGTTCCTTCTTCTAACCACTAGGCTACCTGTTCTTAAAGCCACCATTCCCAGATCAGCCAAAGGTGAAAACAAAAAACAAGCAAAAAGGGGGAAAATACATCAAAAGCGAGGAAAACGAACTGAGAATGGTCATTTCGATCAATGACGCCTCAGAACAGACATCTTGCTTCTGTACAAAGTTCCAGGCTAAAAAAAAATGCAAATATCCCCAAAGTCGGAATGTGGAATGTGGTATCTAAATGGTGGTAAAAAAAACCGTTTGCATATGCAAAAATCTGACAATTGGTGAACCTCTCAGCTCTAGCCGAGGAACGGAAACAAACCAACAAAACACAAAAACAATGCACATAACATGCCACAGACTGTAACTTGTAAAACAAAGTACAAGGTGGATTGGCTTGCTTGACAAAACAATGCACCAACCTGATTGGGAAAGTAAAACACAAAAAACCCAGACTTAGAGGAAGAAAGCTATAACTGAAGAAAATGGGAAAAGGTAGAAACGTGAAGAGTCACAGAAATGCACAATTCTCTTAACAATATGCTCCTATGTAGAGGACAACTGTCATCTTTGTTTTAGATAAGGTTTCTGATATTTCATGTTTTCCTTTCCCTTTTAAATGTTTGTCCTCTCATGTGTTTTGTAATATTCATTTCATTTTGTGTGATAAAGCGTGTGCTTTGTTTTAGTGTCTTCACGTCCTTAATATCATAGCTTTCATTGGCATTCAATAATATTTGTAATCAAGTCAACTTAAATATTCCTTACCGAATTTCAATTATTTACTGATTTACATTGAACAATGTCATTGATCATATTACATTGTCAACTTTATTCATTACGCTTTATCTTTTATCTTAAATAAGTGAAGGGCTGTGTGTATTCCTGTAAATAATCTTGTAATTTTCTTCTCTGTTTTTTTGCTTTTTCACTTTGGGAAAAAACATAGATTTTAAAAAACATTTTCAACAAGGTGAATGCTTACAACTTTCTGCTTAAAATCTAACTAAATATGTAGAACACTGTTTGGAGCACGATGAGAGACAAAAGACAAAGATAATGTGAAAGGGAAAAATTTGCTATTGAAAAAGAGAAAGAAAAGTTATGGCAGAGAGAGCAAGAGGAAAAACAAAGGGAGCAAGAGGAGAGGCAGAGGAAACTAAAGGAAAGGAGATTACCATTTCAGAGAGAGGAAAATGTATTTTTTAAAAACCCACAGGGAACAGGAAAAAACCTGAAGGAACTCAAAGATAGAAAAAGAATTAACATCAGAGCTGACTCCACTCCTCATTTCAGTTTTGGGCCTCCGCATTTTCAGGGAACCGTACCATGGTATCAGAAGATTTATAGCCCCCAGCAACAGCAAAATATACTAGTCACACCAGACAACCATTCCAACAAAGTAACTCTACAAGGCAGTATGATCAATCGGGTCCTTGAGCTCCTGGTATTACTAGCAAAGAGCATCAAACTGGTCAAAAGGATCAGAGATTGAATTCTGGGGGTTTTGTTCATTTTGTGGATGTTGACTTCATAATGTGAAGGAATGTCCTTTCCTTCCTTTACATCAGCTGGTAATGAAGCTGAGGGAGTTATAGACCCAGAAACTTCTTATGTGTTAGACCCCAGTATAGTGTGTCTGGTCTTTGACTGGAACAATGTACAATTATTGGGTTCCTGGCTTTAGTTCTTAGGGACACTGGGTGTACCACTGCAGACGTCAGGAAATCATTTGTTCTCCCAAATCAGTGTCTGGACACTGTCCTGCAGCGCTGTACAATCAGTGGAAAGGTTGGGAATTACCATTGGCATTGATTCCTTTTGATATACCAAATTTTTCAGGTCTACTTACTCTGTGTGTCATTGATAACCCTGTGTGACCTCATTTTGGGTAACCTACCTGGTGTCTCTAATGTGCATGGTGGGTCAGGTGGGTCATTTGTGCCTTGCCTAGTGAGTACCAGGGCACAGTCAGAAAAAGAGAGAAAATCACAAAAAGCACTGACGGTTCCATGCCTGTCTGTTATTGACAACAGCCACAAGAAAAGGTAAAAACTTCAGAGGGAAGACTCTCCTCTAAAACAGTTTGTTTAAAACAGTGAGTGTCACTATTGACCAGTCTCAGGCTAACCTATTATACAAGACTGACAATTATATCCTCTTCCAATATGTTCAGAAGAAAGATACCTGGATAAGATAAATTCTTGCTCCTGCATCATCATGGGATATGGTCCTAAGCAGCCTTCGACACTATTGACCACTCTATTCTTCTCCCCGTCTTCAAGATACGTTTGGTGTTTCTGGTACAACCCTCACCTGGTTTAGCTCATACCTGACTAACCGATTCCAGACAGTCACAGTAAACAAGATTCAGTCAGTACCTGCCAGACTGGAATGTGGAGTCCCGCAGGGATCAGTTCTGGGCCCTGTTCTTTTCACTCTCTACACCGCTCCACTGTCACATATTATTAACCGTCATCAGATCAAGCATCACTTTTATGCAGATGACTCTCAGATTCTAAGCAGCGACACTCATGAAAATCTGCCTTCTCTTTTGACAAATATAGCCTACTGCTTTCAAGATATCCAAAATTGGATGATAGAGAACAAGCTACAACTAAACGCTGATAAAACTGAAGCCATGCTTGTAGGGACCAAACACAAACTCTCTTCCATTACAACGGCTTCAATAGAATTCGGCAATGCATCAGTCCCTCTATCCACTGCTGTGAAGTATCTAGGGGTCATTATCGACAACACACTCTCTATGTAAAAATTCATCGCCCAGACCTGCCAGTTGTGCTACTATCAATTACGGCGTATTAGTGCAATTCGAAAGTACCTGTCCACAGACGCAACATCCAAACTCGTGGCATCTCTCATTCTTTCACGTCTGGACTATTGCAATTCTCTTTTGGCTGGTCTGCCAGCATCATCTATCCACTCCCTTCAACGTATTCAAAACTCTGCAGCTCGACTAGTCCTCAGAAAGAAAAAATCTGAGCGCATTACTCCTCTCTTGCGATCTCTTCACTGGCTGCCTGTGCCACAAAGAATAAACTATAAGATCTGTACCCTCTGTTACAAATGTCTTCACAAAACAGCACCCTCCTACCTCTGTGAATGTCTTCACCTGTACACTCCTTCTCGTTCCCTTCGCTCTGCTGCAGATTCCTTGTGCTTTCGAATACCTAGATTCAGCCAGTCCACCGTGGGCCGTCGCTCTTTCTCTGTTTCTGGTCCATCGATTTGGAATGGCCTCCCTATCTCTCTTCGCCAAAGGCCTTCTTGTGACACTTTTAAATCCGGCCTCAAGACATATTTGTTTCAAACCTAAGATTTTCCTCTCCTGTTTCATTTCATAGCTCTCCCTGTTTTTCAACAGCCAAAAGACTCCATCACCCTGCCAGGGTGTGTGTGTGTGTGTGTGTGTGTGTGTGTGTGTGTGTGTGTGTGTGTGTGTGTGTGTGTGTGTGTGTGTGTTGTGTGTCAAAGTCAAACTCAAAGTCAAACTTTTTTTTTCAGATGGTACATTGAATAAGCAGTGCATTTGCTTTTTTTCATCAAGCCATCTATCTAAAGAAAGAAAAAAAAGCGAGAAAAAAAAGATAATGTATATGCAGACATAGAATAAAAAACCTAATCTATGGTAAACTATACAAATCAAACCAAAAAAAAAACATATGCATATGTGGAATTAAAAACAAAACAAAAAACCAAGAAAAATATTAGACCATACAATTCAAATAATTAAAAAATCTTGAAAAAAATATCCGTCAAACACAAACAAACAAGCAAAAAGAAAAACCAAAACAAAACAAACAAAGAAGACAAAACAGAATAAAAATAAAAAACCACACCAACTGCTTCCTCCCCCCCCCCTCACACACACATATACACACAAACCTTCAACCATACAAACAACTAAATAAAACAACAACAAAAAAGATGAATCAACAAGAACAGCCACAACAAGGAAATAAACAATCAAACAAACACAATATACATAACAACAACACAACAGCGACAATAACTAACATAGGACAAGAATAACAGCCAAGACAAATGAAGAACAATATAGAACTAACAAAAGACGAGAAAAAGAGTCAAAATATCCCCTCCCCTCCAAGAAAACCACCCTAAACCAAAACAAACAAAAGGCAAAATAAACCAGACCCCACCCCCACTACTACCAACAATAACAACAACAACAACCAATGGATATAAACAGAGGAAACTGATGTATCATTTAAACACTTACATACACATACACATCCCCACCCATATCCCTTCACCACATAATTACTCATATATAAAGGAAAACAAGAATAACAACAGCTATTGGATTCAGAGCAAAGAAGTATAGGCCTAACAAGACATCCATTCCCTCCCTTCCCCGGGTCATATACAACATGTACATGTGCTTTTTGGTTTGAGGCAGAGCAACGTTAATCCTTCGATCAAAGAAAAATTCAGGCAATGTAACCACCAGCAGTTACTAACGTCAGCAATAACAATTTAGCTCATCTAATACAATGAAACAGAAAACTAACAGCGACAAAACTTAATAAATCAGCATATTTATGTGTAATACAAAAGAACATAAAAGGCCAAAACAGCAAGAAAGTAAAAAACCAAAACCGAACCAATTACACAACACACACGCACTCACACACTTGTACACACACACACACACACACACACAAACACAGACACACACACACACACACCAGATTCAAAGCGTGCTGGGGTTGATATCGTATCAACCCATATATAGATCAATGCTTACACATGTACTCTATATGAATATGAAAACTTGGGTCATATCTGATTTTAATGACAAGAATAACGTCGTGTTCTGTACTTTTATTCATGAAATATCTTTTTAGATGTGTTTTATACTGATTTTTGCTTTTAATGCATTTCAAATTTTGGGGGAGTTTATTCCATAGGTCACTGCCTGAATACAAGAGGTTCGATTTATATAGGTTATTTCTGGGTCTTGGAAATGTTAGCAAATGGTTGTGTCTATGTTGGTTAACTTTGAAAGCTTTGGTAATCTTGGGAGGTGCATTTTGATTAACAACTTTTTGCATAAACACAGCTTTATTGAATAAAGTCGGTTTCGAAATGTCAGGACATTTATTTGCTTATAATCCTCAATTGTCAGGGTGCTTGTTTTTAACAAGTTTTACTGCTCTTTTATATAAACGATGAATGAACTTCAAGTTCGTTCCACTGCAGGTATCCCAAATAGTTGACGCATAGTCCATAATTGACCGCAAAAAAATAGTTTTCGACAATGATTATTTAGAAAGTGTTTTATTTTGGATAATTGAAGTAGCCTGTGACCTAGGTGTTTACCTAGTGACATTATGTGATCAGTCCAAGTCATATTTTTGTCAATGGTAACACCTAATATTTTATGTGAGTCAACTTCTTCAACTATTCCGATGTGTGTGTGTGTGTGTTGTGTGTGTGTGTGTGTGTGTGTGTGTGGTGTGGTGTGTGGTGTGTGTGTGTGTGTGTATTTGGACTTGTTGGAACTCTTACTTGCTGTTGGTTGTATGACCGTGTAAGAATGAGTTGAGTGCAAGCGCTTTGATTTGTCTGTGCAAGATACAGCGCTTATAAATTCCATTTATTATTATTAATTATTATTATTATTAAGTACAGCACATGACGCAAGTTTTAATGGCATTGTGGAATAAAAAGGATGCTAAGACTTGTTCTCAATAACCTTATTGGCCAGGCACCATTAAGGCAGTATACTGTCATTCATGTGACATTGGTAAGACAACTAAAAAGGTTATATTCGTTCTGCACCACTTCATTAAAATAATGCCATTGATTTCAATGCCTTTTTGTTGTGTTGCAATTGACTTGGTTAGTCCTCTCCAACCATCATTGTCTGGAAATTGGTACATTTTGACTGGGTAGATACTGTGACGCAATTTCCAGAGGCAACTCCCCTGAAAAAGATAGTTACAATGACAGTTGCGAGGCACTGATCACGATTTTTCTCATGTAGGTCTCTGGAAGAAATTTTGTCAGACTGTGGAACACAATTTGTTTTCAGTCTCGTGAAAGAGATCTCCCATTTTTTGTCTATTTCATCTGTGATTACCACATCATATCATCCTTAATCAAATGGGATGGCTGAGAGATGTACTGGTTCCTTGAAGACCATGTTGTGTAGAGTATCACGTTCACAACCAGAAGATGGATGGGTACATCCCTGTGCTACTTTTTGCTTACTATGAGTTCCCTCGTGAAACTCTGGGATTTTCTCCATTCAAGTAAGTTTTTGATCATTCTCCTCAAGGTCCACTTGACCTCCTGGCTGATATATGGACTGGTACCTCACTGACGAAGGATTTAAAGAATGCATGTGTATCAATATGTGTATGATTTACATACCTGTGACACTGCACAACAGACTGCTGAAAGAATGTCTGATGTGTACAAAAAATATGCTGAAAGGAAAGCCCAGGAGTGGTCATAAAATATCGGAGACAAAGTTCTTGTTTCGCTGATTGATGACCATAAGTTTCGTATGCTGTGGAAAGGTCCTTTCTCTGTGACTGAAAAAGTTTCTCCAGTAAATTACTAATACAGATGAATGGTCATGGTAAGATTTTCCACATTAAAATGCTCAAGAAGTATATTGAGCAGGTCAATGTTGCCATAAACCAGTCACTTGACTACACCATTCTGACTGTCATTCAAACATTTTTGACATCCCTGACATTGTCTATATTAATTGTGTTCTGGATGGTGTGTACTGACCACATCCAATAGACTCACGCAGACTAAACATGCAGCTGCTGGGTTGTTAAATAAGCCTGCTCCGGATGTACTGACATCTCTTCCCACTCTTTCAGTGAAAGGTGAAACATACCAGGATGGTGTCCTTTCTGAAGACTTGTCCACGTCACAAACTGTAGACCTAAAGAGTGTGTTAAATTATTTTAAGGACATCCTCACAGACAAACCAGGAAATACAGTTGGTGTAGAACCACATGTTATTCAGTTAACTACTGATGCTCCAGTGCGGGTTAAACCATATCCTGTCCCACTTACAAAAAGCAGTGGCAGAGAAGGAAATTGAAGTTATGTTATACCTTGGTGTCATAAAACACTCTACATTGCCTAACAGCTCACTTGTTGTTTTTGTTGGTAAACCAAGTGGTTCTATTCAGTTTTTGTATTGATTACTATCAGTTAAATAAGATAAGGTAGATGTAGAGCCAATTCCAGATATGGAGGAACCATTTTGCCAGTTGTCTGAAGGGTGTTATTTTGTCAAAATCAATTATACAAAGGGCTACTGGCAAATACCTTTAGCAGAAGAGTATAAAGTGAAAACAGCCTTCCAAACTCCATTTGGGCTTTATCAGTGGACATTATGCCTTTTGGCCTTCAAAACGCTCCAATGACATTTGCGCAAATAATGCGGGATGTACATTTGCACGATTGGGGTGCAGTAAGAATATTGATAACATCGTTCTAGCCCAAAAGTTGTAGTCATCACTACTGTCATCACTTCTGCAGATTTTCAGCTGCCTATGTGAGTCATGGCTTACAGCCAGACCTTCCCCAATTCAGGATGATTTTAAAACTTTGGAGTTCCTTGGTCACACTATCTCCATGGGAAAGATGCTGCCTGAAAAAACAAAATGGAAAAAATTGTGTTGCTGCAGCAGCCAAAGCAACAGGTTTGATTAGTTCTATGGCTTTTATCCTATTACAGTTCCACATTTTGCATCATTAACGGCCCCTTTGACAAACCTCACTAGAGGAAATACTAGCAGATATATCTATTGGACTAGTGAGTGTCAGTCTGCTTTGGAGAATGTCCAACATACACTAAACTAGTACCCAGTATTTCTGCTTCCTTCCCTTGTAGAGGATTTTATCCTCAAAACTGATGCCAGCTCAAAGGGCATGGGCGCAGTAATTCTGCAGAGTAAAAGAAAAATGACAACTTCACCCTGTACAGTTTCAAAGCAAAAAAGTTTTCCTCACCTCAGCAGAAATACTCAACAATTAAGAGGGAGTGCTTAGCCATTGTTAAAGCATGTGAAAAATTTGCTCGGTATCCAACTGGCAGAGTACACTTTCTGCAGACTGACCACAGACCCTTTACTTTCCTGCAGTCTGCAAATACTAAAAATAATCACATGCTGCCGCTGGGCCCTCACCCTTCAGGAATTCCAATTCCGTATTCAGCTAATTCCAGGCTGAAACACTTTCGCAAACACTTTTACATGTCTGCTATCATGAGAGTGCATTGCTGGTCAGTCATCCAGTTTGTCAGTCAAAGTTTGTAATTTGTTTATCTCCTTTGGATGAGATCAATTTTTTTCTATGTGACTCTCGTGGGGATGTATATTTGGTGAAGAGATATTGAATTTGTTATTGCTTTATTGTAATAACATTTATTTACTTTTGAGCATGCTTTACGTGTGATAACCTATATGGAAATGGGTACAGGTGATTATGATTGGACAATAAGTATCTTCATAATTGTCTTATATTTGATGTTAATATAACTGTTTTGGTAATAAGTGTCTTATATTGTATGTTTCAGACAATGATGCGTTTTGAATGGGTGAATTTTTTTTTATTGAAGGTGAGTACATTTTTTATCATCAAATTGATGATTATCTTATGAGAGTTATTGTAAAACATTGTATTCACAATTTTTCCCCTGGGATGAGGAGTGTCATGTGCACCATAATTTTTTGTGTGAACATGTGTGGTTGTCAGTTGAAATTGGCCAATCTTATTATTCAGTTACTACCAATATTTTCTGAGTGAAAATTAGAGCCTTTTCCTTAATTGTGCGGTAGGATCACGGTTGTATATAGAGGTCATTAGATTACCACTCACCAGTTTGAGTGGCCTGCATCTTCAAACATGAGTGGCTGTTGTTGTTTTTTAAAGTGCACCCACCCAAGTTGATGTTTGGAGAATAAACTTCAACACTTGTGCCTGTAGTCAGGGCAAGTCTGGGATGCAGAAATTGAATTTTCCCATCAAGCTAGGCTGTTAGGACTGAGAGGCATACAGGCCATTCACCTGGGTGATTCACTGGAACCATGTGTACATTGATCCTGCTGCGGTAGCAGAGGAAGACGTCTACCTAAAGACGATGGAGCATATTTTGTAAACATGAAATATTTCAACCTTTGAATTGAAAGTATTTAGCCATGCCTTGAGAGGACAGTGGAGATCCCCAAAAGACTCTAGAATTAATTGTAAATGGTCAAACTCCAGAATTTATGAATTTGAATACCCAAATGTGTATGTGATGTGGTGTATCAATTTGTACTGCCGCATACAAAATTAATCATAAAATATTTATGATAAATAAGTCCCTGTGCTGAAGGAGAAGGAACTATGAATTTGTGTGACCTCTGGCTGATTAGAGAGATTAGATGAGTTAGCTGGAAGTTGCTGCGAATGTATGTATAAATATGTATGACTAGCAGCATGACAGACAGACAGACACAGACAGAGACAGACAGACTGCTTGACAAACTGACAAGACAGACTCACGGAGACAGAGATACAGCGGGAAATACAGAGAGTAAAGTGAGACTTGCGAAAGATGAGAGGGAGAGAAAACAGCAGACTGTATGTTATTTTATTAACACACAGACCAACACAAACATGGTAGATAATAAATAATGCACAGCCGGGAACTGATTAGAAACCAAGGATTCCTGAACGCAACAGAGCTAGCAGTTAAGCAAGCGTGCTAGAGACAGACAGACAGACAGACAAACAGAGACAGAGAGACAAACAGTCTAACAGACACACAGACAGAGATGGAGATTGACAGAGACAGAGAGAAATGGAGACAGTGACAGAGACAGAGAAATAAAGAGAGAAAGAGCTATGCCCAATCACAATTGTTGTCACATTTTTCCTTTTGATGCAAGTCAATGATGAATTTTACAAAAGGTAGGGTAGGATAGGGTAGGGTGTGGTATGGTATGGTGTGGTGCGGTGTGGTATAGTGTGGTGAAGTGTTTTGTGGAGTGGTATGGTGTTATGTGATGTGATGTGGTGTAGTGCGGTGTGGTGTAATGTGGTGTGGTGTGGTGTAGTACGATAGGGTGCAATGGGGTATTATATTGAATGCATGGTATGGTATGGTATGGCATGGCATGGCATGGCATGGCATGGCATGGCATGTGGTCTCATTAAGCCATGGATGATTTACTGTCAGATCAAATTCTGTGTGTTTTCTCAAAGGAACGCTTGTCGTTGCCAAGGGTTTCATTACGCACGCTAACAGCGTACCGACCACAAATTTTGCGTGTCCTCTAGGAAACTAACATACCAGGGTGCTCCTACAGTCTACTGGCTGAAAGAAAAGTCCGGGGCAGGTGGGGAGGGATTCGAACCCACACCTCTCAGGTTTTTAGGAGTGTATAGCCCTGGTTACTAAAGTGTTAGCAGTTCATGAAAAATACTACGTGCCAAGGCCTACATTGAACTATTGGTATGCTTTAACACGTTATGCTGAGATTGTCTTCAGCCATGACAGACTCTTTAGCATAACAACCTGCACTCTTCTTTTTAAAAAAAAACCACACACCCCAAAAAACCCATCAAACATTACTCTGACATCGGAGTAGAGCTGCCTATAATAATGGTGATGTACTTGAAAAAGAGTCACACACACGCCAATTCCTCACCTAGGTGTGTACCTGCTTACTTAGTAAACTTACTTGCTTACTTACTCGCTTACTTACTTACTTTCCTTACTTAGTAACTTACTTGCTTACTCACTTACTTGCTTACTTACTTACTTTACTTACTTAGTAACTTACTTACTCGCTTACTTACTTTACTTACTGAGTAACTTACTTGCTTATCTATTTACTTTACTTACTGAGTAACTTAATTGCTTATTTGCTTACTAGCTTACTTACTTACTTAGTAACTTACCTTACTCACGTACTTACTTAGCAACTTACTTACTCACTTACTTACTTACTCACTTACTTACTTACTTACAATAATCTCATAGCGATTCTCGTTTAGGAGTCATGAGAGAGTAAAGCAAAAGTATATCTGAGTAACATGCCTCCCCCCTCACCCCCCCCCCCCCCCCCACCCCTCACCCCACCCCCCACCCACACACTTACACCAGCCAAGCAGTTAGTTAAGCTAGGAAACGCCCAACAAGAACTGATGGTGCGTGCTTGATCTCTAGGCCCCCCAAAAGCACCAGCAGTAGTGGTCAAAAGAGCAAAGCGTGCAAGTGACTGAAGACTGACCTGGGGTTCAAGGCTTCCACAGGCATGTTCCTTGCTTCCGCCAGCTCCTCCAATGTAAAAACGGAGGGGGAAATAATGCCCACGCCTCGGGCGATGGCCTTGGCTGTGATAGGGTGATCTCCCGTTACCATGATCACCTAACCGTGCAACAGTAATGCACGGATAACATTATTTGACAGTCGCATTAGAAGCACTAGCAGCAGCAGCAGAAGCAGCAGCAGTAGTAGTAGTAGTAGTAGTAGTAGTAGTAGTAGTAGTAGTAGTAGTAGTAGTAGTAGTAGTAGTAGCAGCAGCAGCAGCAGCAGCAGCAATAGTTACAGCAGCGGTAGTAGTAGTAGCAGCAGCAGCAGCAGTAGTAGTAGCAGCAGCAGCAGCAGCAGGGGTAGTAAAGAAGAAGAAGTAGTAGTAGCAGCAGCAGCCAGCAGCAAGCAGCAAAGCAGGCGAGGGTAGTAAAGAAGAAGAAATAGCAGCAGCAGAGCAGCCAGCAGCAGCAGCAGAGGTAGTAAAGAAGAGTAGTAGTAGTAGTAGAGCAGCAGAGGTACATATCTAGTACAACACAACAACACACACACACACGGAGATCACACAAAAACAGCACTACACACACAACACACACACACAAAATACATACATTACATTACATGCATACAACCAAAGAGAGAGAGGGGGGTACAACTAAATTATACGCTGGTAAATACCATAGACTGGTAGATACCATACACTGGTAGATAACATGTAATGGCTGAGAGAAAAGGAAAGAGATGAGATGTTAAAGAAGATTTACAGGAAAGGGAAAGAAGCAGCCTGACGGATACAGAAAGGTAGAGCGTTCCAGGCAGGAAGAAGAGGCCTGGAAAGAAAAATGAAAGTTGGCCACAAAATATTCACAATTCTATCTGCCTTTGGAAGCATCTCAAGTGCCATATATGGTTTTTTTTTAATCATAGAACAAATCCAAGTGGGAGGCTTCATGAACACAACAAAGCAGACGGTAATGTATAATGTAAATACTCCACCACTATCACTCTCAGTCACCCCCACCCTCACTTCTGCCCTTCCTCCACCTGGCGGGATGAAGGACAGAGGCAAGTTTTGGCAAGAGATTTTTTATTAGGCCTACATCGAGTCCGCTTACTGAAAGAAATCTTATTTTCGGCACAGTTAAAACTCACCGCCTTTGCAGGGGAGATAGTCAGCTACATCTGGTGGTATGATTATTTTTTTTTTTTGGTTTTCGTTCCTCGGCTTAGAGCTCGGGGGTTAACCCATGATGGATTATTTTGGTGACTGTTTTTGGCTCACCATCAAGGTCCGCATTCTGACTTTAGAGATGTAATGCACCAGTTTGCTGAATACCCACGAAGCTGACATGAAATACAATCTTAACGTGCTTATTTTATATTCTGCGTGATGTTATACAGTAAGGAATATAGCTCTGGTTGTCTGCACCGTAAGTTGACCTGGGATATTGTAAAGTTCCAACCCTCAGATTACCTCACAGCCGCTGTGTTGGATGAACCCACGCTTCATGGACTCATGGGAATGAATCGAACGGTGTGCTTATCTTTTGTGATGTGCGTTTGCTATTTCCACGCCGCTCATCCGATCTTCCCGTACAGCCATCCAGATTGTTATGTGCATCACCAGGGCGAGGTGCCACTGTGAAGGCATCAATAGCACGACAGTGGTTGCTTTAATCTGTAGCGAACTCACGCGGACATACTCACTAAGATAGAACGACGAGTACTAGCTCAGTAGCAGAGGCCATCAATAGCAGACTGGGGTACATTGATTGATCTAACATACGCGGACACTTTCTACTAAGCCCCTTACTATAACAGTCAGCTCAGTGAAGAACGGCACAGATGAGTGAGGTCGCCCACCTGACGCATGCGACCAGCACGATGTCCTCCAAAGACGTCCCGTCCGTGAAACCCCAAACCAAATGGCTTTGACAGAAAACCCGACACAGGCAAGAAGTGTTATGGACAACCGAAACTGCGCGTAAGATGAGCTAAGCACTGGGGCAGAATCCAGGCGTTTATTTTTATGAATGATGTCATGAACAATAGAAATGATGAAACGATGATGATGTGAATTGCACTTGAGCTTTGAGGACTATCTGACACAGGTTGACTTCTCGCTTTATATTCATATGTCCTGGCGCAACAGGTGTGAGTACAGACCCATGCAGTGTTGGGCAGGTTTTGACGCAACATTCTAAACTCGCATCCATATTAGAATAAGCTCGACTGTACCGATCCCAGTTCATTCCTTAATGAGCCAATAGACTGTCACTGTGGTTGTAAAGAGGTGGAGTCCCGAAAAGCTCTATGAATCTAGGATTGAACTCCGTGCTCTTCCTCAGTAACCATAGGGTATACCACGCTACCATGCGCTTGTAATCGAAGGCATTAAACTGGCAGAGTCTGAGTAATTAACGGGGACGGATAGCTAAAGTTCGAACATTGCGCCGCAATCTGACGACCCGATTCGACCCTTCAATGGGATTATTTTACCCACTGGAGTTACTTCTGATTGCCAGCTCACTCCACTCTCCCCAAAAGCCATTCCCTGAGACTACAACGAGCCCCGTGTGCGAAGCGCACGATGAACATCTTGTGCCACGTTAATCCTGTGTTGCTTTCTGAGTATCATTGTGTGCGGTGAACAATACAAATTTACGAAACCGCATACCACCGGGGAAGGATAAATAAAAACCTTAGGGTGCTTATTTCCTGATCCCTTTATATAAACATAATATAATAAAATAACGTACGGCATAGCAGCACCCAGACTATAGTGCAGGATGGGCCCATCGTTCGACTGCCCATGACCACACCCAAATGTGACGTAAAACTCAGCACATATTTGTACACAATCTATTTTCTAGAGTACTCTTTTTTAAGTTTATGCTTGATAGTACAATACTTCATCGTGTGCTGATATATTGTTTAAGCAAGGAATTTATTTCAAACACAAAATCCTCTCAACAGGTGCTCGGTGTGGCTTGAACCCGGGCCATAAGATCACTTCTGCGCAACGTCTATCCGCTAAGTTCTCCCACTGTACGCCCGCCCTCCCTTATAGCCAACTTAAGCATAAAAGTGGAGAGGGACCGGAAAGAGGTTAAAACAGGATTACCCAATTCCTTAATTGTAAGACAAAAGGCAAAGGTGGGATATCGTCATCATTATGGTGCTGGGGACCCTAACAACGGACGATATAGTGACATTTCAATCTAGACTTATCTTCGTTGATTTTTACGCATACAACTACAACAACAAAATAAGCCTAGAAAGTTTGCTGCCGTATTTTTAGCAATTTAGTTACATCTTGCTTCCTCTCTCTCTCTCTCTCTCTCTCTCTCTCTCTCTCTCTCTCTCTCTCTCTCTCTCTCTCTCTCTCTCTCTCTCTCAACTTCACACACACACACAAATTATTTTCTTTTCTCTTGTGGAAAAAAAAATTCCTTGTCCCTTTCTTTCTTGGGTTTTCTTTTCTTCTTTCTCTCTTCATTCTATTATTTTTTAATTCCTTTTTTTTTGTTTTTGTTTTAGTCTCTTTCTTTTAGGCTATCTTTTTCTTTCCGTTTCTGTTAATTCCTACCTCCATTTCCTTTCACCACCACCACACCCCCCTCCCCTCACCACTGTCTCTACTCCCTGTTTTATCCCATCCCCCCCCTCTCTCTCTCTCTCTCTGGGGACACACGGGGACTGGATGTAAAAAAGCACATGAGTGCTTATTCCATTATCCTCGATATAAAAAGAATAAATTTTAAAAATCTCTCTCTCTCTCTCTCTCTCTCTCTCTCTCTCTCTCTCTCTCTCTCTCTCTCTCTCTCTCTCTTCTCTTCTCTTCTCTTCTCTTCTCTATCTCTTCTCTTTCTTCCCTATGACGTGTCATCCACACCCACCTTGATGCCAGCGCTTCGGCACTTGGCTACAGCATCAGGCACGCCTGGTCTGGGAGGGTCGATCAGAGCCATCAGCCCTAGGAAGCGAAAGCCCGTGAGTGGGAAATTGGGGTTGTCCCCATCGAAGGGGTAGTTCTTAGGGTAGTAAGAGGCCGGTAGATACCAGTCACAGAAACCTGTACCCCAAAGAAAAAAAAAGGTTGGGCGATAAGGGTGGATGAATATTTCGCCTTGTGAGGAGCAGTGTTGGGTGTGTGTAGGGGGGGGGGAGGGGGGGAGGGAGGGAGAGACAGACAGACAGACAGACAGACAGACAATGGCAAATGATTTTTATTGTTCAGACTCGGAGTGTCCATACACAAGGGGGGAATGGGCAGATGCAAACTTACTTTACTTTACTTTTTCCTTCCGCTTGTACTCTGTGGCGTTGCGGGGAGATATAAATGTCTGTCTGCTGCAAGGCGGTAGCTTGGAGGAGGGACAATCCATGGACTTTCAGCGTTTCTGCCACGGAATCACTCCAGCGTCGCCTGGGTCTACCTCTGGCCCTCGTGCCAGAGTACCTCAAGTTGTAAGCACGCAAGGCTGGCTGGTTTGGCGGCATCTGTGTGAGGTGCCCGAACCACTTGGTTCGTTGTTCTTCAATATGGTGTAGGACGGGTGTGACTCCTACCATGTCTCTGATCACCTCGTTTCTGATCTTGTCTCTCCTGTTCTTGTTGACGGCTTTTCTCAAGCACTTCATCTCACACGTTACCAGTTTCTGCTCCAGGGCTTTGCAGATGCAAACAACTGCAGAAATCCATAAAGTTCACAAAACCATTTCAAAGACTGAAGAAAGAAAAACAGACAGACAGAGACAGACTGAGACAGACAGACAGGTCTTTAGGGGCTGCAAAATTAGCACCATTTAAGTCATACCAGAAGTAAGGCCTAATTGAAGGATGTCCTAGCTGCTAAATGGGTTGTGATTTTCTGTTTGTAAAGGCATAGGATATAAATTTTGCCAGATCTACAACTTGTTCAGGTTCCTGTGACTCTAATAGAAATAAATTCTTGTTTCTGAAATATTCTAGATTAACCTTGCTCAGGTAAGTTTTCAGCAGAAAGAGAGAGCGAGCGAGCGAGCGAGCGAGACAGAAGAGAGAGAGAGAGAGAGAGAGAGAGAGAGAGAGAGAGAGAGAGAGAGAGAGAGAGAGAAGAGACAGACAGACAGAGAGAGAGCTCAAACTCGAAAGATTTAATCACATAAAGGCCATTGGCCCATACATGAAGGGGGGTTGTCAAACTGCTTAGTATTTTAGTGAGAAAAATAAATAAACACAAAAGAACAAAATGTTCTTGTATAACCACAACCACCACAATAAAATCAGTTACAAAAAATATGACTTAAGAAACCGAGATATCTCTTATTCTAAAGGCTTTGCACAAATATAAAGCAAGGCTGCGCACAATCTCAGGGTGACTAGATGCCATGAGTAGACAGAATCTAAATAAATTAGGCTGTCTACTATACTTTACCGGAATGTAATTCTAAATTACATCTTCTAATACTGGACAGCACAGCACAAAATAAACTTCATCTTCCACTGTTTGCTTACATAATGGGCATAGCAACCTGAGGTCATCATCATCATGTTCTATATATCTAAATTTATGAACATTTATGTCTCATACACCAAGTCTAAACTTAGACATAATTCTTTTCAAATATATGTCAATATCAAGCTTTAGATAAGGTTTGACATCGTGTGAACCTATAAATTGTCTGTACATTTGAAATCTTTCACTGTTTTGTATATGACCACTCCACTGCTGCCAACGGCAGTCAACCAATCTTTGCCTGGAAACATTGATGAACTCTCTACAATTTCCGACACCTTGATTGAGCCAAACAAACCCAAAGCCAAGTTCACATAAACAGGTTCGTATTTGGGAAACCCAAGTGCTTTTCCGCTTGACATCTAGATCATAAAGCATCTTGTAAGACTTAAAAGGTAACCTGCACTCATCCACATGCAGAATCTTAATCCAATATCTAATGCATCTTACAGCAGCATTAACAGAGAGAGGATATCTATTGGTTTCACTATATAAACAAGATCATTAGGTATACGTCTATCTAAGCCTAAAAACTGCTTTAAAGCAATGAGGTGTACTGATTCACAATGTGTTACAGCTGCATCCAGTCCCCAAATTTCCGCGCCATATAACACAGTGGGTTGTATTTGTGCATCAAATATCTTCATGAGCAAGTCAAAAGCATTATTATTCAATAATCGTAATTTTTTCAAAACAATTAACAAGCTTTTTTTACCTCGACTTGCCAGGTCTTTACATGCAGTTTGTGTGTGTGTGTGTGTGTGTGTGTGTGTGTGTGTGTGTGTGTGTGTGTGTGTGTGTGTGTGTGTGTGTGTGAGAGAGAGAGAGAGAGAGAGAGAGAGAGAGGAGAGAGAAATGGTATTATTTGGTGTTAGTGTAAGAGAGCGGAAGAGGGAGAGGAGAGGGGAAAGGGTAAGGGGTGGGGAGGGGGAGAAAGAGAGGGGAGGGAAGGGGAGGGAGAATGAGAGGTAGAGAAAAGGGGAAAAGGGTGGAAGCGACGGAAGGGACAGCGGAGATAAAGGAAACGGAAAAAAATTGTCAGAGAGAGAATGAATGAATGAATGAATGATCTTAATTTTCCAAGGGTTACAGAGTAAGTATTTATATACTATTTTTCATCCAGCCCTTGCCCTGATTAAGGACTATCAACAAAATACACACAAAAACCAAAACCAAAACCCCAACTACAATTAAGAAAAGATATAAATGAGTGTGTATGTATACATATATATATATATATATATATATATATATATATATATATATATATATATATATAATATAGATAGATAGATAGATAGATATATATATACATATATATAGAGATAGAGATATAGATATATGTATGTATGTATGTGTGTGTGTGTGTGCGTGTGCGTGTGTGTGTGTATAATTATGTTTGTGTGAGTACACTGTGATTGTGTAGGGAGAGAGAGAGAAGAGAGAGAGAGAGAGAGAGAGAGAGAGAGAGAGAGAGAGAGAGAGAGAGAGAGAGAGAGAGAGAGAGAGAAGAGAATGACAATGACAATGACAATTTCTTTTATTTCGAGGATAATGAATGAGCACCCATGTGCTTTTTTACATACAGTCCAGAGAGAGAGAGAGAGAGAGAGAGAGAGAGAGAGAGAGAGAGAGAGAGAGAGAGAGAGAGAGAGAGAGAAATAGACAGAGACAGAGACAGACCGACAGAGAAACAGACGAAGGAGACAGACAGACAGACAGACAGACAGAGAAGGAAGCAATTACAAAAAAACAACTAATGATTAAAAAGGTCAAACGATATGCACAAAAACAAAAACTCTTTTCTTCTTCTTCTTTTTCCTTTTTGTCATGTTTCTCCCAAGGGAGGTTTGACATTGATGAGCCTTCTCCATCTCTCTCTATTTTGAGCTTCTTCCTTATTTATGCCCCTTTCTCTAAGATCATCTGCAATACAGGCAGCCCAGGTCTTGCTAGGTCTTCCCTTTGGTCTCTTTCCATCCACTATGAAGTTCATTGCTCTTTTTATGATGTGGTGGTCTGCTTTCCGTTGAACGTGCCCAAACCAGCGCAGTCTATTGGTACTAGCTACAGACTTCAGATCATCAACTTTGCACATTCTCCATAGTTCTTCATTCGTGATCCTGTCTTCCCATTTGATCTTTGTCATGTAGCGTAGCATTCGCTTTTCACAGCTCTTAACAAACGTTCGACGGTTTTTGTGAAAACCCACGTCTCCGAGCCATACAGGAGAAAAGGTCTGATGCAGGCCTTATATATCAGGCAGCGTCTCTCCAGTGGGATTTTCTGATTTCCGAGCAGATTTGCCAATTCCTTCCATTTTTTCCAAGCACTCGCAATCCTGGTTCTGACAGCTAACTCAGATTTTGCTTCTCAGCTCATCATCTCTCCCACTTCTACCGCTTCTATCTTCCCTTGTTCAAATTCTAGCTCATCCCTTCCTGCATCGGTATTGTCTTCACCCTTCTTATTCATACAACTGGGGCAGACAAATACTCCGTCCTCCTTCTTCAGACTTTTGAGCTTTGAGCATCTTTTGTGACACCAATATTGACATTTGGAGCATTTGATCGAATTGTTCCCTACACCTTTGTGGCAGACACCACACAGGTAATTGCCTTGCTCTCTATGTGTTCTGCTGTCTTTTCATGTTTAATATTTAAAAATCCCAAAATGTGAATATGTGTTTGTGTGCAAGCGCACATATGTATGTGTTTGTGTATATATGTTAGTGTGTGTGTGTGTGTGTGTGTGTGTGTGTGCGTGCGTGCGTGCGTGCGTGCGTGCGTGCGTGCGTGCGTGCGTGTGTTTATTTTATTTATTTATCTATTCTTTTATATCGAGGATAATGGAATAAGCACTTATGTGCTTTTTTACATCCAGTCCCCGTGTGTTTGCGGTTTTTGAAAATTCTGTCATCTGTTCCCACCGGCACACAATGGCCTACTCTTTCGAAAAGTGGAACAGGATTTAACGTGTGCGCAAGATGTTCTGCGTGCGTTCGCACACGGGGCCTCGGTTTATAGTCTCATCCGAAGGACTGTGTGTGTGTGTGTGTGTGTGTGTGTGTGTGTGTGTGTGTGTGTGTGTGTTGGGGTGTGTGTGTGTCTGTGTCTGTGTCTGTCTGTTTAGTGGATCGGTGGTCTAGAGGTAATGCGCCTGTCTAGAAAGCAAAACGTCCGGGTCGAAAGTGGGCGCTGGTTCGAATCCCGTTTGGACCTGTAACTTTTCCCCCATCCATTAGACCATGAGTGGTGGTCTGGGCGCTAGTCTTTCGGATGAGACGATAAACCGAGGTCCCGTGTGTTACACAAAATTATTCAGCGCAGGTAAACGAATCCAGGCAACAAGAGATCCAGAGTTTCCCCGGCAAAATTGTAAGAAAAAAGTCACTTTGATAGGGAAACAAATACTGTTGCAGACAAAAAAAGGGTGGCACTGCTCTTGTGGCGACGTGCTCTCCCCGGGGAGAGCAGCCCGAATTTCACGCAGAGAAATCTTGTGACTTAAAGTAGTATAAACAAATACATAAATAAATGTTTGGATGAATATACTGTGATTTTATGTGGAGAGAGAGAGATATAGATAGTGAGAGAGAGAGAGAATTATGTTTGTTCCTGTGTAACCTGGATTATGACCCCTTAGTGTGTTTTGAATATAAAAAAATAAACGTAGCTTCCTTTGATGGGTCAATGTAAGGTTAGCAAGCAAAGATGCTGTGGGAGGATCCCCAAACAGGTCAATTTAAGTTCATTAGGCCAAGGCTGCCTGTGAGGTGGGTAGTTGCTATTGTTTCAGGGGAAGTCAGTGTTATTTTGGGGGTTGTTTGTCAGCAAGTTTAGCAGTGCAATGGTATTTGTGCTTAGTCAGCATGATTGTGATTTTTTTGTTGTCTGCCCTTGGGGTGAGCTTCATCTGGTCAGTGATGTGTTGTTATTACAGGAAAGTTTTCTTTGTAAAGTGTAGAGTTTTTAGTTCGTAAGTGCTGTTGGCAGTACTCTTAGGGTAAGAGTTCATCTGACCAGTGTAATATTTAGATTTACATCTAAAAGTTGCGCTCCATTTCGGATTAAAGACAATCAGCATTTCCGGTTTAGGAACACAAAATGGTGTCTGTTTAGTATGAAAACATGCTTTGTAAGATATGCCTGTAATGATAATCCCTTAAGCTATCCATGACATGGTGTCGAAGTGTGTAGAGCCTATACACTGTCATGGCACATCACCTGACATACTCTGCGTAAGCAGCGGAAATCCAAGCACAGCATGAGAGAAGTGGAAACTTCATTTTGACATTTCTCCAAGCCACAGGAGCATCAGAGAAGTCAGATACTATCAAGGTAAGCCTGTTGCTAAACCATATTGGTGATGACAGCCTCTAAGTATATTCGAACTTTGTTTTTCTCAATAGAAGGCCAAATCCAGAAGATAACACATGTAAGCTGCCAGCTGAAAATCGAACAGACTATGCCACAGTGATAAGCAAGTTTGATGAACATGTTCACAGAAGAGACCCCCAGTTAATGTTAAGGGAGCAGTTCTGGTTTCATCTACAAAGAGAGCAAGGCCAGAACTTTAACTTCTGGCTGAGAACTGTTAAAGAAAAAGCAGCTGGTTGCAGATTCAGTGATGTAGACACTATGGTCAAAGGCAAACTTGTGTTTTCTTGTTGTGATGACACTTCCAAGCTCAAGCTGTATATTAGTGACTGACCCTACAGAAGAATGGACATTCTTTCAATGAGAGAAATGACCAAGAGTGAGCTTGCCAGCTCAGAAACAGCTACAGTTGCAGCACTGTCAGCAAATTACAGATATGACAAATCAACTTCTGGGGGAGAATGGCATGATCCACAGCTGTCAAACCATAAGAATGTCCAGACTACCTAGTCTAGTAGATCAAGTGCTACCAACAGTTGTGGCTACTGTTAGTGGAAGCATCCTGTCTGCAAGGTGAACTGTCCAGCAGCAAAGATGCACTATAGAAAGTGTAACAAAAGGGGGCACTTTGTAGTCATCTGCAGAAGTTCATCATCTGTCAGAGAAGTCCACCAATGCAGCCAGCCTGATGAAGATGAAGACAACTACTTCGTCAGAGTATATGACACATCAGCACCACCTACTGACCCTGGGTGCAACATCAAGCTGAAGATTGCATCACAAGACCTTACACGGTGCACTGTCACAGGTGCTCAGGTCTGTGATGCCCAACCACATTTTCAAGCCAGCTTCTGGAGATCTTCAACCTCCCAACCATCATCTTCTTGGTCCAGGTGACCAGCCACTTGATATCAAAGGCTTTACCTACATCAAGCTTGCAAGATACACATTCAGGAGAAGGTGCACATCACCCAGAGCACCAAATTTTTACTTGAGTGCCAGCTATCCAGAAGCTAGGACTCATTCATGACATCCCAGATGTTTTTACAGTACACACCATTCATACTATGTCCGCAGGTCAATGACAGCCGCAGCAGAAACAGCAGCCTGATACCTCAATTGCAACATTTACAACTGCAGAAGAAGTCAGACATCAGTTTATTTATTTATTTTTACAACTGCAGAAGAAGTCAGACATCAGTTTGTTTATTTATTTATTTATTTATTTATACCACTTTGTCCTGGCAGATTTCTCCGCATGAAATTCAGGCTGTTCTCCCTGGGGAGAGCACATCGCCACAAGAACAGCACCACCCATTTTTTTTCTTTTTCGTGTCTGCAACTGTATTTGTTTCCCTATCAGAGTGGCTTTTTTCTACAGAATTTTGCCAGGGACAACTCTCTTGTTGCTGTGGGTTCTTTATTGTCTCATCTGAAAGGCTAGTGCATGAACATGAACACGGCGTGGGGTTTCTCGTTCACAAAGACACCGTGAACACCATCATGAGCTGTCAGCCTGTGTCCAGCAGACTTATTACCATCCGCCTGAGAGAAACCCCCTTTAACATAACTGTAGTACAGGCATACGCCCCTACATCAGACTGCACAGATGAAGCCATAGAAGAAATTTATGACCAGCTACAAGAGGTTCTGAATCAAACTCCCAAGGAAGACATCCTCGTTGTGCAAGGTGACTGGAATACCACGGTAGGAGAAAATGCATGGAAAGATTGGGAGGGCGTTTGTGGGCCACATTGTAATAACCAATCAATTGAAAGAGGCTTGAGACTCCTGGAGTTTGCCAGTAACAACCACCTCCAGCAAGTGAATACACTTGGCCCACACAAGAAATCCAGAAAATGGACATGGCATAGCCCAAATGGAGAACACCACAACCAAATAGATTACATCATGGTGAAAAGACGGTTTCAGTCTAGCGTTAACATCGCACAGACACGAAGTTTTCCAGGAGCAGACATAGGGAGTGATCATGATCTTGTGATGATGACTTTCCGACTACGTCTAAAGAAAATCCACAAGCGGAACAACATCAGGATCAAATTTGACCTCGAGAAGCTGAAGAACCCAGAGATATTAGAAATTTTTCAAGCAAGGATAGGTGGAAAGTTTGCAGCACTCACTGTGATAGACTCAGACATAGATACACTGATGAATAATTTCAATACAGCAGTGACTGAAACAGCAAGCGAGCTTCTTGGCAAACACCGACCAGTCAAAAAACCATGGGTCACACCTAACATCCTACAACTATGCGACAAGTGTAGAGAGTTGAAGAAAAAGAAAAATGAAACAAAAGAAAGAGCAGAACAATATAGGGCAGTCAACAAAAGAATCAGGAAGTCCATGACGGAGGCAAAAGAGACATGGATCATTGAACAGTGCCAAGACATTAAAGAGAACATCAAGAAAAACAATATCAAGAAAGCATATCAGCTGGTGAAAGACCTGACTAGCACAAAACAGGGAAAAGGTTTAACAATCCAAGACAAAAATGGGAAGAGTCTCACTGACGACCAGGATGTTCTGAACAGATGGATAGAATACTGCTCCGACCTGTATAACTATAGAACCACAGGAGATCCAGAAGTCCTTAATGTACCAGCAAGCAAAGACACAGACAGTCACCCTATCCTCCGAGAAGAAGTGGAAACAGCAGTCAGATTGCTGAAAAAGGGGAAGTCAGCAGGGGCTGACAACATTCCAGCTGAGTTGGTTCAAGCTGGAGGGGAAGCCATGATCAGCGCCCTACTAAGAATCTGCAACAAGATCTGGCAGACAGGAAAATGACCAACACCAAGGACACAGTCACTCATCATCACCCTCCCCAAGAAAGGAAATCTACAACAATGCCATAATTACCGCACAATCAGCCTCATATGCCACCCAAGCAAGGTCATGCTGCAGATAATATTGAATAGACTGAAGCCACAAGCAGAGACCATCATTGCTGAGGAACAAGCAGGTTTCAGAGCAGGGCGCAGCACGACAGAACAGATATTCAACTTCAGAATACTATGTGAGCGGTACCTTCAACATCAACAAGACCTTTACCACGTATTTATCAATTTTAAGAAGGCATTTGATAGGGTGTGGCATGCAGCTTTGTGGGCAACCATGAATTTGTACAGCATCAATGCAAACCTGATCAGAGTCATCAAACAGCTGTACAGTGAGGCCACCAGTGCAGTGTACTACAACAACAACATTGGAGAATGCTTTCAAACAACAGTTGGAGTAAGGCAGGGCTGTCTACTCTCACCCACTCTTTTCAACATCTTCCTTGAGAGAATCATGGCTGATGCACTGGAACATCATGAAGGATCAGTCAGCATTGGTGGCAGAACGATCACAAACCTCCGCTTCGCAGATGACATTGATGGAATAGCAGGATCAGGTCTGATACAATGGCTCCCAGGTACTTGAAGCTTTGAACTGTTTCCAGCTTCTGGTCATTAACCCTGATATCAGTGCTAATGCCGTTGGTGTTATTAGTCATCAGTTTGGTCTTCTCTGCACTGATTTCCATGCCGTATGTTTTGGAGGCCTTATTCAAGTGTTCTGTTAGGCTGGCAAGCTCTTTTCCAGGGATCCAAGCCAGAAGTAGTATGCAGGACTGCACAGACAATAACAGCTTTGTCAAAACTAAACACCATCTGGAGAGATAAAAATATCTCACTTATCTCCAAGATCAGACTAATGCGCTCCCTTGTCATATCCATATTTCTGTATGCCTGTGAATCATGGACCCTGACTGCAGATTTGGAGAGAAGAGTACAGGCGGTGGAGATGAGATGCTTTCGGAGACTCCTTGGCATCTCCTACAAAGACCACATAAGCAACAAAAGCGTGCAGAACAGAATCCAGCAAACCATTGGACCCTATGAGAACCTTCTAATGATCGTGAAAAAGCGTAAACTTAAATGGTATGGGCATGTCACAAGATCCAAAGGACTTGCAAAGACAGTTTTACAAGGCACTGTCCAAGGAGGAAGAAGAAGAGGCAGACCAAGGAAGAGCTGGGAGGATAACATCAGCCAATGGACAAGCCTAGAACTCAACAAAACCCTGAGAAAGGCAGAACAGAGAGAGGAATGGAGGGAACTGGTTGTTGAGTCTTTGAGGGTGCCCCCACGGTCGTCAGACTACGGGACAGATAGATAGATAGAAAGTCTTTTCCAAACTTGACTCTAATTTAGGCTTCCATCAGATACAGCTTAACAATAAGAGCTCAAAGCTGACCACATTCATAACACCTTTTGGATGCTTTCAATTCAAATGACTACCCTATGGTATTTCCTCAGTGCCTGGGTATTTCCAGAAGAAGATGGACACAGTTCTACAGGGACTACCTGGAGTTGCATGTCACATACACAACATCCTGGTATTTGGCAGAGACAAGGCAGAGCACAATCTGAGACTGTGCAAGGTCCTGGAGAGGCTATCTCAGGCCGGCCTTGTCCTCAACCCAGAGATGTTCAACTTCAAAAAACGCAGCTCAAGTACCTGGGCCAGGTGATCAACAAAAAGCGGAGTGAGGAAGGATCCTGCCAAGGTCAATTCCATCATGGAAATGAAACAGCCAGAGAATGTTGCTGACATTTGATGGTCAACCAGCTCATGAAGTTTGTACCAAACCTCACTGACAAATCCAAGCCTCTGAGGGAGACCTGTTATGAAAGGATGTTTCCTTGACCTGAGGCTCAGACCAGCAGCATGCCTTTGATGCCCTCAAAGACATGATAGACACTTCAAGCCTGTTGCCTATTGCTTATGTACAGCAGATTGCTTACAAAGATGGAGAGACACTACCCCCAGATAGAGAAGGAGGCACTAGCAATAGTGTGGATCCTAGAGCATTGGGCCCACCTTCTGATTGGCATGGACTTTGACATAGATACAGAACATTGGGTGCCTTTGCTGTCAACCAAGCTCATTGATGAACTTCCTGTTTGAGTTCAGCAGAGTCGCATGCATCTGATTGCTGCAGCTCCACCAACTACCATGTTCCTGGTAAATAACTACACACCGCTTATGCACTGTCCCAGGCATCCCAAGACATCAACGACTTACCAAGATGGTGACCTCACAGAACTGGTTGAAGTGTATACAATGCAGATTTGTCACATTGCCAGCCTCTGATTACAGGCTGCAACAGATTCGAGATGAACTGAAGAAGGACAACATCCTCCAGATAGTCAGGCACTATGCCATCAACAGCTGGCCAGACAAGAACAAGCTCAACAAAGTCACCAGACAGAACTGGGCTGAGTCTGGGAACCTTACAGTCCATGACAGTCCTCTCATGAAGGGACAGCACCTTGTGATACCTTCCTCACTGAGGGAAGACATTCTGTGTTATCTGCTTGACGGACATCAGGGGATACAAAAGATCAAAGGCAATGCTTCTAACAGTGTGTGGTGGCCTACCATCACCAAGGACATTGAAACCATGGTCAAAACGTGCATTGAGTGCTCCAAACACTGCAGAGCCAAAGTGAAGACCATGAGGAGGACACTATTTCCAGATAACCCATGGCAGCAAGTTGCAGCAGATTTTTTTCCATCTCAATGGGAAAATGTACCTCCTGGTCATCAACTACTACGCAAGAGTTGTCGAGATCACGTTGGTGCCAAACAACATCACAGGGACAGTGACCATTGCCAGGATGAAGAAAGTCTTCAGCTGCCATGGTATCCCAGACATCGTCATGACAGACAACAATCTACAGTTTGCTGCCACAGATTTCACCTCTGTTGCACAAGACTGGGGATTTGAACATGTGACATCCTCTCCCCAGTACCCTCAGTCCAATGGTGAAGTGGAAAATGTGGTGCAGACCATTAAGACACTCATGAAGAAATGCAATGATGAGTATCTTGGCTTACTCATGTACTGCAACTCTGTCCTGGACAATGGGTTTTCCCCAGCACAACTGAGTATGGGATGCCACCTCAAAACCTGTGCCCCATGTACGCCAAAATCTCTTCTACCCCAGACATTGTCACTCTGAAGAGGAAGGAGAAGGAGTACCATGAGAAGATGACAGAAACCTACAACATGAGACATGGTACTGTTGCCCAAGAAAACCTATCCACTGGCAACACCGTGTGGGTTCCTGATCTGCAGAAAGAAGGCACAGTCACAAGGCAGCATGAAGCTCCACACAGTTCCATCATCAAGACATCTGATGGTGGCCTCATTTGCAGGAATTGGCAGTTGTACCTGCCACATACACTTTTACCAGAGACAGAACCTCCTGTTTTCTGTGGTCCTCCCCCTTCCCAAACACCAACCACTCTTAGAGCACTTTCATCCACACCCTGTGCACCGCATCCTCCTGATTCTGGGGAAATCAGACCTACAACACAGGAGCTGCCTGCTTCACCTGGTTCAACCCCAACAAATGCCTAAAGCCAGCAGGACCAGCCCTCAACTCATATCCCTGCAGCAACCCAAAGATCTACCTGAGGGCAGAGACAGCCACCCTACCTGAAGGACTATGAATGCTGAATCTTGTGGACAAGGACTGTTATTCCTTTTAGTTGGGTCACCTTTGAAAACAAGGACTGATGTAATTTGTTCCACTTTTGAAAGAGGGAGATGTAGTATTTAGATTTGCATCTAAAAGTTGTGCTCCATTTCGGAATAAAGACGATCAGCACTTGCTGGTTTACGAACACAACATGGTGTCTGTGTTATATGAAAACATGCTTCATAAGATATGCCTGTAATGATAATCCCTTAGCCATCCAACTCATTACAACCAGTTGCCTGCTTATCACATTGCTTGAGTCTTCTGGTGACACAGATGCCTATGTTAACATGCTGTTAGTTTTGTGCAAGCTCCTCAGAGGGGGGGTTATTTATTTATTTATTTATTATTTTATATCGAGGATAATGGAATAAGCACTCGTGTGCGTTTTTACATCCAGTCCCCGTGTGTATGCGGTTTTGTAAATTTTGTCGTCTGTTGCCACCGGCACACAATGGCCTACTCTTTCAAAAAGCGGAACAGGATTTAACGTGTGCGCAAGATGTTCTGCATGCGTTTGCACACAGGTCCTCGGTTTATAGTCTCATCCGAAGGACTTGAAGGGGTTGACAGCTGTTGTTTGTTTTGTAGAGTTCAGTGATGTTCAGTTCTATTTCATCTATGTTATCTTGCTGTTTGCCTTGGGACACTCTTCGTAAGTTGAGTGACAGCTGAGTTTGTGTTTCTATGGGAACATGGTGTTAACTAATTTACAAGCTCCTGAAAGAGGAGTTGACAGCTGTTGCTGTCTTGTAGTTGTCCAAGTGATGTACAGTTTTTGTATTATCTATGTCATTTCTGCTGTTTGCCTTGTGCCACTCTTTGGAGGTTGAGTGACATCTGTGTTGGTTTTATGGATGTGGAGTTATTATCTACTTCTTGTGGGGGGGGGGGACCAGATGTTTATTAGTTTATTTTTTGGCAGATAGAATGACAGTTGGTGTAATTGTGTTACTGGGTAATTTTGATTGTGGGTGAATAATTGATTGGTTTGTACTGTGGAAAAAACATTTATGTGGGTACTTACATGGTTTAAGCTGTGGTGGAAAAGATATGTTTGGATGTGCATTGGTTGGACTGACATTGTGCCAGAGGACAGCTGGACTTTATCTTCACGTGTTTAGTTTTTGTTGTTTTCTATACGTGAAAACCTATTTCTTTGGATATATGCTTTGTGACTGATATTGTGCCAGAGGACAGTTTGGACTTAATTTTCGTGTGTGTGTGTGTGGGGGGGGAGGGGGGGGGTATATGTGGAAACCTGTTTCTTAGGACCTAAACCTTTTGTGACTGATGGTAACATATCAGTGGATATGTGGTATTTTTACCTGTATGGTGATTCCGGATTTTGTGACATACTGTGGTATTTCTTTTATTTTGTTGATTATTTTATTTTATATCAAGGATAATGGAATAACCACTTACGTGCTTTTTTACATCCAGTCCCCGTGTGCATGCAGTTTTGTAAATTCTGTCATCTGTTCCCACCGGCACACAATAGCCTACTATTACTAAAAGCGGATCAGGATTTAACGTGTGCGCAAGACTTTCTGCGTGCGTTCGCACACGGTACCTCGGTTTATAGCCTCATCCGAAGGACTTTTGGGGAGAGTGGAGTCTGCGCTGATCTTAACTCCAGGGGAAAATAGCCCCTTGAACAGGAATCGAACCCGAGTCGTCAGATTGCGAGCGCAGTTCTAACCACTAGGCTATCCCGTCCCCCACCGTGAGGCAGCGTTTCGAGGACATCCAATGCTGATGATGTTATAACAGTGAGTGAGATGAAGAAGGTGAGACATCTGATACTCTATGTAAGTGAAGTTTTCCCAGTGTGTGCTGTTATAATTAATTGTGCTTTGGTGTCTTTGGTTGCAAAGGCTTGGATATTTTGTGTTGGTGTTGATATGGAGGTTTTTACTTGGGATGTTGTTATGAAAATATTTTGAAAACTTGTGTTTATTCAATTATTGTACTTGGACTGATGTTTACAGATTGAGTTGTCATAGCAAGTGAGTGAATATTGTCTTTTAAGTAAATGTTGGATTATTGTAATGTTTTGAAATATTAATTTTGTGTTTCTTTTGAGTGGTCCAAATTAGAGTGTGCTAGGTGGGAAGGTGTTTTTTTTTTATATACACCCCATTACACACACACACTTCCATTCCTATCCTCACCCCAAACCCTACCATGCCTGCCCACACCACAAAATAAACACCCCCCAACCCCCACCCTTACCCCATTAACTCCCTTCCCGACCACCACCCCAACACCCACCCCTCTCCCACCTCCCCCCACCTCTGCTCACTCACCAAGAACTCTCTCCCCCAGTCCCCCCAGTTTCATGTAGGCGGTGTCGAAAGCCTTGGTGAAAGCACTGTCAATGCGATGGTCCTGGCCCTTGAAGGAGTAGGTGACGCAGCGCTCCAGAATGCGCTCTGGGGCTCCCTTCATCACCAGCAGAAAACGGGGGTCACTTGGATTTTTCTGGTCATGTATCGACACCTGTGTCCATCCCACAGAATGAAGGTCAAGTCAAGCCCAATTTTGTATCTGGCACACACACAACAACAACAACAACAACAACGACAAAAGAAAAACAACTACAAAGACTTGCTATTCGGGTATGTACAAGGGAAAAACACACGCACGCATGCATAAATACATACATACATAAAACCTAGCCAAGTCACAATCAGGGATTGAGATTTGCCATCTTTGTTGTTTGTTCAATAAATTCTTTTAAAAAAACAACAGAAGAAAAAAACATACCCTGCAATGGGGAAACAGCAACACCAACACCAACACACACACACACACACACACACACAAACTGGTGGCAATAAAGGACAAGCTATAAATCTACAAAATACAAACACTGGTCCCCACAAGCTAAAACCACTTTTACAACTTCATGCAACTTTAAATTAGTATGCTTTATAAACTTTGCCACGTTCAAGGATACTTTTTAGAACTGGTATGAAACAAGTGATCACGAATCTTGATGACATTGATCCCTTAATATTTTTCTGTTTTATAAACTTTTTCAGGGGGGGGGGGGGGGGGGGCAGAGATACCCAAGTGGTTAGAGCGTTGAGCTCACGATAGGACAGCCCAAGTTCAAGCCACCACTGCGGCACTTGTTCGAGAAGATTTTTCTCTTAGAGTTAACATCAGCAGCGACTCTTTTCGGGGGAAAGTTCTCATTAAGTTATTACCTTTAATGATGTAAGCTAAAATGTCGTGATTGTCTTCAGTCATGACACAAGGGACACATTGATTGGCAAACTTTCTTTAGGTTGGTCTGTCTTCAGCCTTTCCCAGTCACGCCGTCATGTCAAGGCCCATCCAGTCTTCCATGTACTGCATCCTAATCTTCATTTGTCTGCGTCTCCCGCTGTGTCTCCCTCCTTCAAGTGTCGGCTGAAGAATAGGAATGGCAAGAGAACTATGACGCCTAATGTGACCAAACCACGCCAGCTTCCCCCCTCTTTTACAACAGACAGAAGGTGTTTCCTGTGGCCCAGCTTTTTATTATCACTTCTTGCCTCACTGACTCGTTGATTCTGTGATTCTGTGATACTGCCAGGCAGCCTTCTGGATGATTTCATTTCGATGGTTGCTACAATTTTCTTTTCCAATTCTGATTTCAAGTTCTAGCTTTTACACCCATACGGATGGATAAAAATGAGAAAGGCTCTCTAAAAAAAAGTCAATTTTGTTGGGAAGGAGATCTCTTTGCTTTTCCAAGTCCTGGTCAACTTCACCATGGCCGAGCTTTCAAGGGCTAATCAGATCTTTTCTTCAGCTGAAGAGCGGCCATCTTTTGGTTAGTGTGGATCCATGATAAGCGGAACAGTCTGGAACTGTAGCATCACTGGTGCTGTTAACCATAACCTTGTTCTTCTCTGCACTGATAAAGCGCTCACCTTTTTTAAGTGTACTTGTTATCCCTTGAAGTTCGTTGTTACTGCCTCCAAGGAGGATCAATATCATCAGCAAACCCCAGATTGCAAAGGAATCTGCCACCAAGAGGTGCTGTGGTGTAGCATTCAAGGAGCGTCTCTTGCAAGATCTGCTCAAGAAAGGTAGGTTGAATAATGTAGTCGACAGTATGCAGCCCTGTCTAACTTCTACTGTTGCTGGAAAGACATTACCAACCTGGCTTTTCATAAGGACTGCACTGCTGGTGTTGTCATAGCACCAATCTTTCCTAAATGTTGAAAGTTATGAGAGGTTGGAACAGTCCATCATGCCACACTCTATCAAACGCTTTCTTCAAGTCAATGCAATCGTGAACCAGATCTTTTTGGTGTTTAAAATGTTTCTCTTTGATGAGTCTGTAGTTGAAAACACGATCAGTTGTACTCCTTCCAGGTCTGAAGCCAGTTTGTTCTTCTGGTCATAATCCCATGAGTTAAGCACCTATATGGCAAGGTACTTAATAAAAAGTCATAATCACATGAAGTCAGATTTTAGCTACCTGTTTGGCAAGGTACTTGATTAAAAAAAGTCATAATCCCATGAGTTCATAATCCAATGAAGTCAGAGTATATCTGCCTATAATATGACAAGGTTTTTTAAAAAGAGTCACAATCCCATGAAGTCAAAGTTTATCTGCCTATATGGCAAGGAACTTGATTTTTTTTTAATAAAAGGTAATACAAGCAGACTTATAATCCATGGTGTACTTTTAGCCTCAAAACGATTCCCAGGTGGGATAAGAAACAGTGCATACTCTGGGGTGACCCCCCCCCCCCCAAGAAATTAAGCTGGAGAACATGCAACAACAACAACAACAACGACAAAAGCAATAGCAAGACATTCAAAGTGCGAACAAAAAATGTAGCCTAATACGCACCAAATACAATGTGATCTTGACCTCTCCCCTCCCCCACGAGTCTTTATAAAGGAACTGGCATCATCATGACAATCGTGATAAGCACATCATTTCTCTTTTGTCTGAAACTATCGACTGAGGTCACGTGTGCAACATACATTCGGCGCACATTGAAAAGAACACTTACTGCAACAGGAGAGCTCTCCCTGGCAACATGCTGGGCAAACAATGATACATGCACACAGGAAAATAATAAACTAATGTGGGTGGCACTGTCCTTGCGGTGACGTGAGGCGCATGCCTCAGGGAGAGCAGCGGAAATTTCATGCAGAGAAATCTGTCGTAGCTGAAAGTAGGTTACAATACAATGCAATGCAATACAATACATTACAACTCAATACAATACCTTACCATATTGTACCTACCATACCATACCATACCATACAATACACTACAATACCATGCCAGACAACACAATACAATAGCATAATTACCATCACAAATGTTAACAGTAAACAGGATTTTAAATCCCACACGTATCCCTACCCCCAACATAAAAGAACAACACTGACCTGATATTTATTGGTGGAGTTGAAAGGGATTTCCACCACCTTGGGATATCTTGAACGGTACTCTTTCGTACTTCCAACGTTCATCTCCACACACTTGAGTAAGGCTGACTCCGAGGCATCGCCATTACACTCTCTGCACATAAATGGCACTATGGAGTGGAGTAGTGTGTAGTGGAGTGGATTGGAGTGGAGTGGGGTGGTGTGGAGTGGTGTTGTGTGGTGTGGTGTGGTGTGGTGTGGTGTGGTGTGGTGTGGTGTGGAGTGGAGTGGAGTGAAGTGGAGTGGAGTGGAGTGGAGCGGAGCATAGGAGAGTGCAGTGGATTGGAGTGTTATAGTGCAGTGTAGTGTAGTGTAGTGTAGTGTAGTGTAGTGTTGTGTTAGTGTAGTGTAGTGTAGTGCTATAGTGCAAAGTAGTGTAGTACAAAGGATTGTAGAGAAGAGAAGTGAGCTGTAGTGTAGTGTATAATTAACCCTCGTCAGATCAACCATCACTTTTATGCAGATGACTCTCAGATTCTCAGCAGTGACACTCCTGAAAATCTGCCTTCTCTCTTGACAAATATGGCCTACTGCTTTCAATATATCCAAAACTGGCTGATAGAGAACAAGTTACAACTAATCGCTGATAAAACTGAAGCCATGCTTGAAGGGGACCAAACACAAACTCTCTTCCACTCCAACAGCTTCAATAGAATTCGGCAATGCATCAGTCCCCCTATCCACTGCTGTGAAGTATCTAGGGGTCATTATTGACAACACACTCTCTATGCAAAAATTCATTACCCAGACCTGCCAGTCGTGCTACTATCAATTACGGCGTATTAGTGCAATTCGAAAGTACCTGTCCTCAGACGCAACATCCAAACTCATGGCATCTCATTCTTTCACGTCTGGACTATTGCAATTCTCTTTTGGCTGGTCTGCCAGTATCATCTGTCCACTCCCTTCAACGTATTCAAAACTCTGCAGCTCGACTGGTCCTCAGAAAGAAAAAATCTGAGCACATCACTCCAGTGGTTGCCTGTGCCACAAAGAATAAACTATAAGATCAGTACTCTCTGTTACAAATTTCTCCACAAAACAGCACCCTCCTACCCCTACGAATGTCTTCACCTGTGCACTACTTCTCGTTCACTCACTCTGCTGCAGATTCCTTTTGCTTAGGAATACCTAGATTCAGCCAGTCCACCGTTGGCCGTCGCTCTTTCTTTGTTTCTGGTCCATCAATTTGGAATGGCCTCCCTATCTCTCTTCGCCAAAAGCCTTCTTGTGACACTTTAAACGGACTCAAGACATCTTTGTTTCAAATCTAAGATTTTCCTCTCCTGTTTAATTTCATAGGTGTCCCTGCTTTTCAACAGCCAAAAGTGCCATCACCTTGCCAAAGTGTATAGCCTGTGTGTGTGTGTGTGTGTGTGTGTGTGTGTACATTTGGACTTGTTAGAACTATTACTTCCTATTGGTTGCATGTCTGTGTAAGAATGAGTTGAGTGCAAGCGCTTTGATTTGTCTGTGCAAGATACAGCACTATATAAATTCCATTTATTATTAGTGTAGTGTAGTGTAATGCAGTGTAGTGTGCTCCAGTGTAGCATGGTGTAGTGTAGTGTAGTGTTGCGTGGGAGTGTGTGGCTGTCTGCATCAACGTTTTCTAAACTGTCATCTTGTATGGCTGTCTGCATCAACGTTTTCTAAATTGGGGTGTTTTAGTTTTAGCTTTGGAACCAAGGATGTTAAGGAATCACCCTTGCGACCACTTGTACTCCAGAAGAATGCGTTTTCGCCGGACCACCGACCCACGAACTTAATAGGTAAGCACACTTATAAAGGCCTATATTCCCCTAAAGCGTTACAGCAGCTTCTTAATTTCTTGAGTTGCTGGGGTCCTCCATTGATTATTTTCAGGCTGTATTTCATTGGCAGGTTGAATCTAGTAGAGTCATTCCTTTTCAGGTGCAGGCTGCATGCATGCTAGGTATATTTTTTTACCGCCATAACCCATCAAATTCGGACAGACATGAAAAACGTGATCTTTAACATGCAAAGTTGATCTTCTGCATATGTATACACACAAAAGGAATCAAGACAGTGGTGAGTCTGCACTTCAAGTTGACCCAGGAGGTTATATATAAATACCTCCACCCTTCATTCACAAGATACTGCTTGCCAAGATTCGAACCCAAACTTCATGGCCCCACAGGACTGGAAGTTAAATGTTTTACCACTCAGCTACAGCCTCCCAAATATCACTAACCTGCGCAGTATAGGCAGATGTTCCTGTCCTAGCTTGAAATCAGCTCTGCTACACAGAACCGCTACCCGAGAAAGAGCTACCCAGGTGGGGTCTGTCTTTTGGAACTGTGCCTCTGCAATGGAAGAAAACCGTCATCATCAGTATCATTAGTCATCATTGTCACTTTCCTCATGATCAGCATCATCTTGATTATCGTTTTCATCAATGTCACTACTACCGTCGTCGTACTTTTGCTAGGATTTACCTTCATCTTTGTAATCCTTATTATCACTTTTATCATGATCAAAAACTTTCCTAGCATTGTTGTCACCAACCACTTTCCTGCTATTATATTCTCAAGAGTTCTCAGCGTCATCAATGCAACTAGGATACCATCTGTGTCATCATTTTGCTTGATCATCGTTAGTATCTTTATTGTCATTCCTACTTTTGGCATGATTGACACATAACAATTCTTATTATTCTCAGAAGTAGGGGGCTGGAATCCCAACAAACAGAACCTCCAGGTTCCCCGTGCTGCTCGCAGCAAAGTCCAGCAGTGTGCCAGACAATGCACCAAGGACAACTGGCTTCAGCTCTGCTCCCAAACTCAGATTGCAGCTGACACGGGCAACATCAAGGCGATGTATGACGGCATCAAGTAGGCATTCGGCCCATTGCAAAAGAAAATTGTCCCTTTGAAATCAGAGGTGATTCAAGACAGAGAACAACAGATGATGTACTGGGTAGAACACTACAAAGAGCTATATGCAAAGGAAACAGTTGTCACAGAAGATGCCCTGAATGCCATAGTGTGCCTACCAGAGCTGGGAGAGCTTAACAGCAAACCAACTATAGATGAACTCAGCAAAAGTCCTGGACTCTCTTGCCTCTGGCAAGGCACCTGAGAAAGACAGTATTCCCGCCAAAGTACTGCAGTACTGCAAAGAGACATTCATCACCGAGATGTACCAGAAGACATGTGGGTTGCTGACGTTGTCACACTATACAAAAACAAAGGTGACATAAGCCATTGCAATAATAATTGCAGCATATCCCTCCTTCGCATGGTCGTTAAATTCTTTGCACGAGTAGTGCTGATGAGGATGCAAATACACGCAGAGCAAGTCTACCCTGAATCACAGTATGGTTTCTGTGCCAACAGATCTATAGATATGATCTTCTTCCTCAAACAACTTTAGGAGAAAGGTAGGGAGCAAAGGCAGCCACTCTTCGTCATTTTCATAGACCTCAAAAAGGCTTTCGATCTGGTCAGTAAGGGTGGCTTCTTTATGATCCTTCCCAAGATCAGATGTCAGCCCAAACTTCTCAACGTAATCAGATCCTCCCATGAAGACATGAAAGGTACCATAGTCTTTGATGGCTCAAGATCAGCTTCCTTCAGCATACCGAGCAGAGTGAAACAGGGCTGCGTCCTGGTCCCTGAAGGTATCTACCTCCAAGCTAGGTCAAACGTAAATCTCTTTAACCTCTCCAGACTAAGAGCCATGGTTAAACTTCAGCTGAGGTGCCTGCATGATTCCTCTTTGCAGACAACGCAGCAGTGACGAGAGTAACGAGTAAAACAGAGACAAACACCTGGACCCTGAAAAAATAATCTGGACAAGCTGTGTGACACTGAAGCTAAATAAAAGTGCTTATGAAGTGGAAACACACAAACGTTCTGAAGCACTTCTGAAAGAACGTAATGAAAATGAGACTCCTCCAGAAGAGATCTGGAATTATATGAAGAAGGTATACTTAGAGGCTGCCCAAAATAACCTAAGAATGAAGGAAAATAAACCATCAAACCCCTTATAAAGTGATGAAGTTCCCCTATCCGCAAAAGAGAAGAGAAAAACCAGAAAAGAGAACAGAAAAGATAGCTAAAAAAATTTTAAGAGATTAGAACAAAGATTAGAGGATACAAGTTTATGCTTAGAAAATGAATTTCCCAAAATAACGATTGTAAATATTCTGAGGAAGAGCTTATTTGGCAAATCAAAAGAGTGAAAAGAACAGCCTAAATGACAAAGATGGAAAAACTCATACTGAAATGAATCAAGCATTAATAGCATGAATATGGAAAAAGCTGTTTGACACCAACAAAGGATCTACTGATCAATTGACATGCATTGTAGATCTATAACAGCAGACATTGAAAGAAGGATACAGGCAATGGAGGTGAGATGCTTTGCAAACTTTTTGGTATCTCATACAGAGATCACATAACTAACAAGTGTAAGCCAGAATAGGACCTACCCTCATAGATGCTACTTTCAAACTGCATCCACTTATATCTTTCAATTCCTCCTCCTCCTTGGCCACCTCCTTCTCCTCCTCATCATCAGCAGCAGCAGCAGCATTACCATCACCCTCTCCCCCCTCCTACCCTCATTCAATCCATTCCATTTTTTTCTCACTGTTGGTTCCCTCCTCGGTGTCTGTTTCCCAGATTCTGGTGTCAAACCAGAGGTGAGCCACGGTCATTCTGTTCTGGGTCAGGGTGCCTGTCTTGTCAGAGCAGATGGTGGAGGTGGATCCCAAGGTCTCCACGGACTCCAGGTTCTTCACCAGGCAGTTCTTGTGGGCCATTCGCTGGGCCGTCAGGGTCAGACACACCTGAAGATTGGGATCGGTGGTCTAGAGGTAACAACACGCCTGCCTACCTACAAAGGGAGAAGTTGCAGTGTAGTTTCAAAATATTCTTTTTGACTGAAACAATGTATGTGGGTTTTTTCTGACTAGCAGGTATATCGGAATACCAGAGTCTCTTGCAACAGAACTTTTTGGATTAATGACAATTCGAATTTTCGATTTATTATTTCAATGTAATTATGTAGTTTTCTATTTTATCTGAATTCCTCGTCATTGTATTTTTTTTCGAGTTTTATATGAATAGTGTAGGTGAGATCTACTGTTTTAGAAAAAAAAACTTTGTGGTTTCGTCGCTCATCAAAAGATGCATTATATTTTTGTGTGTGATTACATTTTGATCTCTAGATAGTGTATGCAATACAAGCAGAACTGTAATTATCCATTTTATTGAAAAAGCAGACTGTTTTATTGCAGATCCAGGGCTGCCATATGATATCCTGGCATTTGTATTTTTATTTTAACGTTGTTCTGCTATTTTGGGGTGGTTTTTTTAATATGTTTTATTAACTTGTTGATTACTTGTTTGAAAGCCTACTAATCTGGTCTTCTATTTTGACAGGTTGCTTCATACAAGTGGCCAACAAAGCAAAGCCTCCATGCAGGAGATACCTGAGTATCAACAATGCAACAAACATAAAATACGATATTGCAACCATACTGTACAACTGTAGTAATAAGTTTAATTGTTTTGTCCTTTTCTCCAAATGTAAATGATGCATACATGAATATTCCAGGCTATCAGATCTTCTACCAAGATCCACACAAACTCAAGTCTAGTGGGTTACTAACATATTTTGCTTCTTCACTGAGTTGTAAAAGATGATACAACTTTGATGTTTATGACACTGAATCCATTTGGGTTGAAATAAAATTAAAACACAATAGTCCAATTTGACATAGGATGTATATACAGAAATCCTTCAGAAATCACAGACTGGGTGCTAAAATTCAACTTCTTTATGGGATGAAGTAATACTTTAAAACTATGAAAGAATTATTTTTGGGGATTTTAACATATACTTATTGAAACCTAAGCCAATGTGTCACATTACTATACTTGGTCTAGAACAACTAAATGAAAAACTAACTCGAAAAACAGATAACTCTAGAATGTTAATAGATCATATCTACACTACTACAAAACACCATGTATCAGAAGTGTGTGCTCCCTCATGTGGAAGCAGTGATCATAATTATGTGTGTTTTACTTGGTTTAAAAATCGTATAAAAATTTCTTAAGTAGGAAATAAAACTATCTTTTACAGCAAATTTTAAAACTTCAATGAGCAAGATCTTCTTTCAAATTTGATCAACTTGCCATTACATTAGACCCCGATGAAGCTGCTGGATTTTGGATAAGCATATTTATTTCAGTGTACAACAAGCATGCTCCTTTCCAAAAAATTAAACATCCTTGGATAACAAAAAATATATAATCTGAAATACACTTAAGAGACTATTTGAAAACTCATGGTTCAACTGAGCAATTTCTTACTCGAAGAAATCAAACTAACTTCACTAAAACTAAGATCAAAATGTGTTTACTGCTAAAAGTCACTGACTGCAACTACCGACTTTCAACAGGTATGTAAAGCCTTCAATATTTTGTGTAATAAACCTATATCAAAAAGTCAACAGAGAGTTAAAGACATTTTAGCTGATTAATTTAACAACCATTTCTCAAGCATCACCACTTAAGTTATATCATGTGACAAGTCAGTGAAAATGATCCCCATTAATTAGAACAATATGTCAATTCAAAACAAATTAAATTCCCATTCTAACTACTGCCAATGACATTCATAGACGTGTTGGAAAGCCTATCACTCCAAACAAATTCCAGAACACGTGATCTAAACAATCTGGATGGAAGAATAATTTAGCTTTCTGCTCCAGTTATAGTTGAAGCACTGATGTATTTGTATAACTTGTGCATAGAAAAAACTACTTTCCTCTCATTTTTAAAGGGGCAAAAGTTATACTTGTCCACAAGTCAAGTGAATACTCTTGTCCTTCAAATTACAGACCAATTTCAATTCTTTTAACCTATCTAAACCAAAAAAATCGAAAATGAAATTTAAAAATCTAGAAATATATTCCTACTCTGTCAACAACTTAATAAAATGAAGATTCGTCAGATGCTTGTAAAATATATTACTCAACTTACGGACAGTCTTCTACACAATATAAATGAAATAAATTTACAAGTCTTCTTTGTGTTGACTTTGAAAAAGCCTCTGATTTAATTAATCATTTCTTGCTATTGCACAAACTTCTTTTGAATAAACTAACACCAGAAATGATAACTCTGTTTTAAAGTTGTTGTCAGATAAGAAGCAGCTAGTTAACTGCAAATAATCAAACTTCAGAACTAATATTGATTAAACATGGAGTACGATATGGGTCAGTATTCGGTCCCTTTTGTTTTCAGTCAATGTAAATGACCTACCCTCATTTTTTTAATGTAACTGTGAAATGTTTGCTGACAAAACACATCTCTATTGTAGTGATCTTAACCCCCATAGACTAACACTCAAATTTCAAACAGTATTAACAGGTTGATTACTTGGACTCAATTAAACCATAAGTCCTTAAATGCACAAAAACTAAGTGTACGTATGTACGAACAAGACAAAAGAGACACACAAAAATGAAAATTAAATTCCAACCTCTGTTGAGAGATAAAAAGGTGATTGAAGAATTTGCTGAATCGCACAAAATTCTGGGTGTTGTTATTGACAAAAATCTTACCTGGACTGACTTGTGGTGGCACTAGGGAAAACATCTTGCTAACAAGCTACTTCAGTTATCAAAAATAAAACATTTTATGAGTAACAATTCACACAAACTCTTTTATGAGGCCATATTATGACTGTCATTGACTATACTTTCTCTTTGGGATAGCTGCAGTGAAACAAATTGGAAATTCATTCATCGAATATATAAAAGAGCCCTAAAACATGTTCTACTATAATCAAGCTCCCTAACCATCAACATTTATAAGCAAACAAAAATTATGACCATTCAAGGCAGACTTTATCTTAAGAAAACTCTATTTGTACAGAAAGTTGTAAATGGGGATGCCCCCCCCCCCCCCCCCCAGATCACTACTAGCTTCAAAATTTTAATGAGCACAGGCACACTCATCTATTAACATTTTCAAGACCTGGAAATAATCTTTACAAAACAAGCTTCTTACATTCAGGTAATGATATATGGAACAAGCTCCCAAGAAGTTTAAAATGTATCGAAAATAAAAAGTAGTTCAATACACAGCTGAAAAAATAATTTAATACATAAATGTTTTGGAATTGACTTGTAAGTCAATCAGCCATCCTAAATTTAAATGCATCAGAGCTCTCTGCATCCCATAAACATGTTTTAGGTGTGATTTACCGTAAATGGATACAATACACTGTTGCAAGTTGTGTATATATGTGGAGGGGGGGGGGAGAGAAACAGGCATTTTCATTAAGCTATTGTTAATGTTAATGGAAGCAAATTAGTAATTCATATAAGCCCATGTATAATCTGTAAGTTTAACAACAACGAAAGGAGAAAAGCAAATGGCTGACGTGATGGTTAGCTATTTTGACTTGACTTTTTTCATGCCTTTTTCTCGTATCCAATTCATAAAGTTTTATTATGGATGATGCTTTGGTCGTTGTTTAGTAACGAGATTAATAATAACAATAATAATATATGGAATTTGTGTAGGCTGAATCTTACAAAGTAGACAAATCAAAGCGCTTGCATTCAAATCATTCACACTCATGCAAAAGCTAACAAATGAAATCAACAGATTTTAAATTCACACACACGCGCGCGCGCGCGCGCACGCACGCACACACGCACGCACACACACACACACACACACACACACACACACACACACGGACGGGATAGCCTGGTGGTTAGAGTAATGTGCATTGTGCTCGTGATCTGCTGAACAAGGGTTCGAATCTCGTTCAAGAGGATTTTTTTCCTCTGGAGTGAACATCAGTGCCCATGAAAAAAGCAAATGCAATGCTTATTTAATGTACGGTCTGGAAATAGATCAATCTGACTTTGACTTTGCTTTTGACACACAAAACCTCACACTCCTCAACCTCTTCCCTCACACACCACCACCACTACAACCACTACCACCACCACTACTGCAACAACCACCACCAACAACAAAAAAGAAACAACAACGCCAACACCAGCGACCCTAACTCAATTTTTTTTTAACAATTCTTTTTTAAATGTAAACACTTAATCATTTCAAACAGAGAAAATCATTTTAGGTAATTGCCCTTCATGGGATGATTAAAGTGTTTTTGACTTGACTTGACTTTGACTTGACTTGACTTTGACTTTGACTTGAGCAAAGGGTTACACAACTCAAGGTTTAAAAAAAAAAAAGAATGAACCGCGCACGTATGTGTCCCCAGAGAGCTTACAGCTCACACAGCGCCATACAGAATCAACACATTGTTTCTCTCTGTGGCCTACAAAACACTATCTAATTCTCTGACATACACACCGTCATGGTGGCCAGCAAGCCCTCTGGCACGTTCGCCACGATGATGCCAATGAGGAAGATGACGGCGTCGATCCAACTGTAGCCTAGAGCAAAGGCGATGATGAAGAAGGACACCCCCAAGAAGGCGGCCACCCCGGAGATGATGAAGATGAAATGATGGATTTCACGAGCGATGGGAGTGTCTCCGATCTCCAGCCCTGTGGCTAGGTTAGCGATTCGACCCATGACAGTGTTGTCACCAGTTCTGACCACTATGCCACGAGCTGTGCCTGTGTTGTTTAATTTTTTTAAAAAGACAACAGGGAGAAGCAATGTCATTGGTTGATCAGATGTAGTACTGTGTTTCGGTTTCGGTGTGTGTGTGTGTGTGTGTGTGTGTGTGTGTGTGTAAGTGTGTGTGTGTGTGTGTGTGTGTGTGTGTGTGTGATTGTGTGTGTGTGTTGTGTGTGTGTGTGTGTGTGTGTGTGTGTGTGTGTGTGTAGGTGTGTGTGTGTATGTGTGTGTGTGTGTGTGTGTGTGTGTGTGTGTGTGTGTGTGTGTAAGTGTGTGTGTGTTGTGTGTGTGTGTGTGTGTGTGTGTGTGTGTGTGTGTGTGTGTGTGTGTGTGTGTGTGTGTGTTGTTTGTGTTGTTATTGGCTGTTGTCAACGACCGGCAGGAAGTGACATTAAGAATGTTTGAATAGTAAAATAATTATATGTTTTATATACATCAGAGATTTGGTTTTGTTGGTGGGGTTCTAGGGTTGTTGTTTGGGGTGGGTTTGTTTTTTGGTGTGTTTTTTTTTTTGTGGGGGGGGGGGGGCGGGAGGAGTATATTTGTGTGTCTGTGTTTTTTTAGGGGCCACATTTTTGCTTAACTTGTAATCTAACTATATGTGTGGAGGGTTGCTCCTCTGTAGGTGTTTTTTGTTTTTTCTTGTTTTTCCTTTTCTTTGGGGAGGGGGGGTGGACAACATTCCGTCAGAACTGGTCCAGGCAGTAAGAGAGGCCATGGTAGATGCGTTACTCTCCATCTGCAATAAGATCTGGCAGACAGGGGAGTAGCCAACACCTTGGACACAGTACCTGATTCTCACTCTCAAAAAAAACCCTCAACTTACAACTATGCCCAAACTACCGTACCATCAGCCTGATCAGCCATCCAAGCAATGTCATGCTAAGAAGCCTCCTGAACAGACTAAAGCCTCAAGCTGAGGAGATCATCAAAGAAGAGCAGGCAGGTTTTAGAGCAGAATTGAGCACAACAGAGCAAATTTTCAACCTTAGAATACTCTGTAAGAAATACTTGCAACACCAACAAGGAACGTCTTTGTAGACTTTAAGAAGGCGTTCGACAGAGTCTGGCATGCCGCTCTATGGGCAACCATATAGCTATATAACATCAATGCCAACCTGATTAGAACCACAGAATGCCGCTATAACAAGGCAACCAGCACAGTCTACTATGACATCAACATAGACGAGTGGTTCCGAACCACAATTAGAGTGCGCCAAGAATGTCTGCTCTCTCCCACTCTCTTCAAAATCTTCTTGAGAGAATAATGGCTTATGCACTTGAAAATCATGAGAGAACAGTCAGCATTGGAGGCAGGACAACTACAAACTTACGTTTTGACCACAACATTGACGGCCTAGCTGGAGAAGAGCAAGAACTAGTCAACCTGGTAAATCACCTTGATGAAGCCTCCCTGGCATATGGCATGCAGATTAGTGTAGAAACAACCAGCTGATGACAAATAATGCCAACAGCATCAACAATGACATAATTTTAGACGGCAAGAAAATGAAGATCATCCATAGCGCACCATGTTTGTAATATCTGTTTGTTTAAACTATTGATTATTTATCATTGATTGCATGACTGTGTAAGATTAGGTTGAATGCATGCGCTTTGATTTGTCTTTGCAAGATAAAGCGATATATAAGTTTCATTTATTGTTATTATTTTTTTTTTTAATTATTATTATTATTATAGCTTCTGGGAGCTATAGTATCAGATGAAGGATCAAAACCTGAAATTCTCTCAGGATAGCCCAGACCACAGCTGCAATGACCAAACTGAAAGTCCTCTGGAACAACAAGAACATTGCCATCAGCTTCAAGATCAGACTGATGCGTTCTCTGATCATGTCCATATTGTGAAATGTGGACCATAACAACAGACATTGAAAGAAGGATACAGGCAATGGAGATGAGATGCTTTCGCAATCTCCTTGGTATCTCATACAGAGATTACGACACTAATGAGGAAGTGAAAACCAGAATTTAAAATGTCATCACACCATATGAAGAGCTCCTGACTTCAGTGAAAATAACAACTTTCATCTATTTCTCGTACAGAGAAATCACAAGAGATGTAGCAGTGAAGCGCATGCCAAGGGCGTCAGAGTGAGTCGTGGTTTGAGGAACATAAGTGTCCATAAGACATTACTTAGTTACCACATAGGTCTATATTTTTTGTCATCAAGCCATCTATCTCAGAAAAAAATTTCTTATAATATTTAAGTACTACATTACTACAACCTTTACCAATAAAGTGTACTAATAAGAAAAAAAAGAACAAAACTAACAAAATAATACACTGCAATAATACCCTGTGTGTGTGTGTGTGTGTGTGTGTGTGGTGTGTGTGTGTGTGTGTGTGTTGTGTGTGTGTGTGTGTGTGTGGCGTGCGTGCGTGCATGCGTGCGTGCGTGCGTTTGCTTTGAGACCGATGTGTGTGTGAGCAGTCATAAATTTTGGCGCGCGCGTGCGCACGCACACATATACGCACACAAACACACACTGACGCACTAAGGCAAGAGGATGGAAGCGCACGCACACACATACGCACACAAACACACACATACACTGACGATCTAAGGCAAGAGGAATGGATTGGAAGAAGCTGATTGAAAGTAGGAATAATAATAATAATGATGATGATGATGATAATAATAATTATAATAGTAAATGGAATTTATAGCGCCATAACTTGCAGAGACAAATCAAAGTGCTTGCACTCAACTCATACTTACACAGTCATAAAACCAGTAACAATTAATAGTTCCAACAAGTCCAAATGTGCACGCACGCACGCACGCACACACACACACACACACACACACACACACACACACACACACAGAGGTCACACACCCTGGCAGGGCGATAGAATCCTGGGTGTTGAAGGCAGGGAAAAGTTATGAGATGAAGCAGGAAAGGAAAATCTTAGGTTTGAAATAAATGTCTTGAGACTGGATTTAAAAGTGTCATAAGAAGGCTTTTAGCGGAGAGAGAGAGGGAGGTCATTCCAGATCGATGGACCAGAAATAAAGAGCGATGGCCGATGGTGGATTGGTTGAATCTAGGTATTCGTAAGGACAAGATATCTGCAGCAGAGCGGAGGGGACGAGAAGGCGTGTACAAGTGAAGACATTCACAGAGGTCGGCGGGTGCTGTTTTGTGGAGACATTTGTAACAGAGGGTACTGATCTTATAATGTACTCTCTGTGGCACAGGCAGCCAGTGGAGAGATTGCAAGAGAGGGGTAATGTGCTCAGATTTTTTCTTTCTGAGGACTAGTCGAGCTGCAGAGTTTTGTATACGTTGAATGGAGTATAAGGGAATAGATCATAGATATGTATTGAGGCTGAATTTTAAAGTGTTAAATGAAGGCTTTTGGTGAAGAGTGATGTCATTCTAGGATAGATGGACAAATAGTGAAATAATGGCAGCGGACAGTGTGTTGTTTAAATCTGGGTGTTCGAAAACACAAGGAATCTCCAGCAGAACGGAGGGACCGAGATAGAGTGTTTAGTTAAAGAAAGTCACAAAGATTGGAAGGTGCAGCTTTGTGGAGACATTTGTCAACAGACTATTTGTAAGACAGGCAACCAATACAGAGATAGCAAGAGAGTAGTGGTGTGTTTATAGTTTTTCTTTCTTGGGACAAGTCGAGCTGCAGAGTTTTGCGGTGAAGGGAGTGGATGGATGATGCTGGTAGATCTGTCAAAGGACTTGATTTTTCTTTACAGGGCTTGACTCAATGGTAACCTTATTACATTCTACTAAACATGACATTAGCGAACATTTCCAGACTCTATCAGCTGATCAGTTTGCTCTTATCTTTCAGAACATTTTTGTCTCCCAAAGGCTGTGCAGGAAAAGGAAGATGGCCTCATGAGTAGATTGGACTCTGCAGCACAATGAAAGCAACCAGTCTGGGTGAACGACCACTCTGATGTAATAATATGTGGAAGTCAGATGCAATGGGCCTCACTTGTCAGGCGATTAATGCCAGGGCAACGCATTTTCGTTCATACCATTGACAACAATGAAATGCTCTCTAAGCAATCGACAAAGAAAAAGAAGGACCTTTTTTAGCTTAAATTTCAGTGAAAAATATTCATATGTATGGACACACACACACACACACACACACACACACACACACACACACACTGTTGATTTGAGAAGTGCTTCCCAAAAATCACAGCTTCATTAATATTGACGCACAAATTGGTGAAGCACACAAGCAGAGGATACATACTGACCTTCTACACATGAAGCAGACGATGAATACTATGACCTTGTACACAAGAAGCAGATGATGTATATTCTGACCTTGTGCACAAGAAGCAGAGTATACTCTGACCTTGTACACAAGAAGCAGATGAGATATATTCTGACCTTATACATATGAAGCGAGACGGGATAGCTCAGTGGTCGGAGCATTCGCCTTCCCCCCAGTCAAGTTAATCAGCATCGAGCTTGGTTATCACTTGGATGGGTGATTGTTTGTGCGCCTTGGCTTCAGTACAGCTGTAAATGGGTACCTGCCCTCTTTAGGGTCAGGGAAGGTAAAGCAGCGAGGGAAAGGAGATGGGCGCCGCCCTCACTATGCTGGCCCCTAGAGAAGTGAGGTCTCTGACGCCTCGCTCCCCTACGACGTTATGGGACACCTTTACTTCTTCTTTTTTAACATATGAAGCAGCCGATGCATACTTGACCTTCTACACAAGAAGCAGACCATGTATACTATGACCTTGTACACAAGAAGCAGACCATGTATACTGACTGACCTTCGACTGCAGAGGTGGAGAAGAATGCCAGGTTGCTGGTTTCCAGGGGGTTGGGATGTGTACACTCTGGTGTCCGGGACTGGGGTTCTGATTCCCCTGTCAGAGAAGAGTTGTCTACCTGTGTGTAGGAAACATGGACACTACTCTCAACTCGCTCGGCTAACAGGCTGAGCTGAGGTTGAGGATAGGGATAAGGGAGAGGAAGGGGGGTGGACATTGCTGATGGTGGGGGAGTATAGGTTACACTTGAAGGGTTAGGTTCCGGGTCACGTAGTATCTTGTATATAGTGCCAGTCGGCAAAATATTTGCTAGTTTTCACAGATTTTTTTTTTTTAAGTATGGAAAATGCACTGTGTTCTTGTTTTGTGGGGTGTTGAGGCCTAGATTAACACCAATTTAGTGATGAGAAAGTGGGGAATGATCATCAAACGTCTTTTCACAAAATTTGTGATGTTAATGTGTGTGTGTGTGTGTGTGTGTGTGTGTGTATGTGTGTGTGTGTGTATGTGTGTGAGCACATATGTGCGCAACAAAACAAGAAATTGTTTAGAGTAGTCATTAGAGACCTATTTATTTGATTTTATGAGGTGCATTGAGCTAAATAAAAAAAGTGTGGAATATTGCGCCCAAGCAAATGCTATTTATCATGCTATTATTTTTTGTAGATTTTGTTATTATTGTTGTTTTTATTTTTGTTGTTACTATTTTTATAGTTATTTTTTATTATTATTTTTTTTTATTACTATAATTAGTGTTGTTGCTATTGTTATTACCATCATCATCAATATCATTATTATTAAGATCAATGTCATCATTGAATCCAATGTGTGTGCGTGCGAGCGCGTGTGCGTGCGTTCGTGTGTGTGCGTGCGTGTGTGCGAGCGCGCGTGTGCGTGTTTGTGCGTGCGTGCGTGTGTGTGTGTTTGTGTGTTTAGGCGCATGTCCGTGTGTGACATATGCAGCCATGTTCCCCATGCAACGGCTTGAAATGTATCATCTATCGAAAGAGAACTTCTAAAATTGTACAGACTCAAAACCCCTACTTCAGTTGTTCCAGCACAGTAACAGTTTGGCCTTGTCCTCTGTCAGTGATCAGAGATGGTTCCACTTCTTGTTACTGGAAAGCAGCAATCATCGCTTTCGATCTTTTAAAAGTGTTTCTTTTTTATAATTAAATATGTTTAAAAAAAATTTAACTCCGGATGCTGGAAGTCTGCCAATATTATAAATAGCATCCCACCTTCTGGAAAATGATGTGCTACAAATTCCCTCTTTTTCTATCCCTCTCTTTGTTTCAGCCTTGTTCCTTTTCTTCCTGTCACCACCTCCTTCTTGAGTATTTTCTGCCTTCTTGGTCTATTCTCCTACTTTTTGGGGGGTTGGTTGTGGGTTTTTTCCCCCAGAAAGACTCAAAAGATAACCCATTCTTTCCCACACCGAAGTTGAAAGCGCAGGGGCTGATTTGTCAGGCGCTTAACGGCGACGCAATGCATTGTTTCGCTCACATGAAAGACAACAGTAGTCGCTGTGAAAGCGTTTGATGAAGAAGCTACAGAGAAGATGCAGTTCTAGTCTCTCTCTCTCTCTCTCTGTCTCTCTCTGTGTTCCCTTCCTGACTGGATGGAGTGTGTAGTGCCTGGTCTTCTCCTGTGCTTGTCATTTCCAAGAGGCCTGCCCACTGGCCTCAGCTGACTGACACATTCCGACGTCAGAGCAGCTTATTTATTTATTTATTCTTTTCTATCGAGGATAATGGAATAAGCACTCGTGTGCTTTTTTACATCCAGTCCCCGAGTGCATGCGGTTTTGTAAATTTTTGTCATCTGTTTCCACCGGCACACAGTGGCCTACTCTTCCGAAAAGTGGAACAGGATTTTACGTGTGCGCAAGATGTTCTGCATGCGTTGGAACACGGGCCTCGGTTTATAGTTCATCCGAAGGACGTTGAATGTGCTTTTTTATTTTAATCTCGTGAACATACTCCTTTTCACTGCTTTAATGTAACACCCCCTGCACCACCCCACCCACCCATAACCTTCCTTTCCATCTTTTCCCCCCTCCCCAATTTGAATTTGGGTTTTTGTGTGCGTGGGCGTGTTGGTTTTTTAAAAAAATTTTTAGGGGGAGGGGGGTGTTATGCGGTTGTTCGTGCTGGTTTTTCTGTTTTTCTTTTGTGTGGGGGGAGAGGCGGGGTCTAGTATCATCAGAAATGATGCCGAATTCGGATGTACTGGGCCTTACTTGTCGAGCGCCTAACGGCAGCGCAACGCATTTTCGTTTATATGACAGACAACAACGCGTTGCTATCTAAACGTTTGTCAAGGAAGAAGAAGACGATGACGAAGAAGACGATTACTAAGGGTGAAGACACTGTAAACACTATCACCATGTCTCCATCATCGCTGTCGCAACGTAACGCCACCAGATGTTCTCTCTCTCTCTCTCTCTCTCTCTCTCTCTCTCTCTCTCTCTCTCTCTCTCTCTCTCTCCCTTACTCTCTCTCTCTCTCTCTCTCTCTTTTGTGCTAAATTCTACGATCTCCTGTAGCCCTCCCTTGTAAGCTTCTTTCCTATGAAAAACAAACATCAACAACACCAACATCCACAACAACAGCAACAACACCACCACCACCAACAACAACAACAGCTACAGCATCAAGACCTTGAAGCCATGAGCGTAGATGACACGGATGTCGGCAGGCACACGATCGCCAAACTTGACCTCTATCAGATCACCCACCACCAGTTCCACAGCGTTGACGTTTAGCTTCTCCCCTTCTCTGATCACCAGAGCATGCTGTGTTTTGCACGCACGCGCGCGCGCGCATACATACACAACACACACACACACACACACAAACACAAACCCGAAGACCACGCTTGCATACACGCGCGCGTGCGCACACACACACACACACACACACACACACATTTGTTGTACTGCGTGCGAAGTGATGTCGTTCTATCTTTACAAACATCAAGAAATCTCTAAAGTAATAAACAGGTACAGTTTTTTTCTTAACAGATTGACCAGCAGTTGCCACCATATATATATATATATATATATATATATATATATATATATATATATATATATAGTCCACCTTGGCTTCTCTTTTTCTTGGTCTTGGATAGTCTAGCACTGCTAACAATTACTATATTCCTGACTGCACACCTTCAGGATGAGATTATAAGCCCAGGTGGTCCCCATTGCAACTCAAAAGTCAGGGCACCTACAAGAAGGCATGGAAACACAGAGTTGTCCCGGACAAAATTCTATGTAAATTCTTATTTTGTAAGCCGCTCTCATGCGGAAACAAATATTATATAGACAGATAAAGAAATTGAAAATAAACCATGGGTTGCGCTGTTCCTCTAACACGCTTTCCACGGGAACAGCAGCCCCCAACTTCACAATTTCACGCAGAGAAATATGTCGCGACTGAAGGCAGTGCACAATACTGAAAGCAGTAAACAGATTCTAAGCCCCTGGTGGTGAATGGGGTCCGGAAATTTCAGGTAGGAAGGCCTTGCTGATCCATAAACCTGGCAGCCCTAGTCCAATTGTTGAGCCCACAAGCACCCTTTAGATATGCAGCAAGTATTTTTCAATCTGCTCCCCAGTCATTATGGGCAATCACTCACAAGAGGTTCAGGGCTTTCTGACAGGACATTCTCACGTGTTGGGTGTGACTTTGGAAATTCAGTCTCTGATCAAAAATGATCCCTGAGAATTTGGCCTCAGTCACCACGGGATGGTGGATTTTCCCGGGTTGGGAAAGTGTTCTCTAACTTGTTAGTGAAGTGGGTACACTTCGACTTTGTGGCAGAAAACTTGGATCCACTGTCCTCTGCTCATTCCTGCACCTTGTTAACACAAAGTTGTAACTGCCTCTAAACTCTCACAAAAGTACTGGCTGTAGCGTAGAGAGCAAAACCATCCACAAAAAGGAGTGTTCCACACCCTGGAGGGCTGACTTTACGATGTTGTTTATTTGTACGCTGAAGAGAGCAGGAGACTGGGTGCTCCTGTGCAGGACTTCCATCTCCTGCTCAATAGTGTCAGAGAGCGTGGGCCCACCCACACCTTAAACCACCTCTTTGCTGGAAAGTTGTCCAGAAACAATGGCAGACAACCATGAAACCTAAGATCACACAAGTCTCCAAGCAGTATCATATGCCTTTTCTAAATAAAAATGACAGTGATGACGTCTTGCTTATTAATGAAGGCATTATGGACGGTTCACTCCAGATGGATCAGATGGTCAATGGTCCAACAGATTTGTTTTTTGGAAGCCACATTATTCCTTAGCCAGAAGGCTTTTTGTTTACAGGTACCACACCAGACAGCAGTTGACCAATTTTTCCGTCAGTTTGCAAATGCAACTGGTCAGCACTATGGCTCTGTAGTTACTGAGGTCTTTGAGGTCCTTGCCAGGTTTAGGAATGAGGATGACACAAGCCATCTGCTATGACAGAGGAAAAAACCCTGTCATTCAAATATGGTTATATACCTTCAGGAGGGTTTGCAGGCAACTGTCTCCGAGGTATTTTAAGAGACTTAGTGAATTCCATCAAGGCCTACCAAGGTCTCACCACATAACTACAGGGCACGTTCTAATTCAAGCAAGGAAAAGGGAAGATTATAACATTCATCATTGTGGGAAAAACATTGACTGGAGACTTTTCTTTTAGCAGTTTCGTTCTCAGAAAAGTTGAAGAGAAGTTCTCCTTCAAAAAGGTGGCCAACAGATTAGTCAAGGCCTCCTTATCCAAAAGTATCCTCCAACTTAAGATGACAAACAGATGCAGAGGCACTTTTCCCTCGATCTTTGCAATGACTTTCCAAACCTTTTTGCTGAATGTTCTACTGTTGAGCTGGAGCAAAAACACTTCCACACCTCGCACCTGCTGGTCTTAAAAACAGCGTGACTTGGCCTGCAGTTTTTGATGGGCTAACACCACTGCTGGACACAGTTTCTGTCTAACCAGGTGCTAAGCTGTTTCCCTCTGCTTTCGGACAGCCTGACATTCCTTGTCCAGCCAAGGCACCCTGGGTGTCCCCGGCCAACCACTTGTCCTAGGAACAGCTTGTTTAGCGGATTGTATCATAGATGCAGTCAGTACCTCTGCAGGATCTTCTGTCGCCAAGAGAGCCTCTTCATCCATTCTGCTAAGATTGTCTGACCTGAAAATAGCCCAGTTTGCCCTCTTGACATGAAATCTCTCCATACGGGATTCTTCCACCATCACATTCTGTGCCAAGATGACCAGAAAATGATTGCTGCTGTGCAGATCGCCATGCACTTCCCATAAAAAATATAGGACCAATGAAGGATCACGGACTGACAAATCCAGACATGACAGTGTACTGTTCAATGAATGAAAGTAAGTGGGAGACTTGCCATCTAAACTGCACAGGTCCTGTTCCATAAACACCTCCTCCAAGAGGACGCCCCTCATCAGTGACTTTTTGCTTCCCCAAAGAGGGACATGCCCATTGAAGTCCCCCAACAACGGAAGGGGAGGAGGTAACTGCCGCACCAATGACATCAGTTTCGCTTTCATCACTGTAACTGAAGGAAATGCATAGATGCCACATACAATGATGGTCTTGTGGAGCGTGACGTAGCAGCTACTGCCTGAAGTGGAGAGTCAAGGAGCAGATGACGATACAAGGAGGTCCCTACTAGCAAACTCACCACCACGCTCCACGTTCAGTGGGTTTTGCCCTTTTGTGAATGGTTGTATCCAGACACAGCAAATTCCTTCCCTTCCTTCAGCAGGGTCTCCTGGAGTGCCACCACTGCCAGTCTCTGCTCTCAACACAGAAGCTGCAGTTCCTTCTTCTTGGATCCACACCAACAACGTTTGATTGTTAAATATTTGTCATGATATTTTATATTGGTCTCCTCCCTCATTCGATATCAGACGTATCTACTGAGAGTGCCCAAAAATGGCTTCCTGAATAAAATCTCTCTCTCTCTCTTCTCTCTCTCTCTCTCCTCTCTCTCTCTCTCTCTCTCTTCTCTCTCTCTCTCTCTCTCTCTCTGTGCCTTTTTTTGTCTGTTGGATGGGAGCTTAAAATCTTTTTTCTTGGGAGGCAACCTTTGCCCCGCACCACCCATCACAACCACCACCTTGGCGTTTCTGGAAGCACCAGAGGCTACCTGTTTCCAGCCCTCAACTGGTTTTGGGGATGAGCTGGGTTTTCCTTCACTCCAGGGCTCAGCAGTACTTACTTACTTAGGCCCATCACTCCCCTTAGAGCATAGGCCGCCGACAACAGTCCGACAGAGTCCTCTGTCCTGGGCTATTCTCTCCAGCTGTCTCCAGGTATATCCCATCTTCCTGGTTTCTGCCTCAAGGTCGTGTCGCCAGGTGTTTCTTGGCCTTCCTCTTTTTCGTTTTCCCTGGGGGTTCCATGATAGTGCCTGCCTTGCGATGTTGCTGGCTGGCTTTCTCAGGGTGTGCCCGATCCATCCCCATCTCCTGCGCCGGATTTCATTCTCGGCTGGCAGCTGGTTGGTACGTTGCCACAGGTCTGCGTTGGCGGCCCAGTGGATCTGGAGAATTCGTCTCAGGCAGCTGTTGATGAAGGTCTGCACTTTCTTGTTGGTGGTCTTTGTTGTCCTCCATGTCTCCGCTCCATACAGTAGGACTGACTTGACGTTGGAGTTGAACAGCCTGGTCTTTGTGCGGGTCGACACCACCTTGGAGGGCTCAGCAGTATGGATCCCCAAACGGGAGCTGGTGTTTTCTGAACACCAATAGGGCGCACAGGGGTGGGTTTAGGGCCCCCGCCAGAGGCCGTCTTTTGCTGGATCTGAAGTGTACGGTCCATACCGCTCTTGTGGCTGCGTACAGCCATCTCAGAGCTAGGTGTCTCCCTGTCAAAGTCTGTCTGACAACCTACTGAAACTACCTTCCTGTCACTGCATACAAGAAACCACTGCCACTGTTGCTGCTGCCTTCGACCATTAATTTTTATTTTTGGCCTCAAAAGAGATCCTCTTTCTTTTCACTCTCTGAATTTTTGTCTCCAAAACCCGAACAGGACACAGCTTGGACAAGGAAGTGTGGGTGTCTCCGCAGTTCACACACCAAGGCGGGGGGGTCCTGGTATTCCCCATCGTGTACTGCCCTTGTACAGACTCCACACAGCTCCTGTCCAGGGCACTCGTCCCTCATGTGGCCAAATGTCTGACATCTGAAGCCCCTGAGCGGGAAAAGGGGCGGGCGTACAGAGAGACTTTAACGTTCAGATAACTCACTTTGAAAGACTTAAAGGAACACAGTGGTACAAAAAGCAGGAAAAGGGTGTTTGTGGGGACCCTGTTCCACCTCCCTTTTTTTTCCTAATCTGCACTGGATGCACAGGTCCCTACACGGGATGACCCCTTTGCTATTGTTAAGGGTTTTGTGGGGGTAGGGGGGGGAGGGAGGGGGGTCACCTTTACAGGGGCTTTTGTCACCAACTGCGTGCACTTTTGTAGCATTTCAGATTGCATCCTTGAGTTGCATTTTGTTTTTGATTCATTTATTTCTTTTATTTTGAGGATAATGGAATAAACACTCATGTGTTTTACATCTAGTCCCCGTGTTTATGCAGTTTTCTAAATTTTGTCACTTTTTCCCACAGGTACGCAATGGCTTACTCTTCTAAAAAGCGGAACAGGTTTAATGTGTGTGCAAGATGTTCTGCATACGTTCGCACATGGGAACTTGGTTTATAGTCTCATCTGAAGGACATTGGGGGGGGGTGGGGGGGAGAAGTCGAGATGGCACTGATGTTAACTCCAGGGGAAAATATCCTCCAGGAGTACCCAGTTGCGAAACTTTCGGAGTGTCTTCAAGTCTCCCGCTATGCTTTTTAGGCCTTTAGCTACAGCGAATGGACTAAGTTTTGACAGAGGATGCTCTGCATCAACTCCCTCAACCACCCACCAACTTGGCCAAAACCCACTCTTCTTTCTGACCTTCATCTCAGAATCACCGGGGAAATCTCCAGCAGAATGGGACTCACTTACTTTCCTCTTCAGTTTGGTGGGGGGGGGGGGGGGGGGTTCTTGTCATGGAGCGTAGGCTGAATGAGGGCAGAATTAATCGGTCACCTCGGCAGAGCTGCCTTACCGAGGAAGAGGCTAATTATAATCCGTATGGAAAACGTCCTGTGCGATTCCATACGGGGCTCGTTAGCGACTGAATCGTGTACAGCCATCCATCCCCTAGCCACGTCGGTCCAAGGTGGGATTACAGGTTGCTTATGACAACGCTCAGTGATTGGAGCACTCGCTTTCCCCCAGCCAAGTTAAGCAGCGTCGAGCGTGGTTACCAGTTGGATGGGTGACCGTTTGCGCGCCTTGGCTTCAGTACAGTTCCCCCAGTTCACCCAGCCGCAAATGGGTACCTGCCCTCTTTAGGGTCAGGGAAGGTAAAGCAGCGAGGGAGAGGAGATGGGCGCCGCCCTCAATATGCTGACCCTAGAGAAATGAGGTCTCTGACGCCTCGCTCCCCTACGACCTTATAGGTTATGGGACTCCTTTACCTCCTCCTTTACCTATGACAACCACTCGGCAGCTGAGAAAACAAGGGTGATACAAAGAAGGCTTGACTTGTGTAGGCTTTGCTGTTGTTATTCATTGTAAATTAGCAGCTCGTCCTCTCCCCCAAAAACCACCAAGTAGCTGTACACAGTCACTGTATACTGTGATGAATACATCTTTGTTTAAAGCTTTGTTGTTTCCTTTGCAACACTACCTTTTTTGTTTGTTTTGGTTGTTGTTATTCTGTTGCTTTTGTTCTCGTACTAATGAAGATACTTAAGATAACTATATTTCTACATCCTTTTTTATTGCACTTAAAAAAATCCCTGCAACACAATTGATACTTTGAGATGTGTACAAAAATCACAATGTCAACATGCTATACATACTGCACAGGAATTGGACATTTTGTATTGATGGAGATGTACATGTTTGACGAGATCATATAACCTGCAATGCAGGGAGCAAAAAAAAGAGAAGGCTTGATGGGGAGCTGATGATAGAAATAAAAAATCCCATTGACAGAAGAGGGCAGTCCACAGAAAAAGGGTGGGTGAGAATGGAGATGGGAAAGAGACGAAGATGAAGATGTAACTCGAAATTCAGTCAACAGTTTCTGGAAAAAGGGCTAGAGGACTGACCAAGAAGGCAGAAAACAGAGAAGAAGGAAATGGTAGGAAGAAAAGAAACGAGGCAGAGGCCAACAGATGGACAGAAAAGAGGACATTTCTATCACAGAACTTCCAGAAGGTGGATACACTGAAAGGCCACCCCGGGGTTCCCCCAGAAGGAGCCGAGCAAACAAAACAAAACCACATCCACAAGACAAGAACACAAACGTCAAGGTTACGTGAGGTATGAGTTTAGAGAAGGACTCCATGATCTTGGACGATTTGTTTTCCTGGTAGAAAGAGAAGATGGCTGTGATCATCACCACGGAGGTCAGCACAACCCCAAGGTACAGCTGCACACACACACACACACACACGCACGCACGCACGCACGCACGCACGCACGCACGCATGCGCGCACACACACACACACACACACACACACACACACACACACACACACACACACACACACACATTTACTCGATGAATGTATTTTATATGATGATGAACTCAGAAATAAATTGTTATTAAAAATCAAAACGAAAGACAAAGAACGCAAAAACTGTGTACATAAATTCAGTGACATAATCACAGTTGATATATATCAAGAAGATATCATCAGATATTATGTGTACGAGTGTTTTGAAGAAAGAGAAAAAGAGAAGTAGAATGCAACATGTTTTTAGTGTACATCACTTTTAGCCAAAATAGATAATAATTATAATTGATGTTTTTGTTGTGTCAAATAAGTCTACATTGACTTAAATGGCAATAAAATATTCTGAATCTGAATCTGAATATCACACACACACACCACACACACACACACAGAGTTGATAGTCTAGCTGACTGTGGGATTGTGGGCGGGGGGTGGAGGGGGGCGGTTATAACGTAGGGGTTCTTGATTTTTTGAAAATTGATTTTGATTATATCGTTTTTCTGTTTGTTTGCTTGTTGTTTTCTCCCTTTCTCCTCGATACTTCGCGAAGTCTTTTTTCATTGTTTTTTTTTTGGTGTTATTGCTTGTTGTTGCTCTTAGTGGTGATGAGCGATTATGATTATTTATTGTATCAGTTTTGTCATTGTGATTATTACTGATTTATGTGTTTGATATTTGTTTGATTGACTGATACTGAATGAATATTCTAAATGTTAAAAAGCATGAGCGTATATGAGTACATGTTCCCGTATTTGGAAAGGAGAGTAGGGATATTATTCCTGACAGTATTGTCAATGCTAACAGCAAGGAATACCGCGCGCGCGCGCGCGTGTGTGTGTGTGTGTGTGTGTGTGTGTGTGTGTGTGTGTGTGTGTGTGTGTGTGTGTATGTGTGTGTGGGGTTGTTGTTGTTGTTGTTGTTGTTGTTTGTTGTTGTTGTTGTTTAAATCGGTTGGTGGGTTGGGTTGGGATTTTGTTGTTGTTGTTTTTGAGGGGTGTTGTTTTTATAAAATATGAAAGGAAAGATCGGCTGATATTGCATCCTGATATCACTTGTTTCACATTTTATCATTTGTTCTTTTTATACAATTTTAAAAAAATCTAAACCCAAGTATGCGGGTATGCGCGCGCGCATGTGTGTGTGCGTGTTTGTGTGTGTGCGTGCTTGTGTGTATGTGAGTGTGTGTGTGTGTGTGTGTGTGTGTGTGTGTGTGTGTGTGTGTGTGTGTGTGTGTGTGTGTGTTGTGTGTGTGTTTGTGTGTGTGTGCGAGTTCTGCAGTGTATCTTTTTATTGAATTGATTTTATTGTTACGGGTTGTCATAATAATGTAGTTAGATATTATTATGTTGTTTTTGTTCCTAGATAGATAGCTAGATTTTAAAAAGCAAATGCAATGCTTATTCAATGTACCATCTAGAAATTTTAAAAATATGACTTGACATGACGTCACACACACACATACACGCGCGCGCACACACACACACACACACACACACACACCCCGCGCTATCATACTGAGGAGGTAAATCAAGGTTCTTGAGCACCATGCGCCTGGTATACCTAAAGAAACTATATTCTGAAGATACTTTTATTCAGACAGGATAGGGGGAAGAGAGAGGGAGAGAAGGGGGAAGAAGAAGAACACCAACAACAAACAATAACAACAATAAGAAAGAAAGAACCACAAGCAACAACGTCCCAGCAAACAAATAATACTACCACAACAAACCCACAACTCACTACCACCCTGACCACAACCACCTCCCACCCCAACCACCACCACCCTGACCACAACCACCTCCTACCCCAACCACCACCCACCCACCCTGACCACAACCACCTCCCACCCCACCCACCCACACCCCGACCACAACCACCTCCTACCCCACCCACCCACCCTGACCACAACCACCTCCTACCCCACCACCCACCACCCACCCTGACCACAACCACCTCCTACCCCACCCACCCACCCACCCACCCTGACCACAACCACCTCCTACCCCACCCACCACCCCACACACCCACCCACCCACCACTCCCTCCTCACACTCAACCCACTCCACCCTCCCCTAGCACTCACGTTGTCCATGGAGTAGCTTTTGGGATTGCGGGCCACCTCCACGCTGAAAGCAATGAAGCAGAGGAAGGCGCCAATCCACAAGAGCATGGAGAAGCCTCCGAAGAGCTGCTTGCAGAACTTGACCCAGGCAGGCGTGGTGACTGGTGGAGTCAGCTGGTTCAGGCCATCGCGGAGAAGGATTTTCGTGGCTTGGTCATCGGTTAGGCCCTGTCAGAATGGAATGAGGATGATGATGATGATGATGACGATGATGATGATGATGATGATGATGATGAGTGAGTGGGTGGGTGGGTGGAAGTGCTTTTTCTTTTTTGTTTTGGTGGTGGTGGTGGTGGTGGTGGTGGTGGTGGTGGTTTTTGTTGTGTGTGTTTTTTCGTTCCTCGGGTACAGCTCCGAGATTTACCAATGGTGTGATTTGTGTGTGCGACTGGGTTCCCCCCCCCCCCCCCACCCTACCATTTAAGGATTTAACGTGTGCGCAAGATGTTCTGCTTGCGTTCGCACACGGGGCCTTGGTTTATAGTCTCATCCGAAGGACTTTGGGGAGAGTGGAGTCTGCACTGATGTTAACTCCAGGGGAAAATAACCCCTTGAACGAGAATCGAACCCGGGTCGTCAGATTGCGGGCGCAATTTCTAACCACTAGGCTATCCTGTCCCCCTAGGCTAGAGACAAGGCTGAGTAAGAACCAGAGGCAGAAAACAATATCAGCCTGAAGAAACAAACAGCTTCCTATAAGGCCTTCATTCAAGCAGCAAGAAACTGCTGGAAGAGAAAGCCTGAAAACCCGAACATGGACAAGGAAGAAAGGAAACTATGGAACCTCACAAAAGCAATGAGCGATCCCAAAAAAAAACCCAACAGCTTCCATAGTCTTACAAGTTAATGATGAAGTCTTCACTGGCATGCAGCTGCTGACCCCCTCATTAACACATTTGAGGCGATCAGCAGCATCAACATCTTAAAGTCGAGAGAGAGAGAAAGTACTGAAAGAACAGGAACAGTACAGGAATGCAGACTCAGATGAAGAAATAATGGAAGAGCCTTTTACAGAGAAAGAACTTGAAAAAGCACTCAAACAGATACAGAAAGAGAAATCACCAGGAAATGATGGGGTTACCAATGAAATGCTGCAAAACCTGGACCATCAGCAAAGAAAGTTCATGTTCATTGACTTCGCAAAAATCCAGAACCTGTACCAGATCTGTATATTGATGGTATAAAAGTCGAACGGATTCATGAATATAAGTACTTAGGTACTGTCATCGATGAAAAATTAAACTTTACTGCTAATACAGATATCATAAATAAGAAATATCATTCTCGTATCTCATTTTCTTCATAAAGCTCAGGAGTCTTCAAGTCAGTGTTAAAAGTTTTGCAAAATTTCTATAGCCGCTCTATTGAGTCTGTCATTTCTTTTCCTTTAATATGCTGGTATTTATTTATTTATTTATTTATTTTTATATATTCTTTTATATCAAGGTTAATGGAAGAGGCATCTATGTGCTTTTTTACATCCAGTCCCCATGTGTATGCGGATTTCGGAATTCTGTCATCTGTTCAAGCGGAACAGGATTTAACGTGTAACGTATAAAACACTGAATGTCAAAAACAAAAATGTGCTCAACAGAGTTGCAACACGTTAAAGCAAAATTGTGGGTTGTGCGCAAATGAAACTAATCGACCTGTATGAATGTCCTGCGAAAGACAGAGCAAAAGAAATCGTGAGTGATGGTACGCATGTGCTTACTAAATATTTTGAACTCCTTCCATCTCAAAAATGCTATAGAGTACCCAAATTGAAAACCCTCCGAAAGAAAAAACAGCTTTATCCCCACCCCTATTCTGATATTGGACAAGGATCTCACAATGACAACAAACCAGGACTGACTGGAGAGAGAGAGAGAGAGAGAGAGAGAGAGAGAGAGAGAGAGAGAGAGAGAGAGAGAGAGAGAGAGAGAGATATTTGATTAGGTACAGATGATAAGAGTGCAGCCCCCTTCTTTTCTTTTTAAACTTTTCTTTTCATTAAAAAAAATTATGCTATTTTATTTTTAATTCATTTATTTTTATATACATACATGTATGTAAAAATTTGATTTTTTTAATGAACTATTTTGTAAATTTCATTATTCAAAATGTCATGATTACTCATGTGTTTTTGTTTTGTTTTGTTTTTGTTCAATGTCCATTCACTGCTTGGTGATAAGGACACACCCGCATTCAAACCAACATCTCTCCTCTCTCTCTCTCTCTCTCTCTCTCTCTCTCTCTCTCTCTCTCTCTCTCTCCTCTCTGTCTCTCTCTCTTGTAAGCATATTTATATTCTCACAACCATCTACAGTAGAAGTCTTACTGGGGAAGAATATATAATCTCAGCAACTGATGTTATCAACTGCTGAGAGTCATATAAAACTTCTTGAACAGTGGCATATTATTATGAATATATATTCCTCTCCTTTTAAATAGGTCAGTAAGGATTGGGCAATCAAACATGAAATTGTGGATTGAAAGAGATTGAGAACAGCAACATGTCATATTTTTAGAATATTTGGTGTTCCATGCATTTAGCCTCATTTCATATACTAGAATTTCTACTTTCCGTGAGCAAGACATGTTTTCAAAGTGTGATTTCTTCATTTTGGAATGCACGCGTAGGTGTGTATGTGCGAGTGTGTGCGCGCGCGCGCGCGTGTGTGTGTGTGTGTGCGCGCGCGCGCGCATGCGCCCACGACTGTGTGTTTTTATACATGTGTCCATATATGGATGAAAAAGTGTTAAAGTGGGGGGAATGGTTGCCTTGGCCTGAAATGCTGATGTGTGCTATTTTATGTTTACTTGTTGACTGTTTTTAGCTGTACTTGCTTGTAACCCACATGAATTTCTCGCCCTTTTGAGACATTAAAGATTTCATATTCATCAGAAAAAGAAGATGCTACTTAACATCAATACTGCCAGCTGGTCTAAAGCGTCAGAACCTCAGTCATGGAGAGATGCTACAATGATTCCAATTTGCAAGAAAGGAACATTCAAATCCAAAGCAGAGAGCTACAGGCCAGTAAGTCTGACCAACTGCATTGGGAAGTTTATGGAGAGGCTCATAATCAACAGACTGAGAAGGAAGAGATCTTCTTTGAATACCAGACTGGATTCAGACAGCACAGATCCACCGAGGACCTGGCTGCTTATTTTGCCCAAGAAATTGAAGACGCACTCCAAGACAAGAAGCATACCATTGCAGTCTGGGCTGACCTAGAAAAAAATCATTTAACAAGGACTGGAAAGATGGCCTGAAACTCAAGATGCATCAGCATGGGCACAGGCCACATGTATGATTGAATCAGCCAGTACCTTACTAACAGAAAGGCCTGGGTGCAGAACAGAAAAGTTCAGAACAGGAAGAGGACCATAAAGGAAGGTGTTCCACTGGGCGGTGTGCCTTCCCCAAAAGCTTTTCCTCCTCTTCATGAACAACACCTTGGGTGATATCCCAGCATGGATCCATGCTGCAATATATGCAGACAACCTCGTCATCTGGTGCTCTGAGCAATACGTGACTACAGCCGCAGTGAGAATGCAGGAAACCCTGAGGGAGACTAGGGAATGGACAAAGAAGAGGCTGGTGACCATCAACGCCAAAACACCCATACACCGTCTTCAAACTAGCCACAAAGGAACAGCGGGCAAATTTCCAGGTGAATACACACACCGTACCTTAGAACATAACACCAACCTACCTTGGGGCTACCTTTGACCCCAGGATGACCTAGAAGAGCCAGATCGACAAATACACAGAAGAGCCAGATTGCAAAAAGCCCTGATAAAGAAGTTGTCTGAAACATTTGCCTTGTTGCCCTGCAGCAGTCCACTGAGCATATTTATTTTATTTATTTATTTATTCTTTTATATCGAGGATAATGGAATAAGCACTCGTGTGCTTGTTTACATCTAGTCCCCGTGTGTATGCGGTTTTGTAAATTTTGTCATCTGTTCCCACCGGCACACAAAGCCTACTCTTTCGAAAAGCGGAACAGGATTTAACGTGTGCGCAAGATGTTCTGCATGCGTTCACACACGGGGCCTCGGTTTATAGTCTCATCCGAAGTACTTTGACATTCAATTCGGGTTTTTTTCAAACTGGGAAGAAAGGGCGAGGCTGGGAATCAAACCCAGAACCTCACGGTTTACTTGTTGGCAGGCGAACGTCTTAACCATCCTGCCCCTTCCTTCCAGTGGGTTCCTTCATACTGCAAAATATAAGTGAATAAGGAAGGTAACCCACTGGTAAAAGTAGGAAGTCAGATGCCTCAAGAGGAGCAAGATTTGACTATCAAGAAGTAAACACAATAGTGAGGGAAAAGAAAAAGAGAAGATGGGTTTAGCAGCACCCTAATTTCAACAGCAAAGATGACTACAACCTCCTGCCCAGAGAAGATCAAGTAACAATCGTGCAGCTGAGGAATGAGCACTGCAAACTCAGACATCACATGTTAACGAAGTTCCACATTGGTGATTCTGAGGCATGCCCCTGTGGCACTTCTCCCATGACAGTGGAACACTTCCTCCGGACCTGTCCAACACACACAAACCTAAAGGCCAGTACCTTGCCTACTGACTTGTTGATGAGGGACAGACTCTTTGGACCCCTGGAGGGCCCTCAGAGCATGGCAGCATTTGTCAGGGCCTCGGGAGTTGCTGTCTGAATGTTCAAAGAAGAAGAAGAAAAAAGTGTCTGTTCTTTTTTCTTTAGTCATACTCTTATGATTAGCTCTCACTTTGAGTTCATGACATAGTGTACCCAGATTGTATAATAGAACTTTGTGAGTAGGCTTAGTGCCTCGTTTTTCACAATGCACAATGTTGCTTGTTTTCCACAAGGGCAGGACTAAACAAAATTAATATGCATTGGGTTAATGTTCTTCCCCCGATGGGGTATTGGGGATTTTAAGACAAAGGTAAAGTTCTTGTAATCTATGCAGTCATTGGTGAGCAAGATATCAGAGACCTCAGCTTCTCCAGGCACCAGCATATAAAGGGTGATGCCCATCTCCTCCCCCTTGCTGCTTTACCTTCCATGACCCTAAAGAGGGCAGGTAATCATGTACAGATGGGTGAACTGAGAGACAGTACTGAAGCCAAGGCATTCAAATGTTTACCCATCCACTTGGTAACCACGTTCAGTGCTAGTTAACCTTAGCTTGGGAAAAGTGATTGCTCTGACCACTGAGCTCATCTGTCCCCATGTATGTAACTGATTATTAAATAAAGGCTGTTTAATCCAAGAAAATAGTGGCAAGAAGAAGAAAGAAAAAAGGAGACAATGGAAGGGAGGAAGAAAAAGGTGTCTACCATCTCCAAGTCAGAGCCCAGGCGGGCGGCCAGTTCTTCAAGAGGGATTTGATGTTCATCCATCTCCAGTTCCTTCTTCAGATCCTCTATCCCCGTTTTCTTGATGTTCGCTGGCTTCTTCTGCATGCCAGGGGTCAGTGCCAAGGAACTAGCTCTCCGAACCCTTGTATTGGGGTCCACCTGCGGTTGCTCACCACACATACGTCCATCAATCAGACAATAAATCAGGTTAACAGGAAAACAGCAATCCAACAAGCAATCAAGGACTGAATCTATCGTGCCCAATTTGATAGGCACCCTTCAGTCTCAGAGGACTATGGAGTTGCTTTCTGGGTGTTTATTCTGGTACAGAGTCACATTTGGCTGGCCAGTCCAACAAGAAAATGATATCCTACGGTAGAAGGCACAGATGAACTCTGACACTGGTCTTTCTAACTGGGTTTCAGTCTTTCTTCTCATTCTCTTTGCCTTGTGCTACTGAGCAAGTGTCTCTTTGAACTTGAAGAGGCCTTTCTGCACTGTCTTCAGGCTGACCGTTTGAGGCTGTTGCTTCCCAGTTGTTCTGGTTGATGTTTAGGCGTTTTAAGTCTCTCTTGCACACGTCTTTGAATCACAGCTGCGGTCTGCCTATGGGACATTTTCCATGCAAAAGTTCCCTGTAGAGGTCTTGAGGGATTAGTCCGTTGTCCGTGCATACAACATGGCTCAGCCAGCGCATACATCTCTGTTTCAGCAGCGAGTACATGCTGGTGCATCCAGCTCTTTCCAAGACAGTTTTATTTCGGACCTTGTCCTGCCAAAAGATGTTCAGGATGCGTTGGAGGCAACACATGTGAAAAGAATTGAACTTTCGCTCTTGTCAGGCACACAAAGTCCAGGACTGGCTGCCATACAGGAGGGTGCTCATGACACAGGCTCTGTAGATCTGGATCTTTGTGTGCTCAGTCAGCTTGCTGTTGCTTCATGCCTTCTTTGTCAGTCTGGTCATGTGGTATCTGCTTTGCTGATGCGCTTGTTGAACTCTGCATTAAGTAAGAGGGTGTCTGAGATAGTTGACACCAGGTATACAAAGTCATGGACGACATCCAGTTCATGGTCACTTATACTGATGGCTAGGGGAGGGTCAACATCATTTCCCACAACTTCTGATTTCTTCAAGCTAATAATTGGCAGGTATCACTGAAGCAAGTCATGAGCTGCTGTTGGTCCTGAGGTGAGTGAGCAGCTACTGATGCGTAGTCAGCAAAGAGCAAGTCAAACAGGCACCTCAACTGGACTTAAGTCTTGGCTCTTAGTCTGAAGAGCTTTCTGTCTGACCTGGTTTGGAGGTAGATACCTTCAGCCACAGGACCAAATGCGACTTTCAGCATCACAGCAAAGAAGATTCCTAACAGGGTGGGAGCCAGGACGGATCCCCATTTCACTCCACTCCATATGTTGAAAGCAGCTGATAAACACAACAGTGCCTTTCATGTCTTCATGGAAGGATCTGATGATGGTGAGAAGTTTGGGTGGACACCTGATCATAGGAAGAATCATGAAGAGGCCATCCCTTCTGACCAGATCGAAAACCTTTGTGAGGTCTATGAAGGCAACGAAAAGTGGCTACCTTTGCTCCCTACATTTCTCCTAGAGTTGTTTGAGGGAGAAGATCATGTCTATAGTAGATCTGTTGAAACTGCACTGCAATTCAAGGTCGACCTGCTCTGCAAGTACTTGGATCCTCTTCAGTACTACTCCTGCAAAGACTTTCCCAATGATGCTGAGGAACGGTATGCTGAGATCATCTTGTCTTGTACGCTTTTTACACGTCAGATGCAGTTTGGAAAAATAATGGCTTATACTTTCCAGCTCCTCTTGTGGGCTGTACAGCTTAGTTTGCAGGGTTATCTCCATTGGCCACACAATCTTTCTCACCTCACTGAATAGTGTGCACATCTGAATGATGTGCTTGCCAGTCTGGTTTTCTTTACCACAGGCACACATGGGAGAAGGAATGAGTTTCACCTTTGTGGACCTGTGGTGATTTAGCCTGTTGTGCCCAGTGCAGAGTCTTAGAATTACAACTTGTTCTTCTCTTTTGAGATGGTGGTAGTGGTCCTTCTCTACTCTGGGTCAGGCCATTGATTAGATGATCATCTTCTTTTCGTGGAAGATGAAGCTGCTTTCATTTTGTTCTTTCTGTGCTCCCTGTTTTACAAGTTCATCAGCCTGTTCATTGCCAGGTTTACCAACATGGGCAGGGAGCCATTGCAGCATGACACATTTGTTTTGTGTAAGGAGCTGTAGTTCCCTTTAGAATTCTGTTTCTTTGCAGACAGGGCTTTTTTGGACTGAGAGGGCATCAGTGAAAAAAGCCACTTGCTGGCATTCATCTTAGGAGTGTCTGACCATGGTGGCAGCTTGTTTCAGGGCTTGGGTTTCTGCAGGGTAGTTGGTGCAGTGTGTCCCTGTTGGGATGTTTGCTGTTTCTACATCTCCAGATGGGTACTTGGTCAGCACTCCTGCTCCTCCATTGGTGACAGCATCTGTAGCTGATCCGTCTGTGTAGACATGAATCCAGCATTGTCCTGAATAGGAGTTCTCTACCATGGTGAGTGCCTTCTAACTGGTGTCACACTGAGTTCCTTTTGGAGCCACATACTGGACAGTGGTGTGGATCTCTGGCTCCCTGTGGTTGGCTTCCCATGTCTTGGCAGAGTAGCTGGGTCCCATGGAACAGAATGGACAGGTAGATTGTTCAGCTGCTGTCGTCTGAGTGCACGGCTATGTTAGATGAAGCTGCTGCGCTTTATCCTGCTTCTTGTTGTCTTCTCCATTCGATGGTGCCTTGGATGTTGCCGGAGACACTTGTATTTCTCTGCCTGCACTAGAGTCTTGGTGTCTCACCGAGTACTGATAATTATTGCAATCACTTGTGTCACCTGTTTTTGTATAGTGTGACGACACTAGTAACCTTCTTGTCTTGCAGTACTTAGCCTTCACTCCAACAGAGGTAGTGGATTTTATGCAACTTTGGGATTGAGTGTCTCTTTGCAGTATTTTTGGCGGGATTATCTTCTTTCCCAGGTGCCTTGCCAGAGGCAAGAGAGTGCAACAACTTACACTGTGAGCATCTGTATTATTTGTGCGCCTGTTTCTTGTTGGAAAATGTTGATAAGACTTTACAAATCTCTTTGCTTCGTTACGAAAAAGAGTAAAGTGCAAGTCTTTCCTCATGATCTGTAAAAACTGTGTGCTTACACACACACACAAACACACACGTAAACACACGCACGGACGCACACACACACACACACACACACCACACACACACACACACACACACACACACACACAGCACCAAGACTTCTATCTGTGTCTGATAATAGATATCCTAAACAATGCCGCCAGGTGTGTGCAAATGTGTGATTAATCTGTTTGGTAGAGGTAATTGGGCTTCTGGAGTAAGAGTACTGCTGGGCACGCATAGCTTTGGCTATGCTTGAAAAATACACGATGTTGGACATGTATCTTGTTTCTTGTCTGAATTTAAACGACTAAAGGACACATTTGGCCCAAGAATGGTATGATTTCCCTTTCATCATATTTTGATAACTGCACACACACAACACACACACACACACACACACACACACACACACACACACACACACACCGCAGAAATAGTGAGAGCTAACTATATAGATAAGTCAGTCAGATTTTTGTGAACATTGTCGTGTTGTGTGTTTACTGAGGTGCAATAAATTGCCTCTGAACAGCATGATCCATCCAAGCCAAAAACAAACAAGAGAAAACCCCACACTGTGAACAATGTGACAAACGATGTATTGAAAAATCTGTGTCATTTCATGTTGTTCTGTCCCCAATGTGTTCTTCTTCGTTAATAAAAAAAAAAAAAAAAAAAAGTTTCACCATCATAATATGACAAGCGTTTCCCATTACAATTTAACTTAAAGTTGTTATGTAACAATATATCATAATAGTTAGTGATAAAAATTGCTAGGATGATTATAGCACCTTGAAAACTTAGAGACAAAATCGTTTCTGCTTCATAATCTTTTTTTTTAATACGTACATTTCCTGAGACGATAATTATGAACATTCTGCGTCTTAACGCACTAAAAGTCTGTTGTGCAATGCGTCTGTACTGTCCATATAGGCCTGATGGCCTGCAAAATCTGAATGAGCCATTCTTGTTATTGTTGCTATTGCTACATACACACACACACACACACACACACCACACACACACACACACACACACACACACACTAGCAGACAGACAGGCAGAAAGCACACTTCTCACAGTGAGAGGTTCCTTTGGTAATTCTTCGGGCGGTCCCTCCGCCATGGTTGTTTTGCTGCTGTTCTCTTTGGCACTGAAACACACACACAGACACACACACCCACACACACACTCAAACATTCACACACACATATATATATAGAGAGAGAGAGATATATATAGAGAGATATATATAGAGATATATATATAGATATATATAGATAGAGATAGATAGATAGATAGATAGATAGATAGATAGATAGATAGATAGATAGATAGATAGATAGATAGATAGATACACGCGTGCGCGCACCTGCATGTACACACAAACACACACATGCGAGCTCGCGCGCGCTCGCGCACAACCCCCCCCCCCCCCCACACACACACACGCAAACACACACTGCATTGCGCTTGTGATAATAATAATAATAATAATAATAATAATAATAATAATGTATGGAATTTATATCTGCTGACTGATCTGCTGACCCAGGTTCGATTCCCAATCAAGGGGATATTTTCCACTGGAGTTAACATCAGTACCGACTCCACTCCCCAAACAAGTCCTTTGAATGAGACTATAAACCGAAGTCCCGTGTGCGAACGCACGCAGAACATCTTGCGCACACGTTAAAACCAGTTCCGCTTTTCGTAAGAGTAGGCCAATGTGTGCCGGTGGGAGCAGGTGACAAAATTTATAAAACTGCATACACACTGAGACTAAATGTAAAAAAAGCACATAAGTGCTTATTCCATTATCCTCGAAATAAAATACTAATTAAAAGAATTAATGATAACAACAACAATAATAATAATAAACATTTATTCCTCAGTTAGAGTTCCGAGGTTCATCAGTTGTGAGATGTTTGCGAATGCGACCGATTTTGCCCAGTAACCGCATCATAGCAACAATGGGGACTAGCAGCATTTGAATGAAGGCCTTGGTGCTTTGCTTACGTCAGTAAGTGATGCCCTGGCCTAGGCCAGAAATTTTTAAAAAACTTAATTAAAGCAAACTTTGCAGTAGGAAGAGCCTAAGGTAAGTCAAAGTTGTTAACAACCTTGGTCTGGCGACACGTGTCTTAAGAGAGATACGGACTCTGTCTGGTCCTACCTGCTCACACGAAGTTGCAAGATCTAGAGTTCCAGAAGGTCACCAATGGCAAGATACTACATAACATGCGACCACATGAAGGTAGCTGCATTTCGACTTCGGGGATGGGCATGTTCGTGTTTTCATAACCCACGGGTCGCTGATAGGTATTACGCGATCCTTAACATGCATAGTTCATCTTCTGTGTTGTATAGATCTATAAACACCAAAGGAATTAAGGCAATGGCAGGTCTGCATTTAAAGTTGACCTGGGATCTGGTAAACATTCCCACCCTTGATTCATCCGACGCCGCCGAGATTCGAACCCACGACTTTATGGATCCACCATGGTGTTGAAGTTGAACGGTCTTAACTGCTCGACTTAAGCGTCCGTCGAAGCCAGTATCACATCTCAAAGCCAGTCAGTTGTCACCTGGCTGTGGTAGGGGCAAGGGTGCTACTGATGGACCCCTGAAGAAACTGCCAACACTTCCAAGCAACATATGCTTTGGAGGGGTTGGGACTTTTTCATTTAACTAATTGTAATATATTTTTGGGGACGGGATAGCTCAGTGGTCGGAGCACTCGCTTTCCCCCAGCCAAGTTAAGCAGCGTCGAGCGTGGTTACCAGTTGGGATGGGTGACCGTTTGCGCGCCTTGGCTTCAGTACAGTTTCCCAAGTTCCCCCAGCTGTAAATGGGTACCTGCCCTCTTTAGGGTCAGGGAAGGTAAAGCAGCGAGGGAGAGAGATGGGCGTCGCCCTCAATATGCTGGCCCTAGAGAAGTGAGGTCTCTGACGCCTCGCTCCCCTACGACCTTATAGGTTATGGGACTCCTTTACCTTTACTTTTTTTTTTTTTAATTAGTTATAAACGGGATGCTACCAGCAAAGTGTTTTTTTTTGTCTTTTTTAACACTGCAGTCTACTTTCTGTGGTATCTGAATAACCCAGTTCAAGAAAATGACCTCACAAGAAGAATTATTCAACTTGCCCCGATTTTTTTGTTCTTGCTATTGTTGTTGTTGACTTAGGCTCAGGAAAGCTAAGGATCAATTTGTTTCAAAACGCCGCAAAGTGAGTTAACCATCTGCAGATTAACAGTAATCTGAAATAAACCCTAGAAAAAGAGCTAGCGCAAAGAGTTATTAAACATGCCCTGGTATTTAAAAAAACAAACTTTGTATTCATAAACAAACACTTACCGAGGGAGAAATACTGATTGGAATCACAAATGGACGAAAATCAGTTTTTCGACCTTCCGTTGCTCATCTCGACACTCTCTTTAGCGAGCTGTCAACGCTGAGAGTTACAGCGTAGATTTATTGCGTCAAAATCGTAGTAGTGTCAAGAGATGACATCATATTGTGTTTGAGGACACCAGTCGAGGGAGCAAGAAGGGGGTGGATTTTAATTTGAGTTTTGTTTCGAGTGTTTTAATTTTGCTCTTATATCAGACTTTAAAGAAAATGATTTTTTTTGTAATAAAACAATCCAAAACTATCCAACCAACCCACCCAAAAAATCAAATAATGACATGAATAAAGGGGGAAGAGATGGAAGAGGGGGACGGTAACTGCGATAGCAGATTCTACAATAGAAAAACAATGGTAGATTTAGAAATGACTTTTGTTATCTTATTAACTTTTGGTGTTTGTAAATACATTTTGATAGTTTGTTAAACAGCGTCAATGCCAGAGTTAAGGAACTGTAAACAGCACATTGAAAAAGTATGTGTTCACTCTCCCCAAAAGTCTTTCGGATGAGACTATAAACCGAGGCCCTGTGTGCGAACGCACGCAGAACATCTTGCGCACACGTGAAATCCTGTTCCGCTTTTCGTAAGAGTAGGCTATTGTGTGCTGGTGGGAACAGATGACAGAATTCACAAAACCGCATACACACGGGAACTGGATGTAGAAAAGCATATAAGTGCTTATTCCATTATCCTCGATATAAAAGAATAAAATAAAATATAAAATAAAATAGCACACGGGAGCAAGTACACATTACACTTCGGAAAAGCTACGCATACCTCTTTCTTTGGCATAATAAACATATTGGTTTGACCTAGATATTTCTCAGGTTTGATTTACAAACTTTGTTTGAATTCATGGAAAACTAACAATTCCCAAAATGTCACGTGCCCTTGCTGGCAAGCAAGCACATGAGTGGTTTTTAGGTATCATCTTAATAAATGATAAATACATAGGAAATATATCAATAGATGTAGATCCATATTTGAAAGCTGAGTCTAGGAAGTCTAGGACATGCCATGTTCATCAATAGTCAGAAATCCTTAATCGTATATATTCCAGCTATTGTATCTAATGTGAGTGTTGCTTAAATTGCCAAAAATGTGCTACAAGTGTCTATATCTTGTGTTATGTCTGGTTAGTGCCAGACCTTCTTCCTCCTAACTTGCTCTCTGTTTTTCTCTATTGCATTTTCTCCTCTTTCCTTCTTAGTACATACAGGTTACGTACAATTACATCAAACCAATACCACTGGCATTGGTATCAGTAGATCTACTATTGCCATTAATTCCAAACGATTGCTCTACATCTAAATATTCTTATAAATTGTTATATAGTTCTTTTTATTGTTATTATGTAAGAGCGCAATCACTTGCACAAGTTTAGTGTCAGATCTTTTTCCCTTTCTGCTGTCTTTCCTTCATTTGTGTCCTTACTTTATAGGTCAATCAGCAGATCTAATTCTGAGGTTTCAGTTAGGCTAAACCCCTAACTTTTTTTCCCAGTCTGTGACGTAAAATCTTGTTTGGGGGTTAAAGTAGGGGAAACGTTTTTAAGCTAACACTAGGATTGGTGCAGGGTGTTCATTCTATTGTGTTGTTGGATGGTAGATCTCTGAGCTTTTGTATGTACTATTTAGCTTGAACTGGGGTGTTTCTTCTGCAGATTGTGTGCTGAAATTGATTTTTAATCAGGCTGATTACTTCACAACAGTATCAGTGCAGAATTTTGCTATTATTACTAATCTGAGATGAGGGATTCATAAAACGACATCCACAGAAAATCTGTGGCCCTATGTGTTTAACCTTTACTTCTGTTTGTGTGTCTGACAGATGCATTTTTTCTGATGACAAAAAACAGTTTATATCAGAATAACCTGGAATTCTATGCATTCCTCATATTTTACTTGATAAAATGCAAGAATTAATGCACATTAAAGCATTTTAGATTACAGTCATCTTGACTGTAATCTATAGGCGATTAACTCTTCGGAATGGACCCATTTTTAAAGATCTCAAGTTACTACTTTCAGCATTTAAACACTTAGTGAAATTGAACAAAAACCGAAGATTCTGTAACTAAAAAAAGATTGACTGAATCCAGACTTTTAATACATATGAATATTATTAAACAATACTGTTTCTGAGAGGTGTTAGGCTATTCGTTGTTAAATAGCCTAGTAATTCTAGCGTTTTCCTAATGTTTGTGTGTAGTAGGATGGTGTTCACACTCTCACACACACGCTCCATCCCACTCCAACAGGAGTTATATACCGTTCTAGATAGGCCTGTAGTAAGCCTATTAACTTTTAGATAGTTTATCTATAATTGCCATTTGGGTAGGCTGTGAAGTCATACAATGGTCTAGATTTGTTTTGGTGGGGCCTACTGATTGGGAGTGTGTGTAGGCCTAGCCTAAATTTTCGTGTTAGGAAGATAGGCTAGGTAAGGCCTAAGGATGATTGGCTGAAAATAGTTTTTAGCCTAGACCGATATTCTGGTAGGTAGGGTCTAAATGTGCCTAGCCTACTGGGCTAGCCTAGACCATCCCAAATGAGTGTTCATACGTTTCGGGATTGGGTAGTCCTAGCTTTTTTCATTGGGGCCTAGCTTACTGCATGTTTGAAACGTGTAGGTGAGACTGACCTGTAGGGGCCCTAGGCTACTGCTTCTATAAAAAGTATAAATTCCAGACTAGCCCTAGGCTAGTCGATAAGAACAGCTTGCAAAGCAGTGTTTGAGAAAAGTGTTAGGCCTAGGCCTAGTGTAAAAAGCTCACTTGCATGGTAATAATGCGCACACATGATTCCATGTAATTGGGGGACGGTATAGCCTAGTGGTTAGAGTGATGCGCATTTAGTTGTGATCTGCTGACCCGGGTTCGAATCTCGTTCAAGAGGATTTTTCCTCTGGGGTTAACTTCGGATGAGACTATAAACCAAGGTCTCGTGTACTAACGTACACAGAACATCTTGCGCACACTTTAAAACCAGTTCCGCATTTCGGAAGAGAAGGCATTTGTGTGCCGGTGGGAACGGTTTACAAAATTGACAAAACTGCATGTACACGGGGACTGGATCTAAAAAGCACATGTGTGCTTATTCCATTTTCCTCGAAATAAAAGAATAAAAAATAAATGTAATCATGTGCTCATAATATTTTTGGGGAAAGAATAAAATTCAAATCAAAGTCGTTTGATTTGTGCTTGCCCTACTACTGCTTTTGTGCTAGGTGTCTGTATGTGGGCTGTGGCTTTTTGGTTTATTTAGTTTAATAAATTTCAGTTTTTGCTTGTGATGTTTGATACTTGTTATTATTGTGATACTTTTAGTGTGGCTGTTGTGGTTAATGTTGCCACTATGTTAGTGTGGTTGTTGTGGTTAATGTTGCCCTTAAGCTAGTGTGGTTGTTGTGGTTAATGTTGCCACTATGTTAGTGTGGTTGTTGTGGTTAATGTTGCCCTTAAGCTAGTGTGGTTGTTGTGGTTAATGTTGCCACTATGTTAGTGTGGTTGTTGTGGTTAATGTTGCCACTATGTTAGCGTGGTTGTTGTGGTTAATGTTGCCACTATGTTAGTGTGGTTAATGTTGCTAATATGTTAGCGTGGTTGTTGTGGTTAATGTTGCCACTATGTTAGTGTGGTTGTTGTGGTTAATGTTGCCACTATGTTAGGTGGTTGTTTGGTTAATGTTGCCACTAGTTATGTGTTAATGTGCATATGTTAGCGTGGTTGTTGTGGTTAATGTTGCCACTATGTTAGTGTGGTTGTTGTGGTTAATGTTGCCACTATGTTAGTGTTGTTAATGTTGCCACTATGTTAGTGTGGTTGTTGTGGTTAATGTTGCCACTATGTTAGCGTGGTTGTTGTGGTTAATGTTGCCACTATGTTAGTGTGGTTGTTGTGGTTAATGTTGCCACTATGTTAGTATGGTTGTTGTGGTTAATGTTGCCACTATGTTAGTGTGATTGTTGTGGTTAATGTTGCCACTATGTTAGTGTGATTGTTGTGGTTAATGTTGCCACTATGTTAGTATGGTTGTTGTGGTTAATGTTGCCACTATGTTAGTATGGTTGTTGTGGTTAATGTTGCTAATATGTTAGCGTGGTTGTTGTGGTTAATGTTGCCACTATGTTAGTGTGGTGGTTGTGGTTAATGTTGCCACTATGTTAGCGTGGTTGTTGTGGTTAATGTTGCCACTATGTTAGTGTGGTTGTTGTGGTTAAATGTTGCCACTATGTTAGTGTGGCTGTTGTGGTTAAATGTTGCTAGTTTGCCTTTTCTTTTTTAAATAGTACGGGCATGTCTGTTTATTTGCATTGATCAAGGCTATATGGCAACAAGTTGTAATGTATTGAAAACTTGATAGTTCAGTTTATCTTTTTCAACACCTCACGTATTGATCGAAGGGAAACAACCTTTGTTGTGAACTGTACCAATATATGGGGATGACTTCCCTTAGATAATTTTGAGCAGCCATTCATTGAGGTTAGAAAATAAATCAGTGAAACATCATTGTCGAATGGTCTGTCATTGCTTGGGTGTGTGCATCCACACAAGCGCTTCAACAAGCAAACGAATCTATCAGACCCCATACAAAACCATCACACAAGTGAGAAGATATTTTTTACTAAATTCAATATCACATTGAGCCATTATCTCCTTTATTTTATGGAGGTTTTGCTTTGTTTGGTTCTATTTTGGTTTGGGGTTGTTGTTGTGGGGGGGGGGGGGGTTTTGAGGGGGGACTATTCGGTTGTCCCCTCTCCCCTTGTTGTTGTTTCGCTTTTGTTTTGCTCTTGGTTCTTGCTATTTTTTCGGTTGTTTCTGTGTTTTCTGTTTTGCTTTCTTTTCTTACTTGATGCTACTTTTTTTTCTCTCTCTCTCTCTTCGGTGATTTTTGGGGCGATTTTTGTGTAGATATTTTGTTCCGTATACTAAGTGTATTGCTATGGGCTTTGTTTTATTTTATTATCATATATATCCTTAAGGGCGGGGACTAGATGTAAAAAAAAGCACATGGGTGCTTATTCATTATCCTCGAAATAAAAGAATTTGTCATTGTCATTATCAAACTACAGTATTGTAGTGGGTTTGGGGTGGTTGGTTTTGTTTTAGTTTAAGGGTGGGTTGGGTTGTTTTTTTAGTAGTCTTAAGTTTTGGTGGCATAAAGCCTTTTATCGTAGCTGTGTTTTGAGCACATCAAAGTAAAACAAAATCAAATACAACGCACTCACACGCACGCACGCGCGCGCGCACCCCCCCCCCCCCACACACACACACACACACATACATACATACAGTGTACACAGACACGTGTCTGAGAGAAGAGGTCTGCTGAGTAAAATATTTTATTTTTCAAGAGTGGTAAACAAGTGTTCAGTATAAGCTTAAGTTCATCTAGCCTTTGTCTCACGCACACATACACACGCGCGCGCGCGCGCGCAGGATACAAAGAGACAATCTAAGAAATCATCAACACACTGAAATTCATCTTCAATGATCATTGACTAAAACAGTCTGTGATGAGTAAATCACATAAAAATGATTATGTAACTTTTTCAAGTTTGATGAATTTCCTCAATTTTGAGTACACTTGTCTTCCTACTTAAATCGCAAAAATTGAAAACTTACAGGATTTTCTAAAATGCAGTGTTGCAACCAGTTGATTTAAAATCTCTTTATCAAATTTGGGACATTCCATTATGGAACACAATTTGTCCCCAATTAAGCCCATATCACATTGTGATATACCAACCAATTTCAATCAGCCATTTGTGGTCACTGCATATTAATTAAATGATAAAACGTACATATCTGATAAGGTCACCAAGGAAACTTTCTCTTTCATATATTTTTAAATCCCTATAAAACAAATATTTATTACTACTATCCAGAGCGGTAAACTAGACTTGAATAGAACTACTTCTTATTCTTTTATTTCGAGTAGAATGGAATAAGCACTCATGTTTTTTTTACATCCAGTCCCCGTGTGTATGCAGTTTGTAAATTTTGTCATCCCTTCCCACCGGCACACGATGGCCTACTCTTTCGAAAAGCGGGACGGGTTTGAATGTGCGCGCACGATGTTTCTGCGTGCTTTCACACACAGGACTTCGGTTTATAGTCTCATCCCAAGGACATTTTGGGGGAGTGGAGTCGGCACTGATGTTAACTCCAGAGGAAAAATCCTCTTGAACGAGATTCGAACCCGGGTCAGCAGATCACGAACGCATCACTCTAACCACCAGGCTATCCCGTCCCCGTTTGACACAGCATAATTGTTTTCAGAAAAGAGTGCAAATCCTAAACAAAATCAAATCCAGCTTCAATCAGAATGCTTTTGCTACAGTTTAACCAAAGAATATACAGATCCTTTGTTTGTGTAGCTCATAAAAACATATCATACAAGCTACAGGCATTGAGGATGACTACAATATCAACCCAAACTCTAATCATTCTTGCTTTCACTGAAACAGAAAATGGATAGATAGCTTTTTTTCTCCAGAAACAATTTGAGCTATGCTGGGTGTTTTTTTTAATATTCTGATAAAACAAATGCTTAAAAAAATAATTTCTATACAATATCAACACTTTCACAATCCCAAATTTCTCAACCACATAAAAAAAGGACTGGTGTCACCACAGAATCATAAAGGTCAAAGCAAGTGCTGAGAGACAACGTATTGTTTCCTACCTGTCTGCAGTAATGAACATGCAGCCTTCAATCTTTTCTCGCAGGTAGATTTCCTTTCTATAAAAAAAATGTACATGTTTTACAAAAATCAAAACCACCACCTATTAAAAAAAAATTACATAAAATGTATAATCATACAAATTATAAACATAGTGAAATATTTAAAAAAAACAACCACAGAAAACTGGAATCTGGCTCTTAAACAAGTTACTGTTTTAATCTTCCGTATTTTGTTTTCCACACTATTTTGGTTTTCACTAGGACCAAAATCTATAGCATTGGGTAAGTAGTAGGTCTCCAGTATCCAACTTTCTCTCCAATGACTTTCTGTAGTTCAAAATCATGGAGTAAATTGTACAAGTACTAAAATACTACTATGAGATAGTTCAGTGTGTAGTCCGCTCTCTGATTTTACAGTGTTTTAAAAAAAAATTCTCTAGGTATAGCACATTAGGAGATGGTTAACATGTGATGTGTCCTGAGTTGAAAAAACAAAACAAAAAATAAACACTTCCCAGATTGAACACTACTGATGACAAATTCTTACACACACACACACGCGCGCGCGCGCGCGCGCGCGAAAAAAAATGTATTTATGGTCTACAGTGCACAGGGAAACATACAGATACCTTATAAAAAAAAACAGTACCACGGGACCACACATACACACACGCAGGCACGCACACACACACACACACACACACCTCACTACCACAGCCAACACCCTTTTTTTAAAAAAACATAATTCTACCACGTGCTCTGCACTAGTGATTTCAACTTTTGCAAACATTTTATTTTAATTTAACTTCTCCCGTCACTCCCTGAGGAGTCATTTGGGACACTGCACTGAAGTTTTCAAGCCCTGTGTCGTGGGCAAGTTGAATCTGGCGCAGCCCATCCCTCTTCAGACATAGAGAGCATGCTGGGTGTATGGGAGCCATCCAACCTGCGTAGTGAGCCGACTCAGGGTGGGAAGGTAACTGGTTTGAGAACTCGTGGGGAAAAAAGTTTTAACTGGTTTTCACGTGTGCGCAAGATGTTCTGCATGTGTTGGCAAACAGGACTTCTGTTATTTTATAGTCTCGCACAAAGGACTTTCAGGGGAGTGCAGTCAGTATCGATGTTACCATCGGTGAACAAATAAGAAAAAGTTTTTTTAAGCCATCTTGAACGAACACCACTTTTTTGTTTAGATGTGGTGTGGGGAATAGGGGGGGGGGTAGTTTTGTTTTATATTTTGTTTTTGTTTGGGTTTTGTTGGTGTTTTGTTTTGTTTGTATTGTTTTTTGTGGGGGTTTTTTTTTGGGGGGGTGGTCGAGGGGTGCATGTCTTTCAGACCCTGTCTTTTCAAATATTTGGCAAACTTGGGTATTTGAAGGAAAACAAACTGCTTGTTGCTGTATGAGGAGGGTTTGGGGGGGGGGGGGGGTTCGGCGTGTTTTTTTTAACTTTTGCCTTTAGTTTCTCCTGGATTTTAATCCTTATGCTTCCGAAAATTAGGTCCTATATCTAAACGTCAATTGTTACAACAACAGAGCATTTCACATCAAGCTTCAAAAAAAAAATTACATTTTCATATGCTTTACATATAACATATCTTGAATTCAGCCACAAATTACAGATGCAAGAAAATCCTGCAACCTTTCCACACGCATTCAGAAACAAGATAAAAGACTACGCAATAATCAAATTCAAGTATGTACGACTAAACTGGTGGATAATAGAATAATACTGATCAATATAACGACAGTTATTACTTGGAAGTTTTAATATTTAAAAAAAAGTTAACATTGATAGACGTAGCAAGTACATCTGACAATGTTTTCATCCTGGTCAGTCAGCAAATAAGCCTAGTACAATGCTCATATTCCGTTATTCACAGACAAAACACTAATCACGGGTTCTAAATCAACATGACTGACTGACTGACTGACTGACTGCACGACTTTTTGACTGATTTCTCCGTTGATTCCTTGCACGCCTTGCCATTTTTGAGGTAGTATATGGTAGGATGATTAAACTCAGTGGGGCCTCATCACATTTCAGATGTTTGTGTCATGCATACAGTAGGCCTCCTTAACTTAATCTACTCTTCTACAAAAGGTGGATGGGGATTTTAACGTGTGCATAATGTGTTCTGCATACACTCGTACATTGACCTTAGTTTTATCTAAAGGGTTTTCAGGGGAATTAAGTCGGCACCAATGTTTACTCCTGAGGGGAAAAAATTCCCTCGCGGGAACACGTCAACAGACTCAAACCCACACCCTCAGTTGCCAAGATCGATGTTCTATTCCCTAGTTCCCCCCCCCCCTCCTTCTCTCTCACTCAAAATCAGAATGACAAGCAACAGTATCGCTCTATGATAAAACATTTTAATGTCCTGCACTATATAAAATTTTAAAAACTCGAGTACAACCAAACACGGATCAGCATAGGTCAAATTCGCTTCTGCATTGGCAATAAGCAGGACATGGTCTTCAACTAAGACATTTCATGGAATGTCATAGTCATGGCAGACGAACAAAATCGACCTGGGTCGCGATGACAGACAGACAGACAGACAAACAAACAAACAACACCTATCAACAAAACAAAGCAAAACAGCAACAAAAACTGTACGGCAGTGTTGGTGCTTTTCGTCTTTGCTTTTTCAGTCTCCATTGTCATGAACAAGTTTGTGTCACACTAAAGCAAACAGATAAAAACAAAAGTTAGGAAAAACGATGCTGGCAAAAAAACTTTAAAAAATTCGCCAAAAAAGACCTACAACCACTACCACCACAACAACAACATCAGCAACATCTAAATGCAACATTGATTTTTGTTTTGTTTTGGATTCAATTTAAACAATAAGGAAGTCAAATTTGGAGGTTAGGGGGTGGGGTGGGGGGATGTTATCAATAGATACAAAGATGGTGATTTCATTATGCATGATTTATGTAAATTGTGTAGGATTCCCGTCTCTGTGTTGTTTAAACCACACCAGTGGCTAAGACCCTATCAAGACTGTCACCATTTTAAATCAAAACAAAATACGACCAAAATATCCGTATTTTCAACAAGGAAGACAACAAAAGGCCTTGACGTAATTGTAACCATTAGATGCCTTACAGCAAAAAGCGCTAGGCCACATTGAAGACGTCAGCCATTTTGCCTGACTTTTCACCACTTGATTACACACAAAAAAAGCATCAACCAGATTTCTTTTTTTTAAAGTGTTCCCACAGCCTGTGTGGTCATTGGGGAGCCAGATATCAGAGACCTCAGCTTCTCCAAGGGCCAGCAGCATGTTGAAGGCGGCGCCCGTCTCTTCTCACCTTCCTTGACCCTAAAGAGGCAGGTACCCATTCACAGCTGGAGCACTGTACTGAAGCCAAGGCGTACGAACGGTCCCCCATCCTCCAGGCGACTACACCCAACACTGAGTCACCTTAGCTGGGGGAGAGCCAGCGCTCTGACCACTGAGCTATCCCGTCATACAGATTCAGTATGTACAAACAAATAAGAAAGGCCCAAAATTGGGGCAGTACACCAGGTTCAACTTAACCACACCACATTGCTAGCTTGGGGAGAGAGGGGGGGGGGGGGGAGTAGAACAAGTCATTAGCAAAGGGGTAGGGGAAAATTAAGTAAGCAAGGGGGTAGGGGGAAAAGTAAGTAAGAATGAGACGACAAACAGAAGAAAAATAGACCAGAGAGAATGAGAGTGAAAGATACAGAATAGAAAAAGAAAGACCGAAAAAAAAAGAGAACAGATCGGGAAAGAGAAGAGGACAAAGAAAGAAAGAGAGGGTATCATTTTAGCACCTACTCTTTGAGAGACTAGCAGCACGATTTCAAGCCACGTTGTACATATAAAACTTCATACCAATAATACATTATCGGACCACAAAGATAAATTCCACCCACAAAGAAATATTACGAACACAAGACGTTGCAGATCAGTAAGCGTGAATCAATATAGATCATCACAATCAACTAAGGAGCAAACAACATTATTCGCATCAGAAGTGACATGTATACATAACATTTCCGACTTTGTAGCTATTCAACGAACTGTTCTGCTCAACGTACGTGGCTTTCAAGGATCACTGCCCATCAGGACTATTTTCACTGGTAGGCATGGCATTCATAAAGTACCTTCATACTCTAGGGGTGATGGAGACCACAAAGCCTTTCCAGCTGTAAGTCTGGCCAGCGTGTAGGGTCAATGCACTGAAGGAGTTTCCCCTCTAACACCTCAATCCCTTCTTTCAACACCTCGTGTGAACGTTCTCTACGGTCAGTGGGGCAATAGCCTTTCCCCGAATCTGACCATCCCTGAGGTCAATGGTCTGTCAAATTTTGGAATTTGGACACAAATAATGCCAATAGTTACTTACTTTTTTTGGAATTAGGACATTGCATTTTCTAAAACAGTGACCTTCAGTGGTCAGAAAGTTTGGGTTTTTTAAAAATTTTGGACAAGATGCTTTCTAAAACAGTAACCTTCAATGGCCAGAAAGTTGTTTTTTTTAAATTTTGGACACGATGTTTTCTAAAACAGTGACCTTCAGTGGCCAGTCACTTTCGAATTAAAACAATAGAATTTACAAAATGGTGAATGTAAGCATTTCTAATTCTTCACCTGATTTAACTGGTCTTCTCCCTTAATCCATGAAACAGTGAATGTCAAGTATTTCTAATTCTTTATTTTTACCCAACTTGCTTTATTCCTTAGCTCTTTCAAGATTGTCGATCTTTGTGGACAAAGATTGTCGAGATTAATGGACACTGCGTTCCATTTTGTAAGCGCTGTGTAGCGGCTTATTACAACCTGGTAGAGCCCAACCCTCTGCAGGAAATACGCTCCTCACATTAGATGAAAATCACTGGTGGGTATTTCTACAGAGGAGGTCAATGCCTCATAGACTACGGTTTTCTTCAGTCACAGCTGTACAGGAGAGCAACCTTCTGGGTCGTCCATCTCATCATTTCATTAGACACTAACTTTTTTAAGGATTTTGAAACCGTGCGCATTGCAGAAGAAAAGGTTTGACAATTTTTTTTTAATTGTGCCAATAACATTCACAGCATAAAAGGTATAAACAAAGGTAAAGGTGTCCCGTAACCCATAAGATCGTAGGGGAGCGAGGCGTCAGATACTTCACTTCTCTAGGGCCAGCATATTGAGGGTGGCGCCCATCACCTCTCACTGGCTGCTTGGCCTTCCCTGACCCTAAAGAGGCAGGTAGGTACCTGTTTACAGCTGGGTGAACTGGGGATTGTACTTAAGCCAAGGCGCACAAACGTCACCTATCCAACTGGTAATCACGTTCGATGCTGCTTAACCTTGACTGGGGGAAAGCGAGCGCTCCGACCCACTGAGCTATCCCGTCCCCTTTGACAGCATAAAAGATGGAAATCATATAGGTAGCAACAACTCGTTTGACTACATACTGAACACTTAGCATGACTCGGTGATAAAAAAAAAACCAGAGGAAGACAGGAAAATGTTCCATTAAAGCTCATTTGTCTTGGGTGTAACTGTTCCCCTCCCCCCCCCCCCCCCCCTGCCCTGTTAAATAACACAACAAAAACATACTACAACAAACTAGGAGGAATGAATACTAACTTCAATGTTTGGTGTGTGGAGGGGGGTAGAGATAAAGACATTCACATCTAACAGCATCAGCGGTTTTACTATGAAACTACTACTGATACTGGTAAGTTCTTCTTCCTTCAACGCTCAGACAATTCCCGTAAGTGGAACTCGGAACATGAAAGGAGAAGTATTTGCGCAATGCCTTTTCTCAGGAAAATATCTCAGTGAAGGGGAAACAAATCGATTCATTAAAATAAAAATAAGCAAACTTCCCTGAAGCAAGCAAGTTCTTCGAAAAACAAGTCAAAATTCCTCAAACACTTCAATTCTTCAAATACATGAGCAAAAACTTCCTCAAGAAAGCTGGCTCAACAAAAACAATTTAACATTCTTGCAAAATGAATTCTGCATGTCTGCTTATGCATCACAACAATAGAATAGGCTGCTTTTTTTTTTTACATAACTGGAAAGACCATGATGGCTTTTTTTTTACAATAATGATGGGAACAGAATCATAGATCTTCTTCTCCTATGCCCTATACATCAAGCTATAGACAAGGCTGTGTCCGGGTTTATCTACAAAGGGTACACTGAGACTTTTGCTCACGTTCAAAATGTTGAAAGTCACTGTAACCAAAAAAATAACGCATTCCAGCACACATCCGTACTGTCTTTACAGTAGTGACGCAATACTGTTTTTGAACAAAGCTTGTTGTTGCTCTATGAGCTTTATTAGTGGATCGGTGGTCTAGAGGTAACGCGCCTGTCTAGAAAGCGAAAAGTCCGGGTCTGAAGTGTGCGGCGGTTCGTACCCCGTTTGGACCGGAAATTTTTCCCCCATCCATTAGACCATGAGTGGTGGTCTGGGCGCTAGTCTTTCGGATGAGACGATAAACCGAGGTCCCGTGTGTTACACGTAATTATTTAGCGCACGTAAAAAAAACCACGGCAACAAGAGAGTTGTCCCTGGCAAAATTCTTAGAAAAAAGCCACTCTGATAGGGAAACAAATACAGCTGCAGGAAAAAAAAAAAAGAAAAAAAAAAGGGTGAAAGGGTGGCGCAGCGCTAAGTGGCGACGCGTTCTCCCGCTCTCCCCGGGGAGAGCAGCCCGAATTTCACGGAGAGAAATCTGCCGTGACTTAAAGTGGTATGAAATAAAATCTGAGCGCTTTGATTTGTTGCTTTACAAGATTCAGCGCTATATAAATTCCATACATTATTATTATTATTATTATTATTATTAGGGGATCTCTCTTTTGTGAAAAGTGTAGCTGCTCATGACATACATTGTTTCGAAGGTTATGATGTTATTTCAGAAAACCACTTTACTGCTTTTGGTAACAGGGTGTTAGACACTTCAATGACCAATGATAGACTGCTGACATGGAATCAATGACTAAATGTTGTATTCAAGAGTGACGTTTCTAAAATTAAAAAAGTGTTTTTGTTACCAGAAATTCATCACACAGCCTCAGCACAAACTGTATGAAGGAACTCCATGTTTCTTTTTTGGTCATCAATGACATCGTAGATTTATAATCTTCTCACAAAGGACTGATCTATAAAACTCCTTTAAAAGACCACTGCTTAAGAGCACGCTCACAAATCACAGGTGAAACTGATACAACGAGGAGTGGGCTCCAAGCAATACGCTAGAATCTCCGTAGCTCGAAGACCGCCATGAGCCACAAACAGCTTCCGGACATGCGCAGGACGGATGGTAATACTTTTGGGACGACATAGACCAGACACCACAGTCAGTGCATGCTGCAGAAACTCTCCCTCTAGAGAAAACACGCTGATGCGGTCATTGTAGTGATCTGCCACGTAGATGTTGTTGTCTTGATCGCAGCACACTCCGTAAGGAACTTTCAGCTGCCCGTCCTTGCTGCCTGAACTGCCGATGGTGCGGAGGTAGACTCCCTCAGGCGTGAACACCTTGATGCTGTTGCTGCCAGAATTGGACACGATGATGTGTCCAGATACCGAAACACACACGTACCGGGGAAGATTGAATGCGTATGGTTCTGGAGTGTTTAGACTCCCGCCCATTTCAGAGTCGCTGTGACACCCAGTCTTTTCATATGTCTGTGGTGTTGTCA
>CM054159.1:8440427-8447927 GCA_028751875.1 Rapana venosa | reverse complement strand
GGTTTCTTTTCATGATTAGACTACTTTTCCCCCTTCGCTTTTTTCAGTAGGGCCTCCACACCACCTCAATACTCATACACCCCTTGTATATATGTGTTTGTTTTTCTCGTCTAATATCCACTGAGGATGAACAGACGTAAAATCGAGAGACAACAACAACACAACACCGCACACACACACGCGGCACACACCCACACACCACACACACGCGCACACACACACACACACACACAACACACGCACACACACACATACACACACACCGCACACACGCCACAACACCACAATACACACACATCACACAACGCACACACACACACCCATCACACACACACACACACGCACGCCACACACACACACACACACACACACACACACACACCACACACACATACACACATACCGAAACAGACAGACAAATAAAAACTACACACGAAACACAAATGACACAGAGCACGAACACAGAAACACACGAACAATACGACACAGAGAGAGAGAGAGAGAGAGAGAGAGAGAGAGAGAGAGAGAGAGGAGGGGGAAGTCCTTCGGATAAGACAATAAACTAAGGCAGAGCATCTTGCGCACACGTTAAAATCTGTTCCACTTTTTCGGAAGTGTAAGCCATTCTGTGCAGGGGGAAGGAGGAGAGGGGGAGGGGCAGGGGGGTGCGAGGGGAACAAATGACAAAATTTACAAAACCGCATGCACATGGGGACTAGATGTAAAAATAAAAAAAACCACAAAAAAACCATTAGTGCTTATTCCATTATGCAGGAAATAAAACTTTTTATAAAAAAAAAAAAATAAAAAAAAAGAAAGAAAAGAAAAAATAGCCTTGTGGTCTGAGGGTGGTTCTTGTGATCTGAAATGCCCTGAAGTCCGAATGTGTGGGCTGAGGTCAGCGGGCAGACAGACCTCCTGCAGAGGTACAAGGGCTGGAGAAAACAAGGCAGGATACATGCATTCTACCCTGGGTGGATCGGTGGTCTAGAGGTAACGCGCCTGTCTAGAAAGCGAAAAGTCCGGGTCTGAAGTGTGCGGCGGTTCGTACCCCGTTTGGACCGGAAACTTTTCCCCCATCCATTAGACCATGAGTGGTGTGGTCTGGGCGCTAGTCTTTCGGATGAGACGATAATCCGAGGTCCCGTGTGTTACACGTAATTATTTAGCGCACGTAAAAGAACCCACGGAAACAAGAGAGTTGTCCCTGGCAAAATTCTTAGAAAAAAGCCACTCTGATAGGGAAACAAATACAGTTGCAGACATGAAAAAAAAAAAAAGGGTGGTGCTGCGCTTGTGGCGATGCGCTCTCCCGCTCTCCCCGGGGAGAGCAGCCCGAATTTCACGGAGAGAAATCTGCCGTGACTTAAAGTGGTATGAAATGAAATCTGAGCGCTTTGATTTGTTGCTTTACAAGATTCAGCGCTATATAAATTCCATACATTATTATTATTATTATTACCCAATATGGCCATGCGAACAGATACCCGACCGTATGTTGTTGCTTTACAAGATTCAGCGCTATATAAATTCCATACATGATGATGATGATTATTATTATTATTATTATTACCATCATCAAGATCACCACCACCATCATCATCATCATAAAAAGAATACATAGTAGCACGCACAGAGAGAGAGAGAGAGGAGGAGGAGGGTTAAATACGGAAGGGGCATAACTGAACTGGATAACAAAAACAGGCCCAAAAGAACCACACAGATGTTAACCTTAGCCTATATAGTTATATCTTCTCTCCGTGAAAAGCAAAAATCATGTCGGTGACGTGCACACAACACACAGGCCATGCAACAACAGCATGAAGAGTCTCTGAATTTTAAGCGTTCTGTCTGTAAGCTATGCTATCCCTGCCTGAGGTAAACATTAATTTAACCTTTCCTCTGAGGCTCACAGTGCAGCTGACCACCTATGGCAGAGCCTCGCTTCCTGTCCACACCCTCCAAACCTAACTGGACAACAGAGCGCAGATAGTGGCCACGTCACCGACATGACATGATTCGTCAACGGAGAGAAGATAACCCCTTGTAACCTTACCTTCATTAGTTCTCTCCCTCGTCTCAGAGTCCTGTCCTGACTGGCTGACAGTGTCTTTGCTCTTCCTCCTCAGCATTGAACGAAGTTTTTCCCAGCCTTTCGCTTTCTTCTCAACCTTGGGGACGTCCACGGTGTCGCTTGCTGGTAAGTACAGGCTTGATTCCCCTGTTTCGCTACCAAGGGACTGCACGCAAAGTTGACGGAAAGGTTGGCGTGACCCTTGCCGAGGAGAACTTCCGAGGTCATCCTCGGCGGTGATTTCTACAGACATGTTTAGCGAATGAACAGATTTCCAGGAAGATTCCTCGCTTGTGTCTTCAACACAGGAACTACTCGCTGCAACGCTCGTTTGTGGATTAGAATGGAGCGGCTTCGTGGAACGGTTCTTGTCTGGCGGTAATCCACACGTCTTCATGGGCAGACTTCCCGGTTCTTGACTCACAGGCAAGTCGACATGGCGCTCTGTCATCAGATGGTGCTCGTTATTTGTCCCCTGAGCCGTACTGGGATATTTCGATGAGGCAAGTTCTTCATCACTCGAGCAGGATTCGGCTCGACTCTGGGCAAGTTGGCGATCCAAATGTCCTCCAAAGCTTTGGAAGTGATTGTCGTGACCTGTGGAAGCACCGCTCACAGAATGCGCGCGAGGAGCTCCCGATGCGTTTGGTTTTCTATTCGTTACGTTCTGTGACATCAACCGCCACCTTGGGTCTTCGTGTACTAGGACGCTGGTTTGAAAGTCTGTCGGACCCCGTGGCCCCTTGTTCCTTTGCTGGGAAATCCCATTGTTGCCCACGCCTGATGAGTGTCTTCTGTGCCATGGTAATCCGTGGACGCCGTTCCTTGCCAATGCACTCTCGCTGTTCACCTTGTGCATGTCCCTGTTATTATTGTACACCAAAGAAGCACCACCGTTTTCAGACGAATGAGCAGGCTGTTTGCTGCGACTCTCAAGAGACGGAATATGTAAAGCCCTTTCTTGCTGGATGTGTGAATGGAGTGGCTCGCTGTTGGGGTTGTCGATGCCCATTTCATTTTCCTCGTCGGAGCTATAGATGTCTGAGAACATGTGCACTCTCCAATCAGAAGGTAGTTTGGAGGTGGACTTCTTTCCCTTGGGTGCCATCATGTTTGCCTAACATGCAGCACTGATTGCTGTTGTTGCTGCAGCTGCTGCAACTACTACTGTTGCTGCTGTTTCTGCTTCGACTGCTGCTACTTCTGCTTCTGCTACTTCTTCTGCTACTTCTGCTTCTGCTACTACTTCTGCTGCTTCTGCTGCAGATGATGCAGCTGTAGCTGGTACTCTGGTTCTGCAGCTGCTCAGATTCTGATTTTTTTTAAAAACCACCACCAAAACCTGTTTGACTGAAAGCATCCACGTACAGGTCTTGTGAAAGTTTGATCGTGTAATAATTATTGGTTGCCACTTTCTCCTAGCTGTTTTCGCTTGGGAGGCCGTTGGTTGGTCAGATCATCCCTCCGCGACAGAGAGTCTGTTCTGTGGCACTGGAAGCAAAGGCCAGTCAGCTTCTTCTGGTCCCTCAGGCTTGAAGGGAGGGAAGGAGGGAGGGAGGGAGAGGGAATCCCAGCAGTAAGTAGCACTGTCAGTCCTTGAAGGCGTGTGGGATTCCTGACACAGACATGAAAAGTGCTTGTTACACATGGAAAACTGGGTAACACACTCTCTCTCTCTCTCTCTCTCTTCTCTCTCTCTCTCTCCTCTCTCTCTCTCTCTCTCTCTCTCTCTCTTACAAACCCCTTGTGAATGGGCATCTCGCTTATCACAATAAACCTTTGTCATTGTCATTGTCATTGTCTCTCTTACAAAACCGCATACACACGGGGGCTGGATGTAAAAAGCACATGGATGCTTGTTCCATTTATCCCCTATATAAAATAATAAATAGATAAATGAGAAAACACATTTTTTTAAAATCTCTCTCTCCCTCTCTCTTCTTTTAATTTTTTAAGTCATAACTAATGATCTGTGTAACATTCTTTATGTTTCTAGATAGATAGATAGATAGATAGATATATAGATAGATAGATAGATAGATAGATCCCTAATAAGGGCTGTGATTGGATGTAAAAAGACAACAAAAGCATGCAAGCGGTTATCTACAACCCTCCCAATAAGGAATTGTGCCCCCCCCCTCTCTCTCTCTCTCTCTCTCTCTCTCTCTCTCTCTCTCTCTCTCTCTCTCTCTCTCTCTCTCTCCTCTCTCTCGTTTATGTGAACTTGGCTTTGGGTTAGTTTGGTTCAATCAAAGTGTCGGAAATTGTAGAGAGTTTATCAACGTTTTCAGGCAAAGATTGATTGACTGCCGTTGGCAGCAGTGGAGTGGTCATATACAAAACAGTGAAAGATTTCAAATGTACAGACAACTTAAGGTTCACACAATGTCAAACCTTATGTAAAGCTTGATATTGACATACATTTGAAAAGAATTTTGTCTAAGTTTAGACTTGGTTTATCAGACTTAAATGTTCATAAATTTAGATATATAGAACATGATGATGATGACCTCAGGTTGCTATGCCATTATGTAAGCAAACAGTGGAAGATGAAGTGTATTTTGTGCTGTGCTGTCCAGTATTAGGACTGTCCAGTATTAGGAGATGTAAGACAGAATTACATTCCGGAAAAGTATAGTAGACAGCCTAACGTATTTAGATTCTGTCTACTCGTGGCATGTAGTCACCCTGAGATTGCGCGCAGCCTTGCTTTATATTTGTGTAAAGCCTTTGGAATAAGAGATATCTTGGTTTCTTAAGTCATATTTTTTTAACTGATTTTTATTGTGGTACTTGTAGGTATACATTAACATTTTGGGTTTTGTGTGTGTGTGTTCCTTATTTTTCTCACTAAAATACTATGCAGTTTGGCAACCCCCTTCATGTATGGGCCAATGGCCTTTTTGTTAATAAATCGTTGGAGTTCGAGTTCGAGTTCTCACTCTCTCTCTCTCACTCTCTGATAACTGTATGATGATGACATGGCACCCGAGTAGCCGCATCACTGCGCTAACAAACACATCAAGCGACTGCTGTGCAGTTACCCCTGACATAGCTGCAAGCATCATGGGATTACTTGCATGTCAATTTACCCAGAGGGTAATGTGTGTGAGTAATGTGCGCATTCTCCTGTACGTGCGCACGTTGTTGATGCATTATGACAAAGCGTATTGTCATTAGTACCACTTAACTGCTCAAGCATAATTAATATGAAGGCGAGGCGAAACAGATAGAGGAAGGAGTGAGTGAGAGAGAGAGAGAGAAGTACGAGTAGAGTACAAGGGGAAATATACTGAGACAGAGACAGAGACAGAGAGAGAGAGACTGACACAGCCAGAAAAAAGCAAGCATTCAGATTATATATATATATATATATATGGTGTGTGTGTGTGTGTGTGTGTGTGTATGCGTGCGTGCGTGCGTGCGTGCGTGTGTGTGTGTGTGTGTGTGCGTCTCTGTGTGTCTGTGTGTGTGTCTGTGTGTGTGTGATGCCATTGTTGTATAGTTTCCACAAATGTATCATGCGTACGTGCAACACACACACACACACACACCTATGCACAAGCTCTCTCTCTCTCTCTTTCTCTCTCTCTTTTCTCTCTCTCTCTCTCTCTCTCTCTCTCTCTCTCTCTCTCTCTCTATCTATCTATCTATCTATCTATCTATCTCTCTCTCTCTCTCTCTCTCTCTCTCTCTCTCTGGGGGACGGGATAGTCTAATGGTCAGAACATTGCGCTCGCAATCTGACGACCCGGGTTCCATTCCCGTTCAAGGGGATATTTTCCCCCCCTGGAGTTAACATCAGTGCCGACTCCACTCTCCCCCAAAAGTCCTTCGGATGAGACTATAAACTGAGGCCCCATGTGCGAACGCACACAGAACATCTTCCGCACATGTTACATCCTGTTCCACTTTTCGTAAGACTAGACCATTGTGTGCCGGTGGGAACAGATGACATAATTTACAAAACCGCATACACACGGGAACTGGATGTAAAAAAACCTGAGTGCTTATTCCATTATACTCGATATAAAAGGATAAATATTTTTTTTTAAATAATAAAATCTCTCGTACCCTTTAACTAATACAGAAAATGAATGAAAAAGGCATCCCCACTTGAAGTAAACTATGAACACTCTCGCCAAAGCCATCTTCTAAAATATTCCTTCAAGTAACCCAATACATTCACACTGAGGATACAGAAAAACTTTGCTGTTATCCGCATGTCATGCCCCCCTCTTATCCGCCTATCATGCCCCCCTCTTATCCGCCTATCATGCCCCCCTCCACCTCCACCTCCCCCACCCCCCAATATCAATCACACATCAAGGATATGGGACGGGTGTTGCACGATGATAACTTTGAACCATACCCACTGAAGAGCAATGAAGGCTCCACCCGACCTGCCTATTACAACAGCCAAACAAAACAAAAAAGAAAGATAAAACAAAAAACCCAAACTACACAAAACGAAACTAAAGAAGCTAAATAGACATTAACACCTGACCTACCTACCTACCTACCTGCCTATGTCAGCTCCTTGTTTCATAAACAAAGTCACAAACAACATTAACCTTTCAGAAATGCCTTCTCCCCTTACCCATGTTTAGATATGGATAGATAGATGTACATAAATCCACCTTAGCTTTCTCAACCTTTGTGTGTGGAATACACTTCTAACACAACTACAAACTACTTATTTCTTTGATAATGTCTTTTTTTTAAAAACACACCAAGCAAGCAGGTACACACACACAAACAAACAAACAAACAAAGCAAGCGGGTACACGCACACACACCCACCTACACCTACACACACACACACACACACACACACACAAACAAGCAAGCAGGTACACACACACACACACACACACACACACACACACACACACACACACACCAAGCAAGCAGGTACACACACACACCCACAAACCAATCAAGCAGGTACACACACAAACCAATCAAGCATGTACACACACACACACACGCACACACACACACACACACACATAAACCAAGCAAGCAGGCACACACACACACACACACACACACACACACACACACACACACACACACACACACACACACAAACACACACCAAGATAGCGGGTACACACACACAAACCAAGCAAGCAGGCACACACACACTCACACACAAACACACACACACACACACACACACACACACACACACACACACCAAGCAAGCAAGCAGGTACACACACATACACACACCAAGCAAGCAGCCACACACACACACACACACAAACCAAGCAAGCAAGCAAGCAGGTACACACACACACAACCAAGCAAGCAAGCAAGCAAGCAGGTACACACACACACAACCAAGCAAGCAAGCAGGTACACACACACAAACCAAACAAGCAGTTCACTCACACACACACACACACACACACACACAC
>CM054159.1:8432927-8435427 GCA_028751875.1 Rapana venosa | reverse complement strand
GTGTGTGTGTGTGTGTGTGTGTGTGTATAAATGTATGTACATATGTGTGTGGATGTATGTATGTATGTATGTATGTATATGAATAAATAACCAAATGAATAAGCTGAACAGACAAACAAACGAATGAAAGAATGAATAAATACGTGACTGAATAAATAAGATACAAGAATATATAAATCAGTAGCAAGCAAAACAATTTTTTTTAATTCATTCGCTACTGAGTCTGACATAAGCGACAGGAGGCTGGCGGGAATGGACCCTGTACCCTGGGGACGGGATAGCTCAGTGGTCGGAGCACTCGCTTTCCCCCAGCCAAGTTAAGCAGCTGGTTACCAGTTGGATGGGTGACCGTTTGCACGCCTTGGCTTCAGTACAGTTCCCCCAGTTCACCCAGCTGTAAACGGGTACCTGCCTATTTAGGGTCAGGGAAGGTAAAGCAGCGAGGGAGAGGAGATGGGCGCCGCCCTCAATACGCTGGCCCTAGAGAAGTGAGGTCTCTGACGCCTCGCTCCCCTACAACCTTATAGGTTATGGGACACCTTTACCTTTTTTTACCCTGAAAGTATACAGCCTTCACTGCCGAGGGTTATGAACCAGAAAGGGATCACGTTCCTTGTCCTACCCCCCCCCCCCTTTCCATCTGTCAAGTTCTACTGAACACGTATACAGGCTAGGAGTGGACACACTACTTTTTAAACACAGAGGACAGGTATCAAATTTATCATGCAAGCTTCCATGCTGTTCAGGGGTTTGTTTTTTTTGGGGGGGGTGTTTTTTTTTAAAATGTCACAAGTAAAATAACAAAATGATATAAAAAAAGAATCTTTTTCTTCACAGGTGTGTGTTGTGTGTGTGTGTGTGTGTGTGTGTGTGTGTGTGTGTGTGTGTGTGTGTGTGTGTGTGTGTGTGTGTGTCTGTTGACAAATAAACCCATTACACAAACATGCTGGCTTGTGCACCTGTATGAATTAAAACCTCAATTTTTTCTTCTTCAACCAACCTTTCAAGTTATTTATGAACATATTAAACAAAGCCACAAAACCTAATATATATATATATATATATATATATATATATATATATATATATATATATATATATATATATATATATATCACCTTAAAGCAGCACCCATTTTTTCACCCATTTCATTCATTCTCCTTACCTCTGTAAATGCAATAAACACCAGAAAGGGGTGTGTGTGTGTGTGTGTCTACCCTGTAAAATCCCAATAAACTCAATTTCAACACCATATCTTAAAGCAAAACAAAAAATAACAGTAATTTTTTTTTATAACCTATTTCGTTCATTCTCCTTACCTCTATAACCAGAGTCCCTAAACTCCACAACAATAATCTCCACAGGCGGTCTGATAGCTCACAATCCTGATTTTATCTCTCTCTCTCAAACCCTGGCCCCTTTCTCTCTCTCTCTCTCTCTCTCTCTCTCTCTCTCTCTCTCTCTCTCTCTCTCTCCTCTCTCTCTCTCTCTCTTTCCCACACTGATATCAATACTGGACACAATCAACACCCAAATATAGCCTACCTTCCCTTCACACCAGAAAGGGTGTGTGTGTGTGTGTGTCTACCCTGTAAAAATCCCAATAAACTCAATTTCAACACCATATCTTAAAGCAAAACAAAAAATAACAGTAACTTTTTTTATAACTTATTTCGGCCATTCTCCTTACCTCTGTAATCACAGTCCTGATAAACTGGACACCAATAATCTCCACAGGCCCTCTGATAGCTCACAATCCTGATTTTCTCTCTCTCTCTCAAACTCTGGCCCCTTTCTCTCTCTCTCTCTCTCTCTCTCTCTCTCTCTCTCTCTCTCTCTCTCTCTCTCTCTCTTTCCCACACTGATATCAATACTGGACACAATCAACACCCAAATATAGCCTACCTTGTCTTCACACCAGAAAGGTGTGTGTGTGTGTGTTTCTACCCTGTAAAAATCCCAATAAACTCATTTTCAACACCATATCTTAAAGCAAAACAAAAAATAACAGTAATTTTTTTTTACTTATTTCGGTCATTCTCCTTACCTCTGTAATCAGAGTCCCGATGAACTGGACAACAATAATCTCCACAGGCCCTCTGATAGCTCACAATCTTGATTTTATCTCTCTCTCATACCCTGGCCCCTTTCTCTCTCTCTCTCTCTCTCTCTCTCTCTCTCTCTCTCTCTCTCTCTCTCTCTCTCTCTCTCTCTCTCTCTCTCTCTCTTCTTTCCCACACTGATATCAATACTGGACACAGTCAACACCCAAATATAGCCTACCTTCTCTTCACACCAGAAAGGGGTGTGTGAGAGTGTGTGTGTGTGTGTGTGTGTGTGTGTGTGTGTGTGTTTCTACCCTGTAAAAATCCCAATAAACTCAATTTCAACACCATATCTTAAAGCAAAACAAAAAATAACAGTAAATTTGTTTTAACCTATTTCGTTCATTCTCCTTACCTCTGTAATCACAGTCCTGATAAACTGGACACCAATAATC
>CM054159.1:8412927-8420427 GCA_028751875.1 Rapana venosa | reverse complement strand
GATAAATAGATAGATAGATAGAAGACTAGAAGATAAGATAGATAGATAGAAGAAGACAGACAGACAGACAGATAGATAGACAGACAGACAGACAGACAGACAGATAAATAGACAGATAGTAGATAGATAGATAGATAGATAGATAGATAGATAGATAGATAGATAGATAGATAGATAGATAGATAGATAGTGCTTCAAATAGGAGACCCAAGCAACACAGCGCTGAGCAGCATAGAGGTATGGCGTGTAGTTTTTCTTTTCCAGATAAAATAATAATCATCCTTGTTTCCGTGGCAGGTCTCAAAGCGGCGTAGAATGAGAAAACCTCAAGCTGGTTTCTCATCTTAGACATCCTGGACCTCACAGCAGGCTAGTACTGGAACAGGTTAAGTGAGGTAAAGTATGTTCTTTCGAGCCAGAAGGCCCATAGAGCCGGAGCTTATCCCGGTTTCTGTAGCGTTAAGCGAACTGATGGTTTTTCACCACCCCTGTGACAGGACGCTAGTCTGTCGCCAGATACTTCCCCAGCAGAGCTGGTACCCACTTGTACACCTGGGTGGAGTGAGGAAAATAGGAGTAAAGTGTCTTTCCCGAGGACACAACACCGAGCCGAGCGGGGATCGAACCCGCGACCTCTGGATCACGAGTTGACCGCCTAAACCACTCGACCACGGTGCCTCCCGTAAGTGAGGTAAGTTAGGAACGAATTGCACCAGGTACTTTTTTTAGTGGCTGTCTGGAATGGTAGCTTTGCTTGGCGGATTAATAAGGGCAGGGGTCTTTACAACCTTCTACGTCAACTTGTTCATTAAGGCGGAGACCGCCGTGCCTTGCTCTGTTTGATTGATCATATGTAACTATTATGTGCCTGGCCTGACATCTGCCAGCCACATTGCTTGCGATTGTAGCCGCTAATGCATTCCTCACAGTCGGTTATCGCCATTCTCTTCTGTCTTATTCTTTTTATTCTTTTTTATTTTATATCGAGGATAATGGAATAAGCACTCGTGTGCTTTTTTACATCCAGTCCCTGTGTGTATGCGGTTTTGTAAATTTTGTCATCTGTTCCAACCGGCACACAATGGCCTACTCTTTCGAAAAGCAGGATTTAACGTGTGCGCAAGATGTTCTGCGTGCGTTCGCACACGGGGCTTCGGTTTATAGTCTCATCCGAAGGACTTTGACATTCAGTTCGATTTTTTTGTCAAACTGGGAAGAAAGGGCGAGGCTGGGAATGGAACCCAGAACCTGACGGTTTACTTGTTGGCAGGCGAACGTCTTAACCATCCTGCCACTTTCCTTCCTGTCTTCAGTCCTTCTGTAGACGTCATCCTTCGGGCAACGCCGTCCACTTGGGCATGCTCCCCATGTAGGAAGAGGGTGGTCTTCCTTGCTGTCTCTTACCCTTCATTCTGCCCTGGCCCACAGTCTTCATGACATGACAGCTCTGGTGGCTGATGATATGTCCAAAATATTTAGTTTTCATTTTCCTAAGAGCTGGGCTGGTTGGTTGCTCAGTTCGTCCAAAATGCTGTGGTTAGTTTGTTTGTTTGGACGGTTGTTTATATCCATACATGCAGAAAATAGATCGTGTATTCACAAAAACTATGTGTGCGCAATAAAGGTCCTATCATCTGTGTCTGCTTTTGGCTGCATATGGGAATACAACCAAAAACATCTAAGCATGCATGCATCCAAGGCTTCCCCAATTCACGGGGCTCTGTGCTTTGTCAGATATAATGATCTACTAAGGAGCACTTTTGTTGGCAGGCGTGTTGAAGCCTGTGTGGAACTTTGGACAAGTAGTTCAGGCTTCCTCCAGAGTAGTCTTCTTCTCTCCCTCCACTCCTTGAGGAGTCATTGAGGCCAAACTCTTCACTTTTTTTCAGGCACTGTCTCATGGTCAAGTTGAGCCTAGCATAGTCCATCCTTTTTTTCCCCAGATATAGGCTAGAATGCATGCTGGACTTTTTTTCGTGTTTCCATCGTCCACCAAACTCTGACAAGTATTAGACGATCTTAAACATGCATATCTGAACTTCTGGAAGCGTGTATGCACAGGAATAGAATCAAAGCAATGGCGAGTCTATACTTGATGTTGAACCAGGCAAACCATAAAATTCCTCACCCTGGATACACCACAAGCCACAGCTGAGATTCGAACCCTCGACTTCACGGACCCACAGGGTCAAACCCTCTGTCTACTAAGCTACAGCAAGCCTCCCTCACAGTACTGTGGAAAAAAAACAACAACAAAAACAACAACCAAGGGAACAGGAGAAAAACACTTGAAAGGACGCCAAAGACCTTGACACCCAAACAACCTCTGCATGTGGCCTCGTAAAATTATGAAGAGACAAAAAAACAGCTCCTTACTCCACACCTGACTATAGCAGTGGAGAGACAACCCCTTCTCTCTCTCTCTCTCTCTCTCTCTCTCTCTCTCTCTCTCTCTCTTGTGTGTGTGTGTGTGTGTGGCTTTTCCAGCGTGGATTTTTTTTCATTAACATGCCCTACCCAGCCTTGAACGATATGAAAGGGGGGGGGGGGGGGGTCGAGCCTTAAACTATTGTTACTACCTTAAACAGACCAGAACGAATGTTAAGACTGCACAAAGAAATGCTCAGATAAGGTGTGTTCGAATCACCAGGGTTTATAATTCTCCACGTGTTTACAGACATACTGATGGTACCTTGAGGCAAACCGTGTATCCAGGTATCAAAAATTGTTGTTTGTTTAAAAAAAACCAACCATTCAAGTGTGTCTGCTATCTATCACACACTCAGGCCGGCCGGCTGGCCCCTCTGTCTGTACTACCCAAGAGGCTTGGTCGTAATCCCACTGGGGGTCTGTGCAGTAAAAGCTTAATCCCTCTTCTCTTCTGTCCGGGCTCTTGGACAAACGTGACGCTTGAGGGAGATTCTAGTCTAAAAATACCTCGGCTCACGTGCTGGCAATGACCTCAACAAGCGGACCCACGTGCGCAGGAACGTGTGCATGAGCTTGAGCCGCGTTTACAGACATAACGAATAGACAGACGTGCGCGCGGTGCGCGCGTATACACGCACACACACACACACACGCGTGCGCGCGCGTGCATATCCATGCACACACAAAAGCACGCATATGCACCCACGCACGCACACATACATTGATATTGTTGTATCATGGTGATGGGTGAGTATTATTATTATAATTGTTTGGTTTTTTTGGTTGTTGTTATTATTGTATCTCTATTATAATTATCATTACCATTGACTTATTTGACTTATTTTGCTTGCTTGATAGTTATTGTGTGAATATATTACATTTAAAAAGCGCTACTTGAAGAGTATGAGCGCATATGAGCACACGTTTGCGTGGGTGGAGGAGAGGAGGGATGTCGTTGCAGGCAATATTGTCAGTAATGACGCAATGAGTGCCTAGTATTTTCTAACGTTTTGTTCCTGTACCTTTTTTATTTTCTAAAGTATGAACGTGAAAGAATGGATGATAATAGTAGGTGAAGTAATTTGTTTGTTTGACGTTTTATGATTTCTATTTTTTTTAATTCTCATAACATTTTTTATCTAAGTGTGTGCGTGTGCCTGCGTGCGCGCACGTGCGCAGTTGTGTATGAGTGTGTTTGTGCGTGTGTATGTATGTGGGTGTAATTTGTATTTTCCAATGTATTATTTTATCGGTTTTCCTCTTTTTACTGGTTCAATTTATTGGTAAAGGTTGTAATAATTCAGTATAATCATTAAGACATTTGTTCTTAGATAGATGGCTAGATGAAAAAAAGCAAATGCATTGCTTATTCAATGTACCATCTGGAAATAAAAATTTGACTTGACTTGACTTGACACATACACGCATATACATGCGCAAACACACACACACACGCACGCACGCGCGCGCGCGCACACACACACACACACACACACTCACACACACACATCTGAGCTATCACGCATTTACCCACGCACATATAGACATATTCTTTCTCGTCTGGACTACTGTAATTCTCTCTTGGCTGGTTTGCCGGCATCATCCATCCACTCCCTTCAACGCATACAAAACTCTGCAGCTCGACTAGTCCTAAGAAAGAAAAAATCTGAACACAACACTCCTCTTTTGCGATCTCTTCACTGGCTGCCTGTCTCACAAAGAATAAAGTATAAGATTAAGACCCTTTGTTTCAAATGTCTCCACAAATCTTCACCCTCTTATCTCTGTAACTGTCTTCACCTGTACACTCCGTCCCGTTCCCTTCGTTCAGCTGCAGATACGTTGTGCTTTAGAACACCCAGATAGAAACAAACCACTGTCGGCCGTCGCTCTTTCTCTGTTTCGGTCCCTCTTCCACTTCGCCAAAAGCCTTCATTTGATTATTTCAAATCTAGTCTCAAAACGCACTTATACTCTACTTGAGATCTTCCCCTGTTATCTGTTCCTACTTCTCAATAGCTGCCTTCACCTCCACCACCCCCACCAAAGTGTGTTGTGTGTATAAATTTGATATTTGTTTATCTTGATATTTGTGGACAATTGCATGCGTGGGAATGATTTGAATGCAAGCGCTTTGATTTGTTTACTTTACAAGATTCAGCGCTATATAAATCCCATACATTATTATTATTATTATTATGTGATGGTACGTAACTAGATTACCTCCCATGTGATCAGAGCGACGTGTTACACACCTGCAAATTGTGCAGCCCTCTATTTCCTTGGGTGGTAGTTGAAAGCCGTCCATTGCATGCACTTCGCCTACACGGTGAAATGTAGAATTTATGCTGCAGCCTCTTTATAGAGGCCACATCCTAACTGTGAGTCTGTGCCTTGTTCCCTGGGGTTTGTGCAGAGATGGGACATCACATATGTCCACTCTGTTACAATTATATTCAATGTCTGTGGCGTACACTTGACTTCTGGAATATCTTACCTCCTTGTTCACATGACAGTATCGTATACATCATCATCATCTTCTTGTTCATATCATCTTCTTCTTTTCCCTTCATCTTCTTCTTCATCATATCATCTTCGTGTTCATTATCATCATGTTCTTCTTCCCCTTCATCATATCATCTTCTTTCCCTTCATCATCTTCTTGTTCATCATCATCTTCTTCCTCCTCATTTTCTTTTTCTTCCTCATCATCATCTTTTTTTCTTCATCTTCTTCCTCCTCGTCGTCATCATCTTCTTTTTCTTCATCATCATCTTCTTCCTCCTCGTCGTCATCATCTTCTTTTTCTTCATCATCATGGTCAGCTCCTTGACATCGGGGGAGCATGACGCAGTGTTCTCCAGGCTGGTCGGTCCTCATCCTGTCCCAGCAACACGACAGTGTCAAGGTCGGTCCAGACTCTTGGATGTTGGTTCTGCATCATCCAGTTCTTCATCTGTCTGCCCCTGCCATGTCTTCCTCCCTCAAGTGTTTACCGCCTGTTGTTTTTTTGTGTTTTGTTTTGTTTTGTTTTAATGTCTGTTCACTACATGGTGATTTAGACACACCCGCATTCATACCAAAGTACCTAGTATTATTACACACCCCATCTCTCTCTCTCTCTCTCTCTCTCTCTCCCTTACACGCACGCAAGCACGCACACACACACACACACACACATATATATATATATATATATATATAAAGTGAAGAATATAATATTATGACTTCAGCAACTAACATTATGAATTGCTGAGAGTCATATAAAACTTCTTGACTAGTGGCATATTTCTTACGAATATCCAAACCTCTTCTTTCATACATATCAACAAGAGTTGGGCAATCAAACAATAAATGGTGGATTGACAGGGGAATAGAACAACAACATGTTACATTGTTTGAATATTTAGTATTCCATGCATTTAATCTCAGTTTATGTATTAGAATTTCTCATTTCGTGGGCAAGGAATCTGCTGATAATGTTTTTCTATAAACATAAATTTTTATAAACTGCTGATAATGGGGTTTTTGTAGGACAGTCTTGGTGAGAGAGTTATGACGTGTTGAAATCATGCCAGCTTCCTTCTCTTTTTCGACAGCCAGAAGGGAAGATGTGGTGATGCCTTCTGTCATGACTGCCTTTCAAAGGCTTCCATTTTTGTTTCCAGTGCTGCTGTCAAGGTCCAATTCTCCCTGCCCATACTTGACTTATGCCTCTTGGTTCCTTGGGGAACATAGGGCTGCAACAACATCCCTCCAACGAACTCGGTTTGGGGAGATCCTCTTCAGCTCGGCCCGTGTCATTCCGGCTGCCTTCGTTTCTTCGTCAACACTTCTGCGCCAGGTCTGTTTTGGTCGACCAACTTTCCGCTTCCCTTGTGGATTCCAGTCAAGGGCCTGCCTGGTGACATTTGACGCAGGCTTGCGGAGTGTATGGCCGATCCATCCCCACTTCCTTAGTTTAATAATGGACTCGATTGGGGTTTGTCTGGTCCTGTCCCACAGTTGTTTGTTGGATATGACTTTCGGCCACCTGATGTTGAGGATGTTCCTGAGGCATTTGTTGGTAAAAGACCCTGCCCATACAGCAACATGGAAAAGACGAGTATTCTAAACAATTTGCAGATTCTGTTAGGAGGCTGATCTCCTTCGGTTTTTTCTCAAACCCTGCTCAACATTGCCATAGCCGAGAGCTAGTGTAACCTGTGTACACATACTATATATACAGGTCGAGAACTGAAGTGGTTTGTCCATCATCCTCACTTTCCCTATGTTTGCTCAAAGTCTTGGCTAGGGCACTACGCAGTTTGAAAAAATAATGGGACAGCCATGCTTCCAGATCAGGTGTTTACAATGCTAATATGTACACGTTATACTGTAAGGACTTTTCTTCGTTACGAAGCCTTTACGGGACACTTGGGGCAGAGTGGGCTGTTTGCCTAAAGAGTTTATCATGAGGTTAACGGACAGACTGTTGAGGATCCATGGCTGTGTCAAGCTTGTTTTTCTGCAGCCTATGTTGCCATTGTGAATGAACCGAATTTTTTTCCCTTCAAAAATCACGACCATGTTGGTGTCTGGAATTTTACAAGAACATACTTAGCTGTGATTGATGAGGAAAGGTGTTCTGCTTGTGTCGTAGGAGAACTGTACATAAGTGTGGGTGTGTGTGTGTGTGTGGGGGGGGGGGGGGGGGAGGGGGGGTGTATGTGTGTGTATGTGTGGGGGGGGAGGGGGTGTGGGGGGGTTGGTGGGTGGGTGCGGGTGTGTGTGTTGTTGTTGTTGTGTGTTGCTGTTGTTGTTGTTGCTGCTGCTGCTGCTGCTGCTGCTGATGCTGCTGCTACGGCTGCTGCTTTGATTGGGGGGGGGGGGGGGGGGGGGGTTTGCAAGATATAGCGCTGTATAAATTCCATGTATCATTATTATTATGACGATGATGAGGATGATATTTTTGCTGCTGTTTACCCATCCATCTCTCTATCGTTTTTATTTTCATTTGAAATCTGATATGCGGAAAGAATTAACATTCTGCCGGCTTGGAACACACACGTGGTCATGCACGACACTTAA
>CM054159.1:8367927-8410427 GCA_028751875.1 Rapana venosa | reverse complement strand
AAGAGCATTTAAACAAATGATAATAACTACTTCTAAGTAATATAAATAGTACATGTAAAATACCATATATAACAGCACAACATCCTGTATGTACCTACCCCAGTGTTTACAATGTCACAACCTGGTCGCCAGATAAAGAACACACACACACACACACCATAACACACACACACACACACACCACACAACACACACAACAAACCACACACACACACACGCAACACACACACCACAACCACACACACACCACAACACACACACAAACACATACACACACACCACAACACACCACCACACAACACACACACCATAACACACACACCACAACACAACACACACACAACACAAGACACAACACAAGACACACACACACACACACCACAACACACACACAAACACACACACCACAGCACACACACCACAACACACACACCATAACATACCACAACCACACACACCACACCACACCACACACCACAACACACACCACACACACAACACACCACACACACACCACACACACACACACCACAACACACACACCACACTACACACACACCACACCACACACCACACACACAACACAACACACACATCACACACACACACCACAACACCACACAAACCACACAACACTACACACACACACAACACACCACACACACATACACACCACACACCACCAACACCAAACACACTACACATACACACCACAACACAACACACACCACAACACACGACACAAAACACACAAACATGCAGACACACACAACACACACACCACAACACACCACACATACACACCACACACACACACACACACCACAACACACAACACACAGACACACAGACACCACACAGAGACACACACACCAAAACACACCACACAACACACACACACACCGTAACACACCACACACTCACAACACACACCACACACACACCACAACACACACACACTCCACAACACACACACATCACACACACATACACACACGCACTCACATGCAATACACCACACACAACAACAACACAACACAACACACAACACGCACACACATACACACCACAACACAAACACTCACAACACACACACTCACCACAACATACGACACAACACACACACACACACACATACACACCACACAACAACACACACCACAACACACCACACACACACACCACAACACACCACAACACACACCACAACACACAACACACACACACACGCACGCACGCACTCACACACACACACATACAATACACACACACACTCACACACACACATACAATACACACACACACACACACACAACAACACACCACACACACACACACACACACACACACACCACACACACAACACACAACACAAAAGGAAGGTGGCAGGTTAAGACGTTCGCCTGCCAACAAGTAAATCGTGAGGTTCTGGGTTCGATTCCCAGCCTCGCCCTTTCTTCCCAGTTTGATAATTAAAACAAATCGAACTGAATGTCAAAGTCCCTCGGATGAGACTATAACCCGAGGCCCCGTGTTCGAACGCATGCAGAACATCTTGCGCACACGTTAAATCCTGTTCCGCTTTTCGGAAGAGTAGGCCATTGTGTGCGGGTGGAAACAGATGACAAAATTTACAAAACCGCATACGCACGGGGACTGGATGTAAAAAGCACATGTGTGCTTATTCCATTATCCTCGATATAAAAGAATTAAATTTTTTTTTAATTAAAAAACCACCACAACACACGACACAACACAACACACACAATACGCACACACACACACAACACACACACAATACACACACACACACATACACACACACACGACACAACACACACACACCACAACAACACACACACACAACACACACACACACACACACCACAACACACACACACACACACACACACACACACACACACACACACACGACGATTTTTTGTAATAAAGAAGTAAGTAGTCATAAAGATTTACAAAAGTTATGGAAAAAATTTAATGACATGAAACATGGAATTTGTTTACCCCAGTATCCTATTAAAATTAAAAATACTGATTTCCCAAATAATTCAGATAAAGGTGAAGCTTTTATTGATATGTTTGCAACTACAATGAGTGATGAAGGTCTACCTATTGTTTCCCCCCAGTGCCTCACGTTCACCACATTCCTTCAAATCAAAATCCACAAATGAAATGAAGTTCATAAAAGTTCATCACACAAATGTCCAACAATCCATCACTTACTAAAAAAAGTACCCGCACACTTAAACAACTAAAATACTTCATTGTTTTCCCTCTGAAGGGCTATAACAAAACTGGCTGTCTGAGGATGCCAGCAATCGTCTTCGTTTCTCATCTCATACTTCTTCTCGTCCTCCTCCACCCTTCTCCTAGACTATCCCTCCTTCTTCCCGCATATTCCCCTATTGGTAAGAATGCGTAGTGCCTATCTTTGCTACTCCTCCCAAACCTCGATCACCCCTTCAGCCAACCACACCAACTTCTTCTTCCCCCCCTTTCTACTAACTTCCTCTCCTCATCTCACAACCCTCTACAACTCCTACCCTCCTAACCTGTCATAACAACCAAACTCCTTTACTTCCTTCCTTTTCTTCTTTCTTCTCTTTCTTCCTGCTGCTGCTGCTAGCTCCTCCCCTAACTACACTCCTCTCGCTGATCTCGCTCCTGCACCAGGATCGCTCACACTCATTTAACCTCAACCAATTACTTATAGAACCTTCTCTCTTCTTCTTCTACTTCTTTCTTCTTCTTCTTCTTAACTTCTTCTTTCTTCTACTTCATCGTCTCATTCCCCTAACTGATAAATGCGTAATTGCCATAGTCTTTCTTTTTCTCGCTCCTCCTCCTCATCTTCTTCTTCCTCTTCCTTCTCCTCCTTCCTCCTCGTCTTTTTTTCTCCTCCTCCTCCACCCTCCTCTCCTCACTCCTTCTTCTCCTCCTCCTCCCTCCTCTCCCCTCCTCCTTCTTCTCTCCTCCTCCTCCTCTTTCTTCTCCTCCTTTCTCTTCGTCCGCATTCCCTACTGGATAGAAATCGTTGTACCTAGTCTTCTTCTCCTTCCACCTCCTCCTTTCCTTCTTTCTCTCCTCCTCCTCCTTCATTTCCTTCTCCTCACTCCTCACCCTCCTTTTTCCTCCTCCTTCATCCTCCCTTAGTTTTTCTTTCCCTCTTCTTCCCCTTTTCTTTTCCTCCTTCCTTTCTTTTCCTCCCTTCTCTCCTTCCCTTTCCCTTCTTCTCCTGTTTTTTCTCTTTCCCTCTTCACCCTCAATTTTTCCCCTCTTCTTCCTCCCCTTTTCTTTTTCCCTTCTTTTTCTCGCTGCCACAATAGACTCCTTCTTCTCCTCCCCTCCTTCTTCTATACTTTACCTCCTCCCTTTTTCTCCTCCACCTTCTTCTAACATCCTCCTTTCTTCTCCTCCTCCTTTTTTCTCCTCCACACCTTCTTCTATTCTACTCCTCCTCCTCCTTCTTCCTCCTCCTCTCCTCCTCCTCCTGCTGCTCTGCTCTCCTCCTCCTAACTCCTTCTTCCTTCAACTCTTTCCGCATTCCCTACTAGTAAATGCGAGTGCCTCGACTTCTTTTCTTTCTTCTTCCTCTCTCCTATCCTCCTCTTCCCTTCTTTCATCTTCCTTCTTTCTTCTTTTTCTCCTCCTCCTTCCTTCTTCTTCTCCTACTCCTCCTTCCTCCTCCTATTCTTATCTTATTCCGCTCAGCTTTTCCCCTACTGGGTAGAATGCACGTTACTGCTGACTTCTGCTACGACACGCTTATGCAGTTTCGAACTGAAGGCCGTCTCCACATTGCCTCAGCTGACACATTTCGACTTCAGGGCTCTAGCTCATTAAAAAACGTTCCGTTAAGAAAATATTTCCAATGTGCCTGAAAAAAGGCAGGAGAATGGGCTGGGTAGGCAGAAAATGAAGAGAGAAGAGAGAGAGATAGAAAGAAGAGAGAGAAGAGAGAGAGAGAGAGAGAGAGAAGAGGGAAAGAGAGATTGAAGAGAGAGAGGATAGAGAGAAGAGAAGAGAGAAAGAGGAGAAGATAAGGAAAGTGAAGGAAAGAGAGTGAGTGGAACGAAGAATAGAGGAAAACTCGAACTCGAACCTCGAACTCGAAAGAATTTTATTTAGCACAAAAAGGCCATTGGCCCATACATGAAGAGGGTTCAAACTGCTTATATTTTAGTGAAAGTAACACACACCACACACAAAAAATAACCAAGTGTTAGTGGTATACCCACGAACCTACGCAATAAAAAAAAAAAATTAGTTCCAAAAATATATGACTTAAGAAAAACCAAAAATCTCTTATTCTAAAAGAAAAGGCTTAACACAAATATATACCAATACTCGCACAAGCTCGAGGTTACTACATGCCATGCGTAACAGAACCCTCAATAAATTAGGCTTCTATATACTTACCCGGAAGTAAGTCTGTCTTAAATCTTCTAATACTGACACCTCACACAAAATGTCACTTCATTTCCACTGTTTGCCTACATAATGGGGCAATAGCAAAACTTAGATCATCATCATCATTTCTATATAAGCTCAATATTATGATCAATTATTCGGATAACACCATGTCTAAAAATAAAAAATTGTAGACAAAAATTTCTTTTCAAATGTACGGATACATAATCAAGCTTTAGAGATAAGTTTGACAGTCGAGACTAGAGAGAGAGAGAAAGGGGGGTGGGGAAGAGAGAGAAGAGAGAGAAGAAGAGAGAGAGGAGAGAAAGAGAGAAGAGAGAGAGAGAGAGAGAAAGAAGAGAGGGAGAAGAAGAGAGGGAAGAGAAGAGATAGAGATTCTAGTACAGAATTTTTGCAGGAGGTGCTAAACTCCTGACAAAAAAAAACCGGCATCCTATAATACAAAAGAGATTTAAAACAAATGATAATAACAACTACTTCTAAATAATATACAATAGTACCATGTAAAAATTACCGATAATATAACAACGTCACAAACATCCAGTATGTACCATACCTCATTTGTTTACAAATGTCACAACCTGAGTCGCCAGCTAAAGAACAACACAACACACAACACACCACCATCACACCCATACACCCACACACACCACACACAACCACACAACACACACAACAAACCACAAACACACACAACTACAACAAAAATAAACTTGCCAACACAGCACATCCCACAAACACAACACACACACCACAACACACACACAAAAACACATACCACACACCACAAACAACACACACCGAAAACACAACACACACCACCAAAACACACACAAACATAAACCACAACACAAAACACAACACACGAACACAGACACAACACAAGAACAAAACAACACACACAATCAAAACCACAACACACACACCACACACACACACACCACACACACACACCCACAACACACACAACAACACCATACACATACCACAACACAAATAACATTCGCCAGCACAAACACAAACATCCACACCACACCACACACCCCAACACACACCACAAACACACAACACACCACACAGACAGAAGCAAAGCAAAACACACCACACTACCACACACCACAACACACACACCAACACTCACACTCACCACACCACAACTCCACTCAAAACCACACCACCAACACACACAACACACCACACACACCAACAACACACACAAACCACACAACACACACAACACACCACAACACACCACTCACAAAAACATACACACCACACACACCACAACACACTACACATACACACCACAACACAACACACACAACATCAACACATCACACAACACACACACCACAACACCACCACACAACACACCACACACACAAATAACACACACTCCACAACACCACAACACACAGACACACACACCCACACAGGAGACACACACACCAAAACACAAACCACACAACACACACCGTAACACACCACACACTCACAACACACACCGACTCACACACCACAACACTCAATCACACCTCCACACACACACACATACACACACATACACACACGCACTTCACATGCAATCAATACACACACAAAAACACAACAACTACACACTAACACCAACACGCACACACATACACACCTCAACACAAACACTCACACCACACACACTCACACACCACACCACAACATCACGACCCAACACACACACACACACACATACACAACCACACAACAACACACACAAACCACAACCACCACATAAGCCACACACACCACAACACACCACAACACACACTCACCAACACACAACACACACACACACGCACGCAAACAAAAAACAGAGAATCACGCACGTCACACCACACACAAAAAAATTACAAGACACACACAACTCACTCACACACACACATACAATACACACACACACACTCAAATAAAACACAACAACACAAAAACCACACAACACAACACACACACACCACACACACACACACACACAACACACACACACAAAAGGAAGGTGGCAGTAAGACTTTTCGCCTGCCAACTAGTAAATAAATCGTGAGGTTTCTGGTTCGATTCCCAGCCACGCCCTTTCTTCCCAGTTTGATAATTAAAACACATCGAACTGAATGTCAAAGTCCCTCGGATGAGACTATAACGCCGAGCCACCGTTTCGAACGCGATCAGAACACTTTGCGCACTACGTTTAAATCCTGTCCCCTTTGCGGAAGAGTTAGCCATTGTGTGCGGTGGAAACAATGACAAATTTACAGAACCGCATAGCACAAGGACTGGAGTAAAAGGCACGATGTGTGCTTATTCCATTATCCTCGATATAAAATAATTAAATTTTTTTAAAATAAACAAACAAACACAACACAAAAGACGACACAACACAACACACACAATATACCACTACACACACACAACACACACACAAAATCACACACACACACATACACACAAGCATGGATTAAAACATCACACATACACACAAACAAACCACACGACACAACACACACCCACCACAACACAACACGACCACAACACACACAGACACACACATACAATATCATGAAAAACCACAACTCCCACACCAACAAAACAAAAGCACAACACACACACACACAAAACACACAAACCCAAAACTACTAACACACACACACACACACACACACACACACACACACAAACGCAACATGTTTTAGTATAAAGAATAAGTAGTCATAAAGATTTACAAAAAGTTATAGGAAAAAATTTATGACATAAAACATAGAATTTGTTTTTACCCCAGTATCCTTATTAAAATTAAAAATTCTGATTTTCCCAAAAATCAATAAAGGTGAAGCTTTTTATGATATGTTGCACTACATTAGTATGAAGGTCTGTTCTCAAACACAGAGTTATGTTCAGTATTAAGAAATGCAAAAAGATAATATAACATACCATTGCTGTGATACACTTACATCAATGCTCCATTACTCCTGCAAGAGGTCAAATTCATTCAATCCCTTAGTAATAAAAAAGACATCATATGGAAATAATGCTGTTTCTATGAAATGTTAAAACATTTACCTGATAACTACTGATTCACTATTACACGAACTATTTCAAAAATCTGGGCAGAAGGTAACTTCCCTCTATATGGAAGCATTCAATAATTATTCTATATTAAAACAAGGAAAGTCAAAGAAACAAAAATAGCTATAGACCCATTTCATTAACATCAAATACAGGAAAGCTAATGGAAAAAATCAATTTTGAATAGACTGTTGTATACTGTACAAGAATAAATCCTTCCATTAATCAGGTTAGGTTCCTAAAGGCAGGTCAATTATTGACACATTTGGTTTAAAGCTAACTACACAAATCAACAACTATCAGTTTGAACGAAAAAAAATATTCTGGCTACTTTCTTGATGTCCAATAAAGCATATGACCAAGTCTGCATGCAACGATTTCTATACAAACTTAAATCATTGGCTTGTCTGGTCATATTTACTTTTATTTTAAACACTTTTCTAGTGCAGAAGTATCAGAGCAAAAATTGAAAAACTATTCCAACCCAAGATTTCCTCAAATGGTATACGCCCATAGGTTTCTTCTGTTATTGCTCCTTATATCTTTAACATTTTGACTTATGACCGTACCTAGTTCGTTATCGAATAATGTTGTCCTTGCTCAGATATCAATGACATTTCATGTGATGGAGACAACAAGAAAAGTCAATCCAAAAAGCAAATTACAACTATACTTAAGAAAGTATATCAGCTTGACTTGCTAACTTAGTACTTAATTTAAAAAAATTGGGGGGTAGAAAATTTTAAAAAAACTGTCTCCAGAGAAAAACTAACATTGGTGCTCTTTAAAATGGAGCGATATTCACCCTTCCTTGCCAAAGTTCAAACTCCACGACAGTACTTGATACAAATTTGTTTTTAAATTTTTGGGGGCATAAATATATATCTCACTTCAAAACGTACTATGGAATAGCCATATGAATTTTGTTAATAAAACCAGAAAGACCATAAATTTATAAAAGTTATGGTAAACAGCCATGGCCCAAACGTCACCGATCTTAAAACATCTGTCCTTGCGCTATTTCGTTCTAAACTGACATACGGTCAACAAGTCTTTTTACTGCCACCAAAATATTTCCTGAAAAAACTAAAAGAGTCTGATGTACAGCTTTTCGCCTTGCATTGGAGTACCAATCACATGCTTCGTCCTTAGGAACATACAAAGAAATAGGAGTTCTGCCTTTGGATGATATCGCGAATTGATGCTGGCAAAGTACATTGTAAGAAGCTCAACTCCCGAAAACAATATCGAACATGAATCTATGTGAGATCGGATGAGCATTTTCCTAAAAGAGCCAAAAATATTTGTTCTCTTACAAAAATTGGCACTTTCACGGCAGATCTTTTTAAAAAGTCAAAAGTTAACCCCAGAGAAACGAAATTGTCACGCCTTATTTATCCCCTGTCCTCCATGGGAACTTCAAAGAGCTTTTTTTGATATCATCGTTTACCTGTTAAAAAAGAAAAGGGAGTAAAATTCTCAGTATTCATGTGAAGGAGCACATAATAAATAGCTACCCTTCACATCTTAAAATCTATACCGATGGATCTCTTCAAAATTTGCACTGATGGAGGTGCAGCTTTCGTCTTTCCCCTCCTTAAAGGTTGAAAAGTTGTACCATATTGGAAGAATCATTCTTTTTTCAGCAGAGTTAACTGCCATTCTGAGGGCTTTACATTACTTAATTGATTTTCCCTCGGACTATTTTACAGGTATTGTTATGTTTGATTCAAAATCTGTGTTACAATCTCTTAAAAATCTGGGTCAAATATTAAACATGATCTATATAACTAAAATAAACCATATTATCACTTTTCATATTAAGAGGCACTAGTGTCACTTTTGCTGGGTACCATCGCATTGAATATCTTTTATAAAGAAAAGGTGATAGAGCAGCTAAAAATGCGGCAGCAAATCAACTCTGTCCTGTCTTGAATCCCAAATGTCAATTCATGAGATTTATATCCCCTTGATAGAAAGTGTTGCGGGAGCATGTTAGGAAAAACAAAAAGGGATGGGGGTTTTCCCATGGTACCATTTCTATTTTTGATCTAAATTTCTTTTCTATTCTCGTTTTGGGTTAGATAAATTACGCCAAAGGCCATTTCATAAGTCTTATTAATAGACTGAAGTTAAATGCTTTCCATAAAAAAATTTCTAGAAATGTGCATTGTGTGTGTGGTGGGGCAATCTCAAACATTCATATTCTTTTCGAATCCCAAAATGTTAAAAAAGCAGCTGCCCACCATTCGTGAGAGATCTTTGCAAAAGGTTTTGAAATCTCCATTGCTCTGTGAAATTGCGTTGCTGTTTGAAAGAGGGGTTTTTGTTAGTAATTTGCTTTTGTACAAGTAAGTATGTCATTTTTTGATTTGAAGCATAGGCATTCTACCCACCATGGTATAGTTTTCGAAATTGTTACCTTTTTATTTCCCATTGTTCTTTTAAGCATGGAATACTTGAAATGTATCTTTTGATCTGTTGTAGTTTAATTAGCTATTTATTCATAAGGTAAATTCATTTCTTTCATTGTATTATAGTTACAGTAGTTAGTTCCTTAACCCTTTTTTTCTGAATTGTTTGCCTTTTTGTGTCTAATATCACTTAATGTGAATAGACGTTAAATTGAAGAACAACACAGGACGGATGACGTCATTACATGGCGACAGTAACCAGCTGCTGAAATTTGCTGTGTGCTAAATCAAGTTTGATGTACAAACATGACTAAGAATCGACGTCTACGTTCAGCATCGGGTTGCTTGGAGACCCATGCAAAAGAAAAAAGTAAGGGGCCTACTGAACAAGATGGCAAAGGGGTTTCCCTACAACCACAACCAGCCGGGACATCGAAAACCGTTCAGTTTGCAGTCACAAGGGTAACCAGTGACCACCAACTTAACGTTCCTGACACCAAGCTGACAGCTCCCTGGCAGACCAAAAGCAGGTGATCATGTCACTCTGTGATAAGATCACCTCTTTAGAGAAAACTGTGGCTGACCAGGGGCGTCTTCTAGCTTCCTACTGTGCCGACCACAAGAAAAGAAGGCCTGCAGAAACGCCCAGTGAGACACAGACTGACTCACCTGACTCACCCGCTTCCCATCCCTCCTCACCAGTAACCACATACGCGGAAGTGGCGAAACGATTGCCATCATTACCCAGCACTGAAATCCAACAGAAAAGGTCAGTGGCTAAAGACATTTTAAAACAAAACATTCAGAAGCCAGACCAGTTGCGTAGAAAGATGGGTGTGACGAAAATGAATTGGCATGACGTCAAATCAAGTTCTAAGTTGAAGGACCAAACTTCTGGTTTTCCCACTGTGCTTTTAGCTCATGACTCTATTCTAGGCGGAGTCAACAGCAGTCGGCTAGTCTGTCCTATGGCTTGAATGTTAAAAAATTAAAACATCTGACATTGACCACATCTCCCACTTAAAGGATTGGAAGATTGATGCCAAGGACCACAGTGCATCGTTATCCACTGTGGTATAAATTGATCTGAAAACAACAGATTCACATCAGGCCAGTCAGAAATGGTCAACATGTAAAAAATGTGATCCCTCATTCCCGAAAACCAAAATTGTCATCAGAAAAATTTTGCCCCCGTAAAAGATATTATATTCAGATGAAGGCTGATATATTTAATGCTGTTACTTGTTCTGAAATTTTTTAATTTGAAAAATGTTTCCTTCATTTCCATGCCAAATAAAGACTCACTACTACCAAATTCAAAGACTCCTGCTCTGAACACCCAGGGGTCCAGCATTCTTGCCAAAACATCGGCAGGCATGTGCATGCTTTAGTCTGGGAAAACCCCAAGAAGAAAACCAAGACGTTGGGTTTACAACAAATGTTTACCAGTCACCCGATCCACCTATGTCTCTGAAAATTACCAGCTACAGCCAGCCTCCAGCCAGGGGCCTTTTTCACTTCCAATGTCCCATTCCCTTGGTGGAGACAGCAAGACACCAACTACTTTTGATTTGTCTGAGAAACGTGATGCATTTGTACATCCTTGTAGTGCAAAGCTTAGCTGTGGTGTTTATTTAGTTTTTACTATATCAAGTAGATCTAGCTGTTTTACTTGACTCAGTGTGCAGTGTTTATCTTTTGGCAACAATTTTAGTCACATAATTGTTAACTTTAATTTGTTTAATGTTTTGTTTTTTTGCAATTTAGAGTTGATTGTTGTTGTTTTTTTTAATCTTTTTTTGTATATTTTTAAAAATTGATTCCGTACTTTAAAATGCCTACCCGATCTAGATCTAAAAAGTCCAACGTATTGAAACTAATGCAGTGGAATGCTAGATCTATTTCCACTAATTTACATTATCTAATCCAACATCTTTCCAACAATAAGTACCCAAGTCCTTGTGTTACAATCCCTGAATGAACCAGGATAAACTACCTAAGCTGCCTGGTTACTATTATCCACCCGTCATCAAAGTGATGCTGCTACCAAAATCAGTGAGCTATTACATTTAAGAAGGGTGGTTACTGCACATGTCCTCACCATGCTAACCAGGTCATAATTATAATCATGTGCAGCACGCCAAAAAAATTTGGGGAAAATTAATAATAAATAAATGTATCTGTATACCCAACTAGGGGACCTAATGATATACACTGATGGATACACACTTAAGTAAGAAAAATGGTTTATAGCAGGAGATTTTAATGCACATGTCTTTTTGGGATAAAGACTGTGAAAAAATATCTCATAATCAGCTTTGTAGAATAAACATTTGTTGATTCCTGCCTGTTACTTACTAAATGATGGCAGTGTTACTAGAATCCCCGACATTTGCTAGTCACGAGGGATCAGCCTTAGAATCTATCGCTAATATCTCCCGCATTAGCTCCAGAATGTGAGTGGTCAACGTAATTGACACCCTTGGCAGCCGATCACCTGCCTGTCATTACAACGCTTAGTGGACGACAGCTTTCTGTGGGCACCCAGGAAGACAAAATTCCAAAAATTTAATTACAAAAAAGCAGACTGGGAAGGAAAAAGTTTGAAAGCATCCTGAAACTTACAACACAGACAGCTTTAAAAATGACAACATAGACCATTTATATTCCCGTTTTATGAGACAATTATTCATGTGCCCCTTTGTCTAAACCCCAAAATAAATACCCTAAAAAACAAATAAACATCTGGGAAATATCTGGTGGACACCCGCATTTTGAGGAAGCAGTAAAAAACAAACGCTTAATGTATAAATTTTATTTAAAAGATAAAACGTCAGAAAATAATGTAAAACAGAAACAAGCAAAAAATTACTTAACCTTGTTGGGAGCTCAGGCAAAGAGAGAACTTTGGACTTCTTTTTTTGCCACTGAAATTTTAATCATAAAGATCTTTTAAAAAGTTTGGGATAAGTATCAAAGAAATGAAAAAAGGTGTAAGTTTACCAACTTGTTCAGTGCAATTGGAGAATAAAGAATTTCCATCAAACATAGAAAAGCAGAGGCCTTTGCAGACATTTTTTTTTGCATCAATGCGTCTTGAAGGGTTGTCACTTAAACGCAGGAACTACAGAACAGATGAAGAAAGTAAAACAGAACGTACTGACCCAGTCTTGGACAAGGTTCGTGCATTAATGCTCCAATTTCACTTGACGAAGTAAGAGATGCGTTACTATTCTTTTCTAACAAGAAAATGTCTGTCGGGTCAGATGCAATTTCTAATGACATGTTCAAACATTTACCAACAAATTTCATTTATCTACTCCACAAAATCTTCAATAAATGTTGGATCGAGGGAGGTATGCCAGTAAAGTGGAAAGGGGGTCCATTGTCATTCCAGTTATAAACAGGGAAAGCTAATCTGACAAACCAGCTACAGACTAATTGCTTTGACCTCTCAAAACTGGCAAGCTAATGGAAAGAATTATTCTAAAAAGGCTGATGTATTTCTGCCATAAAAAAAAAAATAATCCCTGTCAATCAAGCGGTTTTCAAAAAATAAAAACTGCCATAGATAATTTGGTTAAACTATCAACACAAGTAAAAATGCAGTTTGCAAGAAGAAAGAATGTTCTTGCAACATTTTTTTTTATTAGAAAGGCATATGACCAAGTTTGGCATGTAAATTATTAGGTAAACTAAAGAATATGGGTGTTTTGGCATTGTATTTTTATATCAAAAGTTTTCTAGCAGACAGAAAATTCAAGTAAGAGTGGCTAAATCATATTCAAGTGTTAGATTGCTTCATATGGGAATACCCCAAGGTTCTGTGATAGCTCCTATCCTATTTAATATCTTTCTGCATGATCTCCAATGAATTTATCAAAGGGGTATTATCTTAGTACAATATGCGGATGTATATGCATGTGGAAAAGAATGTTACTATGAAAAGTAATACACCCCAAAAGAGCGTTAAATTACATAAAAAGGGTATATCAAGCCGCTTGATAACATCGACAAATATATGCTTGAAAATGGATTTACGTTGTCCACAGAAAAAACTCATTTTTTGCTTTTTAATAATGGCAAGTAATCCGGAGGAACTACCAAGATTTAAGATTGGGACTGAAATAATGAATACAAAAATACAATAAAGTTCTTAGGGGTTATTCTAACTTCAAAAACTAACTTGGAATACACATATTGAGCATTATTAACAAGGCAAGAAAGGCATAAACTTACTGAAGATAATTAGTAAACAGTTTGGGGACAAGCATATTCAATTTAAAATGTTTAGCTACATTCTTGTTCTTCGAAATTATCATACGACAAGAAATTCTTTTTCAGCTCCCAAAATCTTTACTTAAAAAAGCTACAAAGTGTAGACTGCAAAGCTTACAGGCTTGCACTTGGATTCCGTATCATGCATCAGCTCTGGGAACGTACAATGAAGTTGGTAAAATTGCCTTTGGATTTATTACCGTCAACTAGCATGTGCCAAATATGTTCTTAGAAACAGAAAAACTGATAATTTTATTTCTGAGGAAGTAGAAATAAAATCTGAACTACAGTTTCCTAAAAGAGCAAAAAATATATCTTCTTAATGCCCATTACACATTATGTCTGATTTAGTGGAAAATTCTAATGTCAATCAACACAGAATGGACAAACGAGAGGCAAATATTACCTTTTCCATCGTGGGAGATGAATAGAGCATACTTCGACATAGAGGTAACAATGCAAAAAAGAATGAGAATCTGAACATTATGGTTTCTGATGTTCGATCCCACATTCCATCATAAGTATTTTCATCATTTACAAATTTATACAGATGGATCACGTCTGGATAATCAAGAAACAGGTTTTAGCTTTTGTTATACCTCCTTTAAAAAATTGAAAAATCATTCTTTGTTGGTAAACATCATTCGATTTTTACGGCGGAATTAGTAGCGTCTTAATGGCTCTAAATTATGTTCTTGATTTGCCATTTTGGGATATTTCAAATCCTTATTTGTGGTTTATTCTAAGTCGGTATTGTATGCTTTAAAATCCTTGTGGGACAAGAAAACTTCAAATATTGCATTAGAGATTAATCATATCATACACCTTTTAACCTTAAAGGGCATTTTAAATGTCACTTTCTGTTGGGTGCCTTTCACACAGTGGATTCTTTCCAAATGAGTGGGCTGATTTGAGCTGCTAAAAGAGGTGCAAAAGCCATAAACGGAAATTCAGCAACATTGCACGTGCCTTTATCATTACAAGAGGGCTACCACATATTAGGGAAAAAACATCATGGAATAAGGTCACAAAAAAACGTATCACCTAAAAGAGAGATTTCTAAACAGATCTGTCATTTAAAACTGATAAAGCGATGGTCGTGAGCCATCTAAGGCTTCTCAAATATCTCCACAGCAAGAGATGATTAGAATAGTTTTGTTTTATAGAATAAAACTTATGCCTTCGTAACAAATTTAGTAAGAAACAGTAAATGTCTATGTGGTGAAATATTTCTAATACTCATATAATATTTGAATGTAAGAATACGAAAGCTTTTTTAAACCCCAATTTTTCTGAAAACTCCCTTAGAAGCATATTCAATAATTTGAATTTGGCATTTGATATTGCAAAAGGTCTCTGGCATAGTCCTATAGGACATTTGTTATAGTTTCATTAACGTTAATCACTTTTTATGTTTTTTCTTTCGGTGATGTTTTTTTTTAAATACTTTTTATTGTATCTTTTGCTTTGCGCGGTTTCTTTTCATGATTAGACTACTTTTCCCCCCTCGCATTTTTCAGTAGGGCCTCTACAACCACCTCAATTATCATACACCCCTTGTATACATTTTTTTTTTCTTTCTCGTCTAATATCACTGAGAGTGAACAGACGTAAATGGAAGACAAACACAACAACACACACACACACACACACACCACACACACACACACACACCACACACACACACACACACACACACACTGTCAAACTCCTACGAAAGGACATCATGTCGCTTTAAAACCCTACAACCGTTTTTAGCGACGATGGACATACCACTGCATTCTGGCCGGCAGCAAAAACCCCTCTACAATCCTTAGTTGGTCTGTGCCAGGGGTGATGGTGATGGCGATAGTGACGGTGACGGTGATGGTGATGATGATAGTTATAGTGATAGTATGGTGATGGCGATGGCGATAGTATGGTGATGGTGATAGTGATGATGATGGTGATGATGATGGCGATAGTGACGGTGATAGTGATGATGATGGTGATAGTGATGGTGATGGTGATAGTGATAGTCATGATGATAGTGATGTTGGCGGTGATAGTGATGATGACGGTGATTGTGATTATGATGGTGATGATTATGGTGATGGTGATAGTGATTATGATGTTGATGGCGATAGTGATGATGATGATAGTGATAGTGATGATGATGTTCATGGCGATAGTGATGATGATGTTGGAAGTGATAGTGGTGATTATGTTGTAGTGATGGTGACGGTGATGGTGATGATTTGTTGATGGTGATAGTGATGATGGTGATGGTGATGGTGACGTTGGTAGTGATGATGTGTGGTGATGGTGATAGTGATGTTGATAGTGATTGGATGTGATAGTGATGATGATGGCGGTAGTATGATGATGGTGATGGTGATAGTGATGTTGATGGTGATGGTTATGGTGATAGTGATGATGACGGTGATGGTGATAGTGATGTTGATGGTGATGGTTATGGTGATAGTGATGATGATGGTGATAGTGATGATGATGGTGATAGTGATGATGGTGGTGTGTGATGGGATGGGATGATGATGGTGGTGGTGATGGTGGTGATAGTGATGATGATGTTGATGGCGATAGTGATGATGATGTGTGATAGTGATGATGGTGTTGATGGCGATAGTGATGATGATGGTTGGTTTGTGATAGTTGGTGATGGTGATGGTGATGTGTGTGATGATGTGGTGATAGTGATGATGATGGTGATAGTGATGATGATGGTGGTGATAGTGATGATGATGGTGGTAGTGATGATGATGGTGATAGTGATGGTGATGGTTGATAGTGATGGTGATAGTTATGGTGATAGTTGGTGATGGTGATAGTGATGGTGATGAGTGATGGTGATAGTTATGGGGATGGTCATGTTGGCACCTAAGAACAAAAATGACGTTATTGGTGTGTGTTTTTCTGTTTTGTTTTAGGGATTTGTTGCTTTACAAGATTCAGCGCTATATAAATTCCATACATTATTATAATATATATATATATATATATATATTATATATAATATATATATATATATATTATATATATATGCATTCATACATACACACACACACACACACACACACACACACACAATCACGACTGCGTGCTATATATATATATATATATAATAACATACATACATACATACATACACACACACACACACACACACACACACACACACACACACACACACAATCTCACGACTGCGTGCTGAGCACATTACTGTACGGTGCGAGAGCTGGACTCTATACGCCCGACAAGAACGCAGGCTCAACACCTTCCACCAACGCTGCCTCAGAAGGATCCTTGGCGTCACATGGCAGGACCATGTTCCCAACAAAGAGATCCTGGAAAGGGCAGGAACAACTCAGCATGTTTGCCCTGCGCATCAAGAGACGTTTGCGCTGGCTTGGCCATGTCACCGCATGCATGACGGCAGACTGCCTAAAGACATTCTGTACGGTGAGCTTGCCACCGGCTCCAGACCAACAGGAAGGCCAATGCTTCGATACAAAGATGTGTGCAAGCGGGACCTGAAGGCGGGTGGCATTGCACCAGCAGGCCTTGAAGCACTGGCAGCAGACCGCAGCAGATTGGCGAGCCACTACCAGGTCGGCCATCAAGACAGCAGAGCAGAAAGAGGGAGGAGCAGTGGGAGGACAGACGAGCACGCAGACATCGGAGAGCGGATGTCGCACCATCAGACAACTCCGTCTTCACATGCAATACCTGCAACAGGATGTGCCGCTCCAGGATTGGGTCTCAGAAACTTCGGCGCTGTCATTTCTGTCGTGATGTGTCGATTCAGTCTTAACAGTAATAACAATAACACTAGATATTATCATGAAAAAAAAGGATAATGATAATGATGAGAAAAGAATGATAATAATGATGATTGGAATAATATGATAATGAGGAAAAGAAGAAGGATAACTGATGTATTGTTCGTTGGTGGTGATATGTTGATGATAGGATGATGCGATGATGATGATGGTGATGGTGTGGTGGTGGGGGAGGTGTGTTTGGGGTTGGGGGTGGTGGAATTAGGTGGTAGTGGTAGTGGAACAGTCGTAGTAGTAGTAGTAGTAATAGAGTAGAACTCGGTTATAAGGAGTGCTCGGGGACCGAATATTTTACTCCTTATTAACCGAGGTCTTATAACAGAGTTCTCGGATATAAGGAGTACCTAAGCCCAATACCTTATAACGGACCTTTTGCCGGTATTCGGTGTCAGAATCAGCACTCTCTCTCATCTCTCTATCTCTCTCTCTTCTCTCTCTCTCTCTCTTCTCTCTCTCTCCTCTCTCTCTCTCTCTCAGTCCCCCTGTCTTTCCATTCCTCCTCCCGTCCCCCCCCTCTCTTCTCCTCTCTATCAGGTCCCCTGTCTCTAGACTCTATGTCTTTAGCCCCCCCCCCCCCTCTCTCTCTCTCTCTAAGTCTGTCACCCACACACAAACACACACAGAGACGAAGATGCAGAAGAAAAAAGAGAAGAAGAAGAAGAATGCCTTACCTTTGCATCTGTAACCCATTTTAGTATATTCTGATCGGACCTGTCTAATGTGGCAGATCTCGGACTTTTTACGAGAAGATCTTCCGAACCTTGAAACTGGTTCAAGTATCTTGGCGATCCTGGCAATATGTTACCTAGTGTAGTGCGTGACACCGCGTACGGTGTGGTGCACTCGTCTCTTAGCTCAGTGTCTGTCCACTTGACGCTTTAGGAGGGTGTATATGCTCATAGCTTCGTATCTGAGATGTTGATTTATCAAAACGGCCTTCCTTCATTCATTCTGGGACACTCGTGAGTTAGTCGCTCGTGTGTTGATGTACGTTGCGCGCCGTGGTGTCTGAATAGATAACCCTAATCGGGGCGACGCGAACGGAAGTATGTCGAGAGGTGTATAGACACGCAGAAGGCGCTAGAAAGAGCTGCTGCTATCGAAATTAGCCTTTGAGAGATGCGCGGTACTTTCGAGTGTCGCACTCGCGCGCATATGACAAGTCGCGGACACTCTCGTATAACCAGTCGCGGTTCTGCACTGCGGCTACGCACGTTAGTATTGGGGACCATAGTGTATCGTGTGTGTGTTTCACTTGCGCGACTTATAAGACGATCTAGAGCGCGAGTCACATATGTACGCTAGCACGAAGCGTCTTTATAACGATTTGTTTGTGAACGCATATGTCATGTAGCAAAGAAGCGAAGCGTTCACTAGAGAGATAGTCGCTCTTATTTTTTGAGCGTCTCCGGAAACGAGGTGACACACCTTGTCAGATGTATAGGGCTCACCGAGGATCATTGCGTAGCACGGAGCCCGCAGTGTGTTCATCTCGAGTCAATGCGTTAGGTGAGGTGTCCCTAGGTAACGGAGAGGGGTTGTAGTATTTGAGAGCAGTGTGACACGCACAGATGTGTAAGGCGCGAATGAGAGTCATATGAAGAGGAGTTTATGGAGACAATGTGTGGATAGAGCACATAGAATGTGTCTGTGGATAGCTAATGTGATAACTCGCTAAGCCGCTCTGTGCATATCTGCTGTCTGTTGTGTGAACTTAACCGTGTGTTTTAGATGGTGTGTTTGAGCATCCCATGTGAGCTGAATGCGTCTCTCAGGTTTTGCGCCTTCTGATTTCGTGAGACCAAGGATCCTATCAGCTCAACATATCGGCTAAGGAGGGCGGCGGACATGTCCTCTGTATGGATACCTGCAGCTCAACATTGAACTCACCGCCAATTCAATGAAACCCACCGTCTATCGCCCCAGTGAACTAGTGGCAGAGGTCAATGAGGAGTGATGATTGTTGGGACTTCGGTTATCACTGTGCAGGCCTCCGATGATGACATGGGGAAAAAACGCTGAAATCTACTACACTGTGAAAGGACTCACTGGGCCAGTTTAGGATTAGAGGACTGAGCGACAGGGGGATAGACATTGCACGTCGCCCCTGTACTGCAGTCGGCCATCTTGTCGGAGTCAGAGAGTCAGTGGGGAGTGTATAGAGGTGTGACCCAACAGTTGTCTTCCTCATTGTTGAGTCCAGGGATGGGGGTGCGAACTCGCGCATGAGGGAGAGCCTATGTGTCTGTGACTGTCATCGATGAAAACGGACCACGATCCCATCATCACTTTCCAGCCCATACCCCTGACCATGTGACCGGTTTAGCCTCATCGATGAGAATGCAAGTGGAGTGCGCGTGGCAGAGCTTCAGCGTGACTGATGCAGATCGCGGAGTCCTTTAAGTTGAACGGCCAGACGTCAGTGCAGATCATCAGCGGCAATGAAGCTGACCATTTCAGGCTGGTCTTCTGACTACTAATAGTTTGACCCTCTAATCACCATAAACCTAATCAGGTGATGAGGGCAGCTGGACCACGCACTCTAGAAACCATCCCCAGGTACAAAACTGACGTGTGAAGGCCATAGACAAGGGAACACCACACCGAGAAGTCGATCTGCCTACTTAATCATCATTGTGAGAATGACGCCAACGACCCACGCTCCTTACGTTTTTGAAACGTGTCGGTAGGTACCACACGAGGATGTCAGAGCTGGCTATGCGCTGGGGTCTTTGTGATAGCGTTAAAGCTTGGATGATTATTCAGGACCCAACTCTCACTCTCGAAGTTACTCTATTGTGGACTGGGAATGACCACGGGCTTAGGTTCTAAGGTTGATGCACAGACGACAAGCGTTGTAGCTGCGCCCAGACCAGTCGTGTCGCCCCTGGACCATCGAGGTTTGTCCGGCCGGGTCGTACTCAAACATCTCAGCCAGTGAACAGCACTACAGCACTTTCGCTCAGGCTGGGTCATTGACATACAGGATGAAAATGAACATGGCTCCGCGCTTCAAGACTCCAAGCCATCAGGGTGGAAATATGAAGAAAATAAAAAATATATAAAACAAAAAAAAAAATAAAATAACAAACCAAGCAGGCCCAGTACCTGGGACACTTTGACTGCTGAAGATTTTGACAGTGGAATCAATGGCTATCCGCGTCAGTTACATTGTTTATCCACGACTCAAACCTTGTCTACCCAGAATGTTTGAAGTGGAAGCCTTTCGGTCGGGTTGCCACTTTTGGAAGTCATTCGGATCGTGAAGAGAGGTCAGCAATACGTACACTACTGACGTGGATCATTGCTGAAAGAGTGGAGGAAACGCTTCCCTGTTCCTCTACAGCAACCATCTAGCTGACAGTGAAAGATTCAATGACAACACTCCTGAATTCCACCCGGGATTCTATACTTTGTAATCGTGTTTGAGGACAGACCCGCGGGTATGAAGGTGGTTCCAGGTGCAAGTGCAGACAGAGTGCGGGATCTTTTGGCAAGTGAGCTACAGGTATTCACGGTAGCGTGGTTGTAACAGCTTCGTCATCATTCTGACACTGGAGTCATCACGACTCCACTGTCCTACGATCGTCAACCCTGGGCCGTAAGTTACGGCCTGTCAGTGTTGCCGTTATGTGGTGGGCACAACGATCTGACAGAGGAGGCAATGGTGATGTGGTGGTAGCCGACATCAGTGACCACTGCCCTCGACTTTCCCAGCCAGTCGATTGACGTTGACATTACAGAAGACAGCGGAGGAGGAAAGCAACAGTGTGGGAGGGGAATCAAGTTGGACTGGTACTGGCTACCAGGGGGCGTAGGTTACACCCTTCACCTTTTCCTCACCAGTGGGGTCCTCTTCGGTGTTCTCCATTGATGCCTCAGGCGTAATCAGGAGAAAAAAGGTGGTGAACCGGGGTAAGAGAGAGAGGAAAATGTCATGTCCGTTATTGCCACCAAAGGGTCACGGTTTTGGAAAAGTGACAGTGGACCATTAATGTCAGAGATGTGAACGACAACACGCCAGTGTTCACAGTGACCGATAGGAGTGCCATCTTGGTGAACTGGCCTGCAGGACCAACATCCTTCATGGCAGCTGCAAAGGATGCTGACAAAGGCCCCAACGCGTTGTTGATCTACACCCTTACGGTCTTTGATGACGATTCCGAACAATTTTTCAAATAGGGCACTGGACACGGGGATCATTCTCCGTTAACCAGCCAGCCTCTCCATAGGTTAGGAGCTCGTAAAAACTGAAGGTCACAGTGCGTGACTCTGGATCACTCCCCACGCGCCCTCCGCCCCCTTTTTCAAGCAGCATGGCATTGATGTGGAAATCATGGATGTGATGATGACCTCACACACCTATCTTCCCCCTCAAAGTCTACAGCATCGCCATCTTGGGAGTCCGGCCTGTGAATGAGGCTCATCATGAATTTACTGCCACCGACATTGACAAGGGCAGGAAATGGCTGAACTGGCTACGAGTCTGAGATGCATATGAGGATGGACGCTATGGATCTTTCCTGATGGAACTCTCTTCATTCGCGACATTCCCTAGACAGGCGCGAGCGTGTCCGCGCGAACATTGTAGTCCCTCATGGTTCAGGTCTCAGGACTGTGGTCGACATTCCGCGCATTCGTCTGCTAACATTCACTATCTACAATTTGGCCGCCAGACGAACATTCCTGTCTTTTCCAATGCTTCTTCCGTTCAGTGTCGCAGAAAACAGACCTGCCAGGACTTTTGTGGGAAGCGTTATAAGTTAGGACAGTGACGTGGGGACAGATTTGCGGGAAACAGGCTGTACTCGTAGCTGAAGGCAACATGATATTTCACAGTCGATCCTATCACTGGGGTCTTACATCGCCGTCCCTTTGACAGAGAATAGGTCATTGGACACGAGCAGTGTGCAGTTATACACAGTAGGACGTCTTTGCCACAAGACGGGAGGCACACCCACGACTGCGTGGGAAGTCTTCAATCCGGGTTGTACATCAGTGATGTCAATGGACAACCCCACCTGTCTTTGCCCGTTTCACTGTCAGTGCAGCAGTAACGAGCATGCAGCCACCGGTCCAAAGTCATCAAAATGCTGCCACAGATGCCGTCATGGAAAACAACGGAGCTGTGAGCTACGAAATCACGGATGGAAAATAAGGAGACGTGTTCAGGCATCGGATAGTAACTCAAGCGGGGAGGTGACAGTGTGGGATTACTGGTACAGGGAGTAGCAAGGACCAGTACCCTGCTGACAGTGGTGGCACGGACACAGCAGCGGACACGGATGAGCTCCTATGCCACAACTGTGCATAACCTCTTGGACGACAACGGACCAGGGCGCAGTTCACGTACCACTCTCAGGCAGTTGCTGGTGGGGTGGAACTAGTCCCAATGGTGAGCTGCTTAACTGTCTTCAGCGGCAACAAAGACATGGACCTGGGCAAACAACGCCTTGATGTACTTCTTATCGTCAGTGGCAATGAGGACAACGTCTATAAACTGATGGATTATACCGCAAATCTACCTGCTGCTGCTCACTGATTATGAACCAGACAGGAGTATTCGATTGAACATCGCGTGCTCTATGAAGGCTACCGCATGCTATCTCCTCTACATCTTCTTTCTAAATGTCAAGAGTCATCGACGCCGCAATGACAATGCACCAGTGTTCAGGACGGCTTTCAAATCCATCAACGTCCCAGAAGACGCCCAGAATATGAGCAGATCACTCGGGGTTGCGGGCGGTGGACAGAGACAGGCGGGACTTCGGGCTGAGAGTCAGATTTGCCATCATCTGTCAGGTCCTAACGTGGACTCTTAAGAATAGAGCCTGTGTCGGGAGAGATCTTCTCGACGGCGTTCTGCCGAGAAACCCAACGTACTTCTACAAGTGGTCATCACAGCCACAGACCAAGCCTGTTCTCCCTCCCCTACGCCTGTCCACAAAAATCGCACAACATCTCTCATCCAGGTAACGTCCAACGACAACGCCCCCGTGTTATTCAAATCCCCGCCTGGCTTCGTGGTGCCCACCACCAAAAAGCAGGGACAAAAGCCGGCGGAGTATCTTCGACGACGACGCCCGACTCGGGAGACATCGGCCAGGTGTCCTACTTCCTCCTCATCCCCAGACCTCCTCATCTTCGCCCTCCACGCCGCCTCGGGTCACTCAGTCTCCTGAGGACCTCCCTCCCGACCCCTTCCAATCCACACCTCGCGCGTGGCAGGCTGAAGAGACAACGGCAGAGCGGCCGGAATCCACTGAGACCACCATCACCCTCTGCTGAAGCTCGTCGGAGAGTCGGGCCACCTTCGTGAGAGCAGCCTTACTCCGGAACGCTCTCGTGGACGGGACTGGGCGGGCACGTCTCTCTTCACCGTTCGGGCGACGGCTTCTCGTCCCGGGGTGTTCTGTGGAGTACACTGAGCGGTATGTGGTGTCTGGGGGAGTGCAGCGGGGGCACCGATGGAGAAGTCGGGATGAGGATGCCGTGAGGGATTGGTCAGCAGCACATGAAGCTCGACCGGGAGGTGTGAGGCATGTGTTTATGGTGGGGTGACGGGGTGGAGAAAGGGCGAGAGGTACCCCTCGCTCCACGACCACACAGGTGAGGGTTTGTGGTTTGTGGATTGTGGATTTGGCGATGGGGTTTGATTTTTGTTTTGTTTTGTGTGTTAGTGTGTGTGTGTGTGTGTGGGTGTGTGTGTGTGTGTGTCTGTGTGTGTGTGTAACTGCTTGTTTTTGTGTTTGTTGCGCTTGTGTGTATCCTGCTTGTTTTTGTGCTCCTTCTCGATGTGTTTCGTTTCATTACTTTTCTGGTTTTTTTTCTTCGTTTTTGTCTCTGCCGTGTGCGGCGCCCTCTCCCGTTGGGCTGTACTGGGTCTTTTTCTTTCTTGCTTGTTGTTTGTGTTTGGGTGTTTTTGCTTCTCTTCTTTCCCATCGTTTCTTTCTCTCTGTTTTTCTTCTTTTTTGCTTTCTTATTTCTCCTTCTTTCTTTTTCTTTTCTTATCTTTCTCTTCTTTTGTTTCATTTACTCCTTTCTTTTCTTTTCTTCTTTCTGTCTTTCTGTTTCCTCGTTCTTTCTTTCTGTCTGTTTTTTCTTTTACACAGTATGGTCATCCCATCAAAACATCATTTTAGATTATTACTCGTTTCAACTTATATGTCATGATAAAATAAATTTAATACCATACATTCCACACAATATAAAACAGAGACAAACCAAGAAGAAATTTTAAAAACTAATCAGTCGTTGAGGGAGAGAATATGAGTGGGTGAGTGGGTGGAAGTGACTGTGGAGTGTGTGTTGTGTGTGTGTGTGTGTGTTGTGTGTGGGTGCTGTTGTGTGTGTGTGGGTGTGTTTGTGTTTGTTTGAGCGTGTGTGTGGGGGTAGTGGGGGTGGGGTGGGGGTGGTTTCAGGATAATAACGAAATATGTAATACTCACAAGCACACGATCAAACACCAAAACACTTTTTAATTATGCTCACTGCAAATTGAATGTCATGGTATAATAAAATAGTGCAATACCCATACACTCACATAATAAAGAGGGGGAAAAGCAATAAAGTCATAAAAAGAACATTCTACACTTTGTAAGTTATAGAAACATAAAATATTTTCTTTCCTGGGATAATGAATAAGTTATTCATGTGCTTTTTTACATCCAGTCCCCGCCCATGGGGTCACATTTAAAATGCACTCAGTACTCACTATTTCAAGCAGAAGAAGCAAAGGAAAAAAACTTTTTTTTTTTTTTTTTAAAGAGAAAAGAGAGGAAGAAGAAAAATAACAAAACAAACATACAACAAAACAAAAACCCAGACGAGCAAAAGACAAAAACATACCCCAGAAACCCCCCCCCCTTACCCCACCACACCACCACATAAAAAAGGACAACAAAACAACCAAAAGCATGACAAAAAACACCTTCAAATAAACAAAGAAAAAAACAAGAAAAAAAACAACCACAACATAAACAAACAAATGAAAAAAACACCATAGACCCCAAAAAACAAAAAAACAACAAACAAAAAAACAATTTAAAAAAATAAAAAAAAAAAAAAAAAAAAAAATAGCAGAGAGAGAGTTGCTGAAGATAGATAGATAGATAGTGTAGATTAGATAGATAGATCAAACTTACCAATATTTGTAAGAATCTTTTTTTTTAACAGAAGAAAAGGAAAAGAACTTTAAAAAATTTTAAAAATCACTTGAGTTTGAGTCGGAGGATAGGTCTTTCACAAAAAGTTTGTTTGTTTTGATTTCTGTGGGTGTCTTAGTAGTACGGTTTGAATGCAATGTATTTCGGGGAAACAGCAGGATTAATATGTTGCAAAAGCTAAAGCTGGCGAGGAGCCAGAACAAGATAGCTAGTCCGATTTAGTATGCAGTATACCAATTTGAGATTCGCTCATTTCCTCTTCCCATCTGAATATCACGTCATCGGAAACCGAAACCAAAATCAGAGGGACCAGACCAGGAAGGTTGTACTCTTATTCCTCAGAATCGAGTAAGTAGAAAAATGGCAACTGGCCCGGATTGAAGCGGACGGCCTTGTTACTTGCGTATATGTCAGGAGCCTTACGAGGGCTGTGAACCCAACTGTTGCCTGTTCGCACACGTTCTGTCTTCCCTTCTGACATAAGTGGTGACAAGGATAAGACGCTTGCCAGAGGTAGGCACTGTGCTTGAACGGCCATGATATATTATGTTTTCCTGCTTAACTACGTTGCTCACCTTTTCGTTTGTTATCAGAAACTCCTGCTGTCGTCTTATGTAGACTATCACCCCACCGTTTGTAGGAGGTAGGAGGGCGCGGCCATTATAAAAACAAACAAACAAACAACAAAAATGTTTGCACTAAGGTGTGACAGCAATGGAAGGCCGGACAAACAAACGCCTGGCCATGGAATATTTCGTCTTCTCATGACAGCCAAAGGTTAAACTAGTAGGACTACCAGGTAGGCACCCAACAACACCCAGCATAAGCAAAAGCTCATGGTACACTCCATTGTGGTGATCTGGTCCTGTAACAACAAAGTACGCACGCCTTCATCTTTCCATGACCCCCACCAAATTGTATAAAGCATAGATTCCCCCCTACATAGCTAACGTATTGCAAAACAATACAAACAAAAACCCAAAATACAACAACAACAACAAACAAACAAGTAGTTCTGCACATGTCCAGTGAGGATAGTGAGAGTGTGTGCAAGACTCTGCACTTAAATCATCAGGACTCTCCAAAGTTGGAAAGGAAAACCAGCAGACAGTCAGATTTTTTGATTAATTTTTTTTTTTAATCTTTCGTTTTTTTCAGCTAGAGCTCGGAAGTTCATCAAGATGAGATTTTGTGAGTGTGCAACCATTGGCCCTCAAGCACTGTGGTAGCCCACATTCACGACTTCGGAGATGGGTCTGATTATGGATTCATGGCCTTTTGTGTACATCCTTTGATGTTATATCATGTGCTGGACCCAGGCCAAACGCTCTATCAAGTTACTGTGTAAGCTAGAGCACTAGTAAAAAAATTGCTGTTGTTGTGCTTAAAATGGTCACGTGGTGAGATTGTTTACAGCTATGACAAGCACTTAACGTAGGAAACCTCCTTTCTGCCTTTTTTTACGCGCGATTTGATGCGAGCGGTTGTACTGAGTGATAGGTGTGTGTGTGGAGGACTGGGTGATACTTTTGGTAGGCCTAGGAGGAGAAGGTACGCAGAGGGGGAAATGGAGAGAGAATCTGGGGACGTGAAGGGGAGGGGGGGTGGAACGGGAGGGCGGGTGGGGGAAGGGCGGTGTGCGGAGGGGAGTACGAATTGGGTGAGGTGGCGTATCGGGTTCGTGTTTGACGTTGAACGATTGTGTGATGCGGATCGACGTTGCGCAGTCAAGCGGCTTTTTGGGGGCGTTGGGGTGGGGCTTTTTGTCGCCCGGATTCCAAGGTTGATATTCCCTTGTCTGTCTTTTTTCGTAAAAGTGGTACATTCCTCGTATTTTTTCTTTGTGTTTAGTGTTTTGTGGTTTGCTGTGTTATTTTTTTATATCCACTATAATACTACTCAATCAACTCCCTCTATAATAATAATAATCCATCTCCCCCTCCACCATCATCTACCTTCATCCCTCCTGCTATCAAAGTCATTCATTTCTCTCTCTAACACAACAATCCTACAAACAAAATTTTTTTTTTTTTTTTTTTTCTTTTTCCTCCTTATCCATTTCCTCCTTTCTTCCCCCTCTTCCTCCTTCTATCCTTCCTTCCCTTCCCCCTTCCTCCTCCCCCTCCCTTTCACTCCCCTCTTTATAACCATCCCCTTCAAAACTTCATCCTTTTTTCATCACACACAAATCCTTCCTTTTCACCTTTTCATCTCTATAAACCCCCCCCGCACACCAACATCCCCAAAAAAAAATCTAACCCAAAACCACCCCCCTAACCCACAACAAATTCTTATACCCCCTACCCCCAAACCTAACACAACACAACACTTTACCAACTTTCCAAACCTTTTTATTCTTTTTTTATTTCTTATTTCTTTTCTTTTTTTCCCCCACCCCCCCCACCTTCTCATTAAATATGTTTCCTCTCACGCACTCTTTAACTGTGGTGAGTGTACTAGTCCCTATGGTGCTCTATACTGCTTAGCCTGATACGTCTCGTGCGTTTAACGCAGTAAATGTCTGTCGCAAATCCCCTCGTCCCCCCTCACTGTTCGCCCTGCTTCCCGTCACACACCTCTACCGCCGTATCAACTGCCCTGTACCCCTACTATAGTGTCTGTTTGTCTGCTGCACCTAGCTATGTACATGAAGTGTGTGTCCACATTTTTTTTGTCATCTGTGTGTCCTGTTCTCTCCGTTGTCTAGAACCTTTGTAGTCTCGTACGTTTCTTTTTCAGTGAGCGCCCCTTGGACATCCTCAATTGTTTGCCCATCTACTTCTGTTATACCCCCACCTCTCTCAATTATTTGTGTTCCTTAACCTTAATTCATAATAAAATACTACCTCCCTATAATCAACATAATCACATACTCGTCCTCGTACGCAATAGTTCAAGTGCACAATCACTATACAGAGATCCATGCACCACCTAGTACGTCACAATTATGTATCATCTATTAATAACAAATCTCAAATACTCCTTAATATCAACAATACTCCCTCTAATCAACATACTCCATAATAATCAACACAATAATACCTCCATATATCAAACATAACCTCCCTATAATCAACATACCTCCTTATAATTCAACACACTCAATCATCCATATTACTAACTGTCGCAATCCAATACACCTCCCCTATTAATAAACATACCCCCTCCCTATAATCAACTATACTATCACCCCCTCCTACCTCCCCCCAAATATATATAAACCATCATCCCATATACCCACCCACACAAACCTATTTACCATACCTCCTATAATAGAACCAATAATAAAAATAGCCATACCTTACCCCCTATAATAACCATCAATATATATAAACCATACCCTCCCTATAATCACATACCTCCATATAATCAACATAAAATCACCATATCTCCCTACATTCCTCCTCTAATCATCATACTCTCCCTATAATCAAATCTTATATCACCATACCTCCCCTATAATAATCACATACCCCTTTTCCTCTAATAATCACCATTGACCTCCTACAATAATCACCATTCCTCCCCCTATAATACCATACCTCCCTATAATCCCCATAATCACATACCTCCTATAATCAACCATACTCCCTTTTACAATCTCTAACCATACATACTATAATCAGTCCCATACCTCCAAAACATTGACCTCCCCATATATCAAAGATAGAGCCTCCGTTCCGCTCTCGAATATCTATGTCATCACTAGAAGACACCGTCCAGCTCTGATCTTAATCGAAGGAGACATATATCTTCACTCCATCTTCTGTAATATACACTCTGTTGACTGATGTCTCCTGTATAACATGTCAAAATCAGATGTTTTGTGTCCACCGTTAGAAGCAATCTTACACTGCATAGTAATGTCTTAACAACATATAGAGAGTCGAGTCATAGCTCACTTCACTCTATGGAATCCATAATACTCAATTGAACCAATACTGTTGCCGTCTAATAATCGCGTTACAAGACCATCACCTATACTAACTAGCCCATATCATCCCGCTACTAACACACAGGGATATTGTGCAGTTGACAAGTACATATATCTGTGTTTAACTGTCTCCTCACACGATGTCTATCACAGTACTCACTCTTGTCTTGAACTTAATCTCCCATACGACCTTTCTCTCAGATGACCATGTGTGTGCTCACCTCGTCCTCGATAAACGTGTCATAATACCATATATTACCATCTATCCCGCACTCATAGCTCTAAGGAACATAACGGTGTCTACTCGTGTGAATGAACATGTTAACCTGTCACTATATATGTCATCTACTTGTAAGATGTCAGATTACCTGTACATATAAGTCATTATGCATAGATCCATGTATCGACTCTGATTGTATCAACATGTGTCGCTCACGCCTCTATAATGTCGTGTACACAATATATAGATCGTGATAGAGCCAGCGCCGATCTAGTTACATCTCGTAACAGTATCTCTCCTAAGATCAATCGATAAGTCCGTGTCCTCTCCTCATATATGTCTGTCTAACAATGTACATTTCTACTGTCACCTCTCCTCTGTGCTAATGTTCAAACTCTACTCCCTCCCCTTGAAAGTGTGTGACATCTTTACTGCGCTACCGCACTCTCGCACTACCATACTACCTCCACCTGAGATCAGTCTGATGAACACTAAATAGACCCTCTCCTGGTCTTGTTGAGTGACAGTATCAAGTACCACCGTGAACCTTCGTAAGAATATCACAGCTCACTGCTCTACTTGAATTATACCTGATCTAGACCATACATCACTGTATACTCCGATGATCATTCCTAGAGCTCTTACATAGCCTTTCATATCCTAGACTCCTCGAGTATATGTACATCCATATCCCTCGCCCTGTGTAAATAGAGATCACAGGTGTATGCCGTGTTATATCTCTCACTCACTATCACCCTGCACACCTCTATGCTACGATCTCCCTATATTATGTGGTGATATCACCTACCCGTCTGTGAAATAATAGACTCTAGTCCACCTCACTCTATAGACACGACATAGAATTGTATCTATACATGACTGTGTCATCCATCTGTGTAATTTTCTTCCAACCCTCTATCTTCCACGTATATATATCCTGTGTCATGCATCATGTCACACTTGTATGATAGTTCTCAGCTCTCTCTGTGCTGTTGACGCACTATCATCCATGATCATTCCGCCCGCTATTATCGCATCCAATTAATAAGATAGATGCATGTGCCACGCCTCGTGTAATTCAACTCGTGTAGCACACGCACACGCACACTCTATGAACTGATACTCTGCGTACTCTCACGTGTGTGACTCAATATATAACATGCTATGTCAGATGAATAATTAAGCATGTCGCACGCCCGTGCTGCTCAATGTGTGTCCGACAATATGTAGCGTCATCCTATTCTTGTATGCACGCTAATATAATATACCAGTTCTACATTTACGCATACTTGAGAAAGTGTATACCTCCTATAATCTGTGTACTCATTTAGGGAGTCTCGCCTATTGTAGTACGCCTCTAGTATACGCAAATTAAGTGTGCAAGAGCTCTCTCACGCTTAGCAGTTAATAGGTGATACCGACCACTCTAAAATCGCAAGCATTGTCTACTCATGTGTTGTCAAGTATATAGCAATCTGTTGTGACTCTCACTTTATAGGAGATGAAAGAGTATTGAGCATCTGCTCTCTTGTCGTGTTGACGTAGGAACTGCAGTATCGTCCGTATGCCAGTCCTGCCAATCGAGTTCCTCGCGCGAGCGAGAAGTAATCAACCTCTACTCACTTGTGCCAATAGCTAGTGCTCCTGCCTACTCACGTGATATCTTTGCAATATACCGTCGCAATCCGTGTTAGTTTATCTCCTTTACTATGAAGCTAGTTGAAGTTCATGATTCCCATACTGCTCCTCCTATTGTGTGTGAGATCATAAAATATACGTCTACATAGTCCGTGAGGTGCAACATTCTTACTCCCTATAAGTTAAACTTCTATTTCATCCCATGTATAAGTTGCAATCCTGTTATTGTGGTCGCACTCTCCACTGTGATGTCAAGACTCGCATGACTCGTCAAGTGTCTCGACCTATGATGTCATTATCTGTAGATACTGCCTCGAATGTAAGTAATGTGAAAAGCAAGATGTCGGGGTGCCTGAGTCGTGATGAATGTTCAGAGTCGTTGCCTTTTATCGTGTAAGTTATTTGCGCTGATTACATCCTACGTGTCTCTTCCATGCGCTCTAGTAAGGAGCGAGATAAGCCACTCACTACGGAAGTAGTGGTGTCAGCAATTCATGCATCTCAGCTCGGTAGTGAGTTAGATGTAATAAGACACTCGGACGCTCAGCATGTGTGTCTCAGTCATGAGTCGTCAATTCGTTGATTATCTCAGTCAGAGTCTGTTTTTATTCGACATGTGTTGATGTATGTGCTCTATCCTCATTCGCTAGCTGGGTGAGTATGATAGCCAGTGTTGTGGTAGATGTGTCAGCCAGAGGAGATTCTGTTTGTGTACTGTCAGATAGGGATGTTGGATGAGCGGTGATTTATAGTCGCTTGTGTCTGGACCTAATGATGGTAGTACTGGGTGATTGAGCAAGCCTCTCTCGGAGGTGTTTGATAATGCGCGAGTGGGTGTGTCGGGAGAGAATATCTCTCGCATATTCTCTGGAATACTGGTTGCGCGCATATGCGTTAGTGTGATTGTGTTATTCGTGTGGAGCTGCTCGAGTCTGGTGTTGATGTGGGTCGTCCAGGGTGGTGAGCACTGAGAGCGCGCTAGTGTTCTGTGGGAACTACGAGTTTGTTCTGAAGACTGTGTCGACGTCGTAGTGTGGTGTCTCAACTGTGTGTAGATAGATGTCTGGTCAGTCTCTCGTAGTTTTGGTAGCTGTTTGTGATGTCGAGTATAAGTCCGCGCCGTAGATTTGATGTCGCTTCGACTGCTTCGTGTGTGTGTGTTGCTGGTTGAGTGTGTTGCTGTCTCTGCCGCGATTGGTGGGGTTTGTTTAGTATGTACGTGGTGTCATGCGCCGCGAGTTTGTGTGTGGTGTGTCTGGATAGACGCGCGAGTAGTATTTGTGTGAGTGGTTCGTACTGTCACAGCAGGTTTGATGTTGTCGGAGACGACCGTCGCGCGCTGATTAAAGAGTTGTTTTTGATAGCTGTCAGAGCCGACTCGAGGAGAGTGGGAGTGTGCTGTCAGACGCGCAGGTGGTGTGGTTTGTGATCCTCGTGGTGTAAGTTGATAGTCTGAGCAGATATATTGTTTTGCTTCGTAGTGTTGTGACGTACTCCTGTGTTGGTTTTATGTGTGTGTTGATCCGTTTGTGAGTTCTGTCAGGTCAAGGTTTGGTAGATGCGTGTGTCAGCATCGACGCTCTAGATTTGCATACGAGTTGTGATACTGAGTATCAGGCCTCGCTAGTGAGCTAGGCTGACGCGCCTCGTCAGCGCGCTCTCACTCGTGTGTGAAAGTGACTGTGTGCATGCACAGTGGCGCTGACACTAGTTGTGAATGTGTGAATGTACTAGTCGCACTAGCGCAGTGTGGATTGCGGTCGCGCAGCAGTCGTCGCCGTAAACGCTCGAGTACAGTGTCGATAGGTGAGAGAGCGAGTGTCATGAAGTGTGTGTCAGGCTCAGGAGTTGGGAATACTGAGTTGCGAGTGTGTTTGAGTTCTGCACTAGCACTGTGGTGATGGGTCGTGTCGGTATCTGTGCATCTCTCGCTGTAGTCGAGGAGTACCTGTGTAGCCGAGTGTTGGGGATACTGTTTGATTCAGTGGTCCAGTGTTGGTGCGTGTGCTAAAAGGGAGCCATAGGCCTGTGTCTGTTGACTGCTGTGTCGTTGCAGCAGCTGTGCAGTGCGCATGGTATGTGTTCGTGGGGCAGTTTCGCCGCGGTGTCAGGGAGTGTTCTGGTCTCGACGCGCTGTCGCAGCCGCGCTACTCTAGTGTCGTTTGAGTGTGTAGAGATTATGTGTCGAGCGCAGTGGTGATGGTGGTGATTGGGCGAGTCCGGTGTTTGGATGCGCGCGTGTCAGCGAGTGTTGATACTGTTGATGCTGTCAGCCAGTGTTGATTCTGTCAGCAGTGTTGATGCTTTCAGCCAGTGTTGTGCCTGTCAGCCAGAGTTGATTCTTTTGATACGGTCTTCCAGTGTTTCATTTCTGTCGTGATGTGTCGATTCAGTCTTAACAGTAATAACAATAACACTAGATATTATCATGAAAAAAAAGGATAATGATAATGATGAGAAAAGAATGATAATAATGATGATTGGAATAATATGATAATGAGGAAAAGAAGAAGGATAACTGATGTATTGTTCGTTGGTGGTGATATGTTGATGATAGGATGATGCGATGATGATGATGGTGATGGTGTGGTGGTGGGGGAGGTGTGTTTGGGGTTGGGGGTGGTGGAATTAGGTGGTAGTGGTAGTGGAACAGTCGTAGTAGTAGTAGTAGTAATAGAGTAGAACTCGGTTATAAGGAGTGCTCGGGGACCGAATATTTTACTCCTTATTAACCGAGGTCTTATAACAGAGTTCTCGGATATAAGGAGTACCTAAGCCCAATACCTTATAACGGACCTTTTGCCGGTATTCGGTGTCAGAATCAGCACTCTCTCTCATCTCTCTATCTCTCTCTCTTCTCTCTCTCTCTCTCTTCTCTCTCTCTCCTCTCTCTCTCTCTCTCAGTCCCCCTGTCTTTCCATTCCTCCTCCCGTCCCCCCCCTCTCTTCTCCTCTCTATCAGGTCCCCTGTCTCTAGACTCTATGTCTTTAGCCCCCCCCCCCCCTCTCTCTCTCTCTCTAAGTCTGTCACCCACACACAAACACACACAGAGACGAAGATGCAGAAGAAAAAAGAGAAGAAGAAGAAGAATGCCTTACCTTTGCATCTGTAACCCATTTTAGTATATTCTGATCGGACCTGTCTAATGTGGCAGATCTCGGACTTTTTACGAGAAGATCTTCCGAACCTTGAAACTGGTTCAAGTATCTTGGCGATCCTGGCAATATGTTACCTAGTGTAGTGCGTGACACCGCGTACGGTGTGGTGCACTCGTCTCTTAGCTCAGTGTCTGTCCACTTGACGCTTTAGGAGGGTGTATATGCTCATAGCTTCGTATCTGAGATGTTGATTTATCAAAACGGCCTTCCTTCATTCATTCTGGGACACTCGTGAGTTAGTCGCTCGTGTGTTGATGTACGTTGCGCGCCGTGGTGTCTGAATAGATAACCCTAATCGGGGCGACGCGAACGGAAGTATGTCGAGAGGTGTATAGACACGCAGAAGGCGCTAGAAAGAGCTGCTGCTATCGAAATTAGCCTTTGAGAGATGCGCGGTACTTTCGAGTGTCGCACTCGCGCGCATATGACAAGTCGCGGACACTCTCGTATAACCAGTCGCGGTTCTGCACTGCGGCTACGCACGTTAGTATTGGGGACCATAGTGTATCGTGTGTGTGTTTCACTTGCGCGACTTATAAGACGATCTAGAGCGCGAGTCACATATGTACGCTAGCACGAAGCGTCTTTATAACGATTTGTTTGTGAACGCATATGTCATGTAGCAAAGAAGCGAAGCGTTCACTAGAGAGATAGTCGCTCTTATTTTTTGAGCGTCTCCGGAAACGAGGTGACACACCTTGTCAGATGTATAGGGCTCACCGAGGATCATTGCGTAGCACGGAGCCCGCAGTGTGTTCATCTCGAGTCAATGCGTTAGGTGAGGTGTCCCTAGGTAACGGAGAGGGGTTGTAGTATTTGAGAGCAGTGTGACACGCACAGATGTGTAAGGCGCGAATGAGAGTCATATGAAGAGGAGTTTATGGAGACAATGTGTGGATAGAGCACATAGAATGTGTCTGTGGATAGCTAATGTGATAACTCGCTAAGCCGCTCTGTGCATATCTGCTGTCTGTTGTGTGAACTTAACCGTGTGTTTTAGATGGTGTGTTTGAGCATCCCATGTGAGCTGAATGCGTCTCTCAGGTTTTGCGCCTTCTGATTTCGTGAGACCAAGGATCCTATCAGCTCAACATATCGGCTAAGGAGGGCGGCGGACATGTCCTCTGTATGGATACCTGCAGCTCAACATTGAACTCACCGCCAATTCAATGAAACCCACCGTCTATCGCCCCAGTGAACTAGTGGCAGAGGTCAATGAGGAGTGATGATTGTTGGGACTTCGGTTATCACTGTGCAGGCCTCCGATGATGACATGGGGAAAAAACGCTGAAATCTACTACACTGTGAAAGGACTCACTGGGCCAGTTTAGGATTAGAGGACTGAGCGACAGGGGGATAGACATTGCACGTCGCCCCTGTACTGCAGTCGGCCATCTTGTCGGAGTCAGAGAGTCAGTGGGGAGTGTATAGAGGTGTGACCCAACAGTTGTCTTCCTCATTGTTGAGTCCAGGGATGGGGGTGCGAACTCGCGCATGAGGGAGAGCCTATGTGTCTGTGACTGTCATCGATGAAAACGGACCACGATCCCATCATCACTTTCCAGCCCATACCCCTGACCATGTGACCGGTTTAGCCTCATCGATGAGAATGCAAGTGGAGTGCGCGTGGCAGAGCTTCAGCGTGACTGATGCAGATCGCGGAGTCCTTTAAGTTGAACGGCCAGACGTCAGTGCAGATCATCAGCGGCAATGAAGCTGACCATTTCAGGCTGGTCTTCTGACTACTAATAGTTTGACCCTCTAATCACCATAAACCTAATCAGGTGATGAGGGCAGCTGGACCACGCACTCTAGAAACCATCCCCAGGTACAAAACTGACGTGTGAAGGCCATAGACAAGGGAACACCACACCGAGAAGTCGATCTGCCTACTTAATCATCATTGTGAGAATGACGCCAACGACCCACGCTCCTTACGTTTTTGAAACGTGTCGGTAGGTACCACACGAGGATGTCAGAGCTGGCTATGCGCTGGGGTCTTTGTGATAGCGTTAAAGCTTGGATGATTATTCAGGACCCAACTCTCACTCTCGAAGTTACTCTATTGTGGACTGGGAATGACCACGGGCTTAGGTTCTAAGGTTGATGCACAGACGACAAGCGTTGTAGCTGCGCCCAGACCAGTCGTGTCGCCCCTGGACCATCGAGGTTTGTCCGGCCGGGTCGTACTCAAACATCTCAGCCAGTGAACAGCACTACAGCACTTTCGCTCAGGCTGGGTCATTGACATACAGGATGAAAATGAACATGGCTCCGCGCTTCAAGACTCCAAGCCATCAGGGTGGAAATATGAAGAAAATAAAAAATATATAAAACAAAAAAAAAAATAAAATAACAAACCAAGCAGGCCCAGTACCTGGGACACTTTGACTGCTGAAGATTTTGACAGTGGAATCAATGGCTATCCGCGTCAGTTACATTGTTTATCCACGACTCAAACCTTGTCTACCCAGAATGTTTGAAGTGGAAGCCTTTCGGTCGGGTTGCCACTTTTGGAAGTCATTCGGATCGTGAAGAGAGGTCAGCAATACGTACACTACTGACGTGGATCATTGCTGAAAGAGTGGAGGAAACGCTTCCCTGTTCCTCTACAGCAACCATCTAGCTGACAGTGAAAGATTCAATGACAACACTCCTGAATTCCACCCGGGATTCTATACTTTGTAATCGTGTTTGAGGACAGACCCGCGGGTATGAAGGTGGTTCCAGGTGCAAGTGCAGACAGAGTGCGGGATCTTTTGGCAAGTGAGCTACAGGTATTCACGGTAGCGTGGTTGTAACAGCTTCGTCATCATTCTGACACTGGAGTCATCACGACTCCACTGTCCTACGATCGTCAACCCTGGGCCGTAAGTTACGGCCTGTCAGTGTTGCCGTTATGTGGTGGGCACAACGATCTGACAGAGGAGGCAATGGTGATGTGGTGGTAGCCGACATCAGTGACCACTGCCCTCGACTTTCCCAGCCAGTCGATTGACGTTGACATTACAGAAGACAGCGGAGGAGGAAAGCAACAGTGTGGGAGGGGAATCAAGTTGGACTGGTACTGGCTACCAGGGGGCGTAGGTTACACCCTTCACCTTTTCCTCACCAGTGGGGTCCTCTTCGGTGTTCTCCATTGATGCCTCAGGCGTAATCAGGAGAAAAAAGGTGGTGAACCGGGGTAAGAGAGAGAGGAAAATGTCATGTCCGTTATTGCCACCAAAGGGTCACGGTTTTGGAAAAGTGACAGTGGACCATTAATGTCAGAGATGTGAACGACAACACGCCAGTGTTCACAGTGACCGATAGGAGTGCCATCTTGGTGAACTGGCCTGCAGGACCAACATCCTTCATGGCAGCTGCAAAGGATGCTGACAAAGGCCCCAACGCGTTGTTGATCTACACCCTTACGGTCTTTGATGACGATTCCGAACAATTTTTCAAATAGGGCACTGGACACGGGGATCATTCTCCGTTAACCAGCCAGCCTCTCCATAGGTTAGGAGCTCGTAAAAACTGAAGGTCACAGTGCGTGACTCTGGATCACTCCCCACGCGCCCTCCGCCCCCTTTTTCAAGCAGCATGGCATTGATGTGGAAATCATGGATGTGATGATGACCTCACACACCTATCTTCCCCCTCAAAGTCTACAGCATCGCCATCTTGGGAGTCCGGCCTGTGAATGAGGCTCATCATGAATTTACTGCCACCGACATTGACAAGGGCAGGAAATGGCTGAACTGGCTACGAGTCTGAGATGCATATGAGGATGGACGCTATGGATCTTTCCTGATGGAACTCTCTTCATTCGCGACATTCCCTAGACAGGCGCGAGCGTGTCCGCGCGAACATTGTAGTCCCTCATGGTTCAGGTCTCAGGACTGTGGTCGACATTCCGCGCATTCGTCTGCTAACATTCACTATCTACAATTTGGCCGCCAGACGAACATTCCTGTCTTTTCCAATGCTTCTTCCGTTCAGTGTCGCAGAAAACAGACCTGCCAGGACTTTTGTGGGAAGCGTTATAAGTTAGGACAGTGACGTGGGGACAGATTTGCGGGAAACAGGCTGTACTCGTAGCTGAAGGCAACATGATATTTCACAGTCGATCCTATCACTGGGGTCTTACATCGCCGTCCCTTTGACAGAGAATAGGTCATTGGACACGAGCAGTGTGCAGTTATACACAGTAGGACGTCTTTGCCACAAGACGGGAGGCACACCCACGACTGCGTGGGAAGTCTTCAATCCGGGTTGTACATCAGTGATGTCAATGGACAACCCCACCTGTCTTTGCCCGTTTCACTGTCAGTGCAGCAGTAACGAGCATGCAGCCACCGGTCCAAAGTCATCAAAATGCTGCCACAGATGCCGTCATGGAAAACAACGGAGCTGTGAGCTACGAAATCACGGATGGAAAATAAGGAGACGTGTTCAGGCATCGGATAGTAACTCAAGCGGGGAGGTGACAGTGTGGGATTACTGGTACAGGGAGTAGCAAGGACCAGTACCCTGCTGACAGTGGTGGCACGGACACAGCAGCGGACACGGATGAGCTCCTATGCCACAACTGTGCATAACCTCTTGGACGACAACGGACCAGGGCGCAGTTCACGTACCACTCTCAGGCAGTTGCTGGTGGGGTGGAACTAGTCCCAATGGTGAGCTGCTTAACTGTCTTCAGCGGCAACAAAGACATGGACCTGGGCAAACAACGCCTTGATGTACTTCTTATCGTCAGTGGCAATGAGGACAACGTCTATAAACTGATGGATTATACCGCAAATCTACCTGCTGCTGCTCACTGATTATGAACCAGACAGGAGTATTCGATTGAACATCGCGTGCTCTATGAAGGCTACCGCATGCTATCTCCTCTACATCTTCTTTCTAAATGTCAAGAGTCATCGACGCCGCAATGACAATGCACCAGTGTTCAGGACGGCTTTCAAATCCATCAACGTCCCAGAAGACGCCCAGAATATGAGCAGATCACTCGGGGTTGCGGGCGGTGGACAGAGACAGGCGGGACTTCGGGCTGAGAGTCAGATTTGCCATCATCTGTCAGGTCCTAACGTGGACTCTTAAGAATAGAGCCTGTGTCGGGAGAGATCTTCTCGACGGCGTTCTGCCGAGAAACCCAACGTACTTCTACAAGTGGTCATCACAGCCACAGACCAAGCCTGTTCTCCCTCCCCTACGCCTGTCCACAAAAATCGCACAACATCTCTCATCCAGGTAACGTCCAACGACAACGCCCCCGTGTTATTCAAATCCCCGCCTGGCTTCGTGGTGCCCACCACCAAAAAGCAGGGACAAAAGCCGGCGGAGTATCTTCGACGACGACGCCCGACACGGGAGACAACGGCCAGGTGTCCTACTTCCTCCTCACCCAGACCTCCCTCTTCGCCCTCCACTCCGCCTCGGGTCACATCACTCTCCTGAGGGACCTCCCTCCCGACCCCCTCATCCCCCACCCTGCGCGTGGAGGCGCGAGACAACGGCCAGAGCGGCCGGAAGTCCACGGAGACCACCATCACCCTTCTGCTGAGCTCGTCGGAGAGCGGGCCACCTTCGGAGAGCAGCCTTACTCCGGAACGCTCTCCGAGGACGACTGGGCGGGCACGTCTCTCTTCACCGTGTCGGCGACGGCTTCTCGTCCCGGGGTGTCTGTGGAGTACTACCTGAGCGGTGTGGTGTCTGGGGGAGTGCAGCGCGGGGGAGTATTCCGGGTGGATGCCGTGATGCGGATTGGTCAGCAGCACCATGAAGCTCGACCGGGAGGGGGATGGGCAGTGTGATTATGGTGGAGGTGACGGCGGTGGAGAAAGGGGAGGCTACCCCTCGCACCACGACCACACAGGTGAGGGTTTGATGGTTTGTGGATTGTGGATTTGGGTGGGGGTTTGTTTGTTTTGTTTTGGTGTGTTTTGTGTGTGTGTGTGTGTTTTGTGTGTGGTGTGTGTGTGTGTGTGTGTGTGTGTCCTGCTTGTTATTGTGTTTGTTGCGTGTGTGTATCCTGCTTGTTTTTTTTTTTCTTGTTTGTTTCTTACTTTTCTTGGTTTTTTTCTTCGTTTTTGTTTGTTTGTTTGTTTTTTGTTTCTGGGTCTTTTTCTTTCTTGCTTGCTTGTTTGTGTTTGGGTGTTTTTGCTTCTCTTCTTTCCCTCGTTTCTTTCTCTCTGTTTTTCTTCTTTTTTTCTTTCTCTATTTCCTCCTTTCTTTCTTTTCTTTTCTTTTCTTTCTTTCTTTTGTTTCTTTACTCCTTTCTTTTCTTTTCTTTCTTTCTGTCTTTCTGTCTTTCTTTCTTTCTGTCTGTTTTTCTTTCTTTATTTCCTCCTTTCTTTTCTTTTCTTTCTGTCTTTCTTTCGTTTTCTTTTCTTTCTGTCTTTCTTTCTTTTCTTTTCTTTCTTTCCTTCTTTCTTTTTTTCTTTTCTTTCTTCTTTTTCTTTTCTTTTCTTTCTGTCTGTCTTTCTTTTCTTTTCTTTCTTTCTTTCTTTTTTTTGCTTTCCTTACTTCTTTTTGTTCTTTCGTTCTTCTTTCTTTCTTCTGTCTTTGTTTCATTCTTTCAGCCATTCTGTCTGTCAGTCGATCTGTGTGTTTTCCTGTCTGTCAATATGTCTTTCTTTTTCCTTTCCTTACTTTTTCCTTTTTCTTTTTTTTTTTTCTTTTCTTTCTTTCTTTTTTTTTTTTTCTTTCTTTCTCTATGCCATTGTTTTTGCTTTTCGTTTTCTTCCCTTTTTGTTTCTTTATGGGGTCTTTCTTTTTATTTGTATAAACTCTCGGGCTGCTTTTTCTTTCATTCGTTTTCTTGTTTTTTTCATTCATATTATTCTTTTCTTTCTTTCCTTTAATTTATCTCTCCAGTCTCTTTGCGTTGGTTCCATTTTCCTTCTTTCTTTTTACTGTCTGCCTGTTTATCTGTCTATCTCTATTTTGGGGCCTTTTTCTTTTTCTGTTTTATTTCTTTGTACTCTTCTTTTTTTCTGCGTTCTTATTTTTCTGTTGTCCTTTAGCGTGTGTGTGTGTGTTGTGTGTGTGTAGTGTGTGTGTGTGTGTTGTGTGTGTGTGTGTGGTGTGGTTTTGTGTGTGTGTGTTTAAAAACATTTCTAACATTTTTTCCATCACTGTTAATTATTTCCTTCTTTGTTTGCTTTTGATCGCTGTCTGTCTGTCTCTTTGTCCGTCCGTTCTTCCTTCCTTTCTTCCTATTCTCTCTGTTCCTCTTTTTCCCTTTCTTTCTTACAAATTTTAAATTTATTCCATTTGTCTGTCTTTTAATGCTTCATGTAGTTTTATCTTTATTTTT
>CM054159.1:8347909-8362909 GCA_028751875.1 Rapana venosa | reverse complement strand
TTTAAGTTTGAACTGTTTCCAGTTTGGCATTAACCCCGATATCAGTGCTAATGCCTTGGTGTTATTAGTCATCAGTTTTGGGTTTTTCCCGCACTGATTTTCCCTGCCGTAGTTTTGGAGGCCCTTTTTCAAATGTTTTGTTAGGCTGGGAAGCTCTTTTTTGATCCCGCTTTCCATCAATGTCATCTGCGAAGCGGGGTTTTTGATCGTTCTGCCACAATGCTGAGTCCTTCTGATGTTTTCCCGTGCATCACCATGATTCTCTAAGGAAGATGTTGAAAAAAGTGGGTGAGGTGACAGCCCCGCCTTATCCACTGTTGTTCGAAACCATTCTCCAATGTTGTTGTTGTAGTACACTGCACTGGTGGCCTCGCTGTACAGCTGTTTGATGACTCTGATCAGGTTTGCATTAATGCTGTACAAATCATGGTTGCCCACAAAGCTGCATGCCACACCCTGTCAAATGCCTTCTTAAAATCGATAAATACGTGGTAAAGGTCTTGTTGATGTTGAAGGTACCGCTCACAATAGTATTCTGAGGTTGAATATCTGTTCTGTTGTGCTGCCCCCTGCTCTGAAACCTGCTTTTTTCCTCAGCAATGATGGTCTCTGCTTGTGGCTTCAGTCTATTCAATATTATCTGCAGCATGACCTTGCTTGGGTGGCATATGAGGCTGATTGTGCGTTAATTATGGCATTGTTGTAGATTTCCTTTCTTGGGGAGGGTGATGATGAGTGACTGTGTCCATGGTGTTGGCCATTTTCCTGTCTGCCAGATCTTGTTGCAGATTCTTAGTAGGGCGCTGATCATGGTTTCCCCCTCCAGCTTGAACCAACTCAGCTGGAATGTTGTCAGCCCTGCTGACTTTCCCTTTTTTTTAGCGATCTGACTGCTGTTTCCACTTCTTCTCGGAGGATAGGGTGACTGTCTGTGTCTTTGCTTTCGGGTCATTAAGGACTTCTGGATCTCCTGCGGTTTTATAGTTATACAGGTCGGAGCAGTATTCTGTCCATCTGTTCAGATAAACCTGGTCGTCAGTGAGACACTTCCCATTTTTGTCTTGGATTGTTAAAACCCTTTTTCCCTGTTTTGTGCTAGTCAGGTCTTTCACCAGCTGATATGCTTTCTTGCTATTGTTTTTCTTGATGTTCTCTTCAATGTCTTGGCACTGTTCACCGATCCATTTCTCTTTTGCCTCCGTCATGGACTTCCTGATTCTTTTGTTGACTGCCCTATATTGTTCTGCTCTTTCTTTTGTTTCATTTTTCTTTTTCTTCAACTCTCTACGCTTGTCGCATAGTTGTAGGATGTTAGGTGTGACCCATGGTTTTTTGACTGGTCGGTGTTTGCCAAGAAGCTCGCTTGCTGTTTCGTCACTGCTGTATTGAAACTATTTGTCAGTGTATCTATGTCTGAGTCTATCACAGTGAGTGCTGCAACTTCTCCACCTATCCTTGCTTGAAAAAATTTCTAATACCTCTGGGTCCTTCAGCTTCTCGAGGTCAAATTTGATCTGATGTTGTTCCGCTTGTGGATTTTCTTTAGACGTAGTCGGAAAGTCATCATCACAAGGTCATGATCACTCCCTATGTCTGCCCCTGGAAAATTCTTGTATGTGCGATGTTAACGCTAGACTGAAACCGTCTTTTCACCATGATGTAATTTATTTGGTTGTGGTGTTCTCCATTTGGGCTATGCCAGGGTCCATTTTCTGGATTTCTTGTGTGGGCCAAGTGTATTCACTAGTGGAGGTGGTTGTTACTGGCAAACTCCAGGAGTCTCAAGCCTCTTTCATTTGATTGGTTATTACAATGTGGCCCACAAACGCCCTCCCAATCTTTCCATGCATCTTCTCCATACCTTGGCGTTCCAGTCACCTTGCACAACGAGGATGTCTTTCTTGGGAGTTTGATTCAGAACCTCTTGTAGCTGGTCATAAAATTCTTCTATGGCTTCATCTGTGCAGTCTGATGTAGGGGCGTATGCCTGTACTACAGTTATGTTAAAGGGGGTTTCTCTCAGGCGGATGGTAATAAGTCTGCTGGACACAGGCTGACAGCTCATGACGGTGTTCACGGTGTCTTTGTGAACGAGAAACCCACGCCGTTGTTCATATTTATCCTGTTTTCCACTGTAGTATAATTTGTGGTCTTCCTGGGTCGTTGGTTTCTCCATGTTTTTCCACCTGACTTCGCAGAGCCCAAGGATGTGCCTTTGATATCTGGACATCTCATGTGTCAGTTCTTCCACTTGCCTGCAGCTCTTAGTGTCCGTACATCCATGTGCCAATGATGGTGTTGTTTCTGACACGGATTTTGTTGTGTTTTACATCAGTAGCATACTTTCGACCTCTGTCCTGATGAGCAACAGAAGGCGCGGTCCTTGGTAACCCGGGCGACGACCGATCCGGTATGGAAATTCTGGCTGTCTTTGTCATGGGTGTATCTTGGGCAAATCAAACCTGGCGGAGCCCATCCCTCTCCAGGTCGGATTTTTTTTATTGGGTTTACTTCCCACATGTGGCAGGTGGTACTGGGTTACATGGTTACCAGTAGCAGAGGGAGTCTCTGACCTGACTGGAGTCTGTACTGATGTTAAATCCAGGGGGGGAAATCCCCTTGAACGGGTGTCTGGGTGGTGGCTCGAACCCGGGTGGTCGGATGGTGAGCTTAACGCTCTAACCACTAGGCTGTCCCGTCCCTGACTGGAACATCATGAACACACACAAAATGACGATTACTCGACAGTCTTGTGTTTGTTGTCGTGGTGGTGGTGTCTTATCCTTGTTGGCTAGTTGGTCTAGGTCGGCCCTCTGTCTCTCTCTCTCTCTCTGTCTCTCTCTCTCTCTCTCTCTCTCTCTCTCTCGCTCTGTCTCCCTCTCTCTGTCTCTCTCTCTCGTTCAAGAGGATTTTTCCTCTGGAGTTAACATCAGTGGATCCCCCTAAAAGTCCTTCGGACGAGACTGTATACCGAGGTCCCGAGAGCGAACGCACGCAGAACTTCTTGCGCACACGCCCTCGCAATCTGGCAACCCTGGTTCGATTCCCGTTCAAGGGGGTATTTTCCCCTGGAGTTAACATCAGTGCAGACTCCACTCTCCCCAAAAGTCCTTCAGATGAGACTATAAACCGAGGCCCCGTGTGCGAACGCACGCAGAACGTCTTGCGCACACGTTAAATCCTGTTCCGCTTTTCGTAAGAGTAGGCCATTGTGTGCCGGTGGGAACAGATGACAGAATTTACAAAACCACATACACACGGGGACTGGATGTAAAAAAAGCACATAAGTTCTTATTCCATTATCCTCGATATAAAAGAATAAAATAAAATAAAAATTTAATCTCTCTCTCTCTTTTCTCTCTCTCTCTCTCTCTCTTCTCTCTCTCTCTCTCTCTCTTCTCTCTCTCTTTTCCCCAAGAGGACTGGTTGTAAAGTCTGTGTTTACTTATGCCATTACCGTTCTTTAAGTAAAATCCACTTCAGTTCAATTCAGTTCAAATTTCTCTCTCTCTCTCTCTGCGTGCACTCGTACGTGCGTGCGAGTATGTATGTGTGTGTGTGTTTTGTGGGATTTGTGTGCATGTGCGTGCGTGCGTGCGTGTGTGCGTGTGTGTGTGTGCGTGCGTGCGTAAGCACGTCGTACATATGTGTGTATGTGCGTGTGCGTGCACTCGTGCCGTGTATCGCTGCATCTACGTTGCCTGCTTTTGTTTCTCTCTCTCTCTCTCTCTCTCCCCTCTCTCTCTCTCTCTCTCTCTCTCTACTTTCTTTCTTTCTTTCTTTTCTTTTTGGGGAAAATAAAACGTTCGTTATTCTTCCTCTTCACGATCGTAAGCTATCTCAAGAGAGGAGACCCGAGGCAAGGGAAAGGGGAGGAGCGGCCCTTTTGGGGGACTCTTTTCGGCGGCGGTAGCCACCTTACCCTGTTGGTGTGTGGCCCCATATGCAAATCATCTGACGAGGTCGATCCCCTTTCCGTCGAATTGGGTTTTTTAGTCATGTCAACGATACGGGGGATCCTAAGAAAGTATGAAACCTGTTTTTTTTTTTTTTTCGTGGGGTTGTGTTGGTTGTGGGAGTGGGGGAGGGAGAGGGGGGAGAGTTAAAACTTAGATCGTTTTTTTAGGCCAAAGATGTATTGTTGGGGGGGAGGGGTAGGGGTTAGAGTCTTGTTGTTGTGTTCTTTTCCTACCGGCCGAAAATCCCCTACTCTTCCAAAAGGGGGAAGGGGGTTTTTTTTAATATAAACAAGATAAAATGTTCCCGCGTGTGTTCGCACAGGAGCCTCGGTTAATTTTATTTCTTACCCCCGGGTTAAGGCCCCCACAGAAGCGCCCGTTTTAGGGGATTTTCCCTGGAGTTAACTTCAGTGCCGACTCCATCACCCACAAAAGGTCCTTCGGATGAGACTAGAACAAGGAAAACCGTGTGCGAAACGCACCAGAACATCTTGGCTCAAAAAAAATCCGTTCCGCCTTCGCAAGGTAGGCCATTTCCTTTGGGGATGAAGGAGGAAAAATTTTTAAAAAACAAAAAAAAAACCCCAAAAAAAAACACGCTTCCCCAACAGGTGTTGTTTTAAGATGCGCCCGGGGGTCGGAATGCAGGTGCCTTCATGGGGGTGAAAAGGCGTAAAAGCAAAATCTCACCAGCAAGCTCTCCCCGGGAAGGGGAAAAAAAATTTTTATGTATTTGAATTTACTTACAATAGTACTTCATATTTAAAGTGTTAGATTTGTTTTAGGGAAAAGTTATTCCATTTTTCAAGCGGCTTGCTGTATAGGCATTATCATACTTTGCTCCCCCCCCCTGGGGTCCGGGGGTTTCAGTAAAATAGCATCCCCCTTCTGGAATTTGTGTTTAAAATTTCCCTTTTCTGTCCCTTCTTTTTTTGCCTTTTCCCCTTTTTTCTTCCTTCACCTTCCCCCTCCTTGCTATTTTCTGTTCGGGCCCCCTCTCCTGCCTTTTGTCCAAAAGTTTTATAAAAAATAACCATTCTCTCTTATGCAAAAGTGGGATGCGCTGGGCCTGCTTGTCAGGCGCTTAACGGCAGGGGAAAAGCTTTTTTCGCCATATAACAACTTTTAAAAGTTCTGTTTGAGCGTTCGAAAAAGAAGAAAAATTGCAATTATATGCAAAAATCGTTTGAAAATCGACGGATAAACAGACATGCGCCACATTATTTATGCATCCTAAAATGCCACACCCTTATAAAGGACAGACAGAAAACACACGGGCAGAGGAAAACCCCTAAAACGGAGAAATCTTTCTGTCCCCGGGTATAAAACAACAAAGCTGAAAAAAAAAAAACCCATTTTTTTCCCGGCTATCGCACCATATCACTGCTATCCCATTTCTTCTTTTTCTTCTTCTTCTTTTTCTTTTCTTTCTTCATGAAGCCAGAAACAAAACCATCGTTGTCTGTCATAATATGGGTGGAAATGGCTGCCGCCGTTTAAGGCCCTGACAAGTCAGGCCCAAAAAACCCCCTTCAGCGCGGGTAGGGGAATTGTTATTTTTTAGTTTTTGGGGGGGAAAAAAGGGGGGAGAATGGGCCCGGAAGGCAAAATAGACAAGAAAAAAGGGGACAGGAAGAAATGGGAAAAAGGCAGAAAACAAAAGAGGGAAGAAAAGAGGGATTTTCCTAGCACAGGATTTCTAGAAGGTGGGGAAAGGTTTATAGAAGGCCCCTGGCATCCCCGGGGGATACTCCCATGTAAAAAAGACCATTCAATGTGTTTTTGATTTGGGTCAGAAAACAAATTAAAAACGTAGGGGGTAAAAAAAAAAAAAAGTTAAAGTCTAATTATTTTTTAGAACAAAGTGACTACCCTATAATTAATATAATTGTTGGGGTTTTGTTTTTGGGGGGGGGGGGGGGTAAAAAAAATTTTTTTTTATGGGGGTCTTTTCGTTTTAAAACAGTGGTGGTTACCATTGTTCCTTTCAAATTATGAAGTTGTTCATAATGCTTGCATCATACTGCTCATTTTATGAATACCTTTTGAACAAGGGAAAAGGCTGTTGTGTGTGATTATTCTTTTGTTCGTTAATGTACGTACCTTTTCATCTCGTTATCCTTTCTCTTTTTCTACGTTCCTTTACCGGGTGGGTTAGTGCCAGGTCTTCTCCTGTGCTTTTTCACTCTGCAGGAGGCTGCCCGCGGGCCCCAGCCGAACTTTCCCACTTAGAGCAGCTCATTTCATTGTACAGGGTTTCTGCGGGGAAGTTTGGTTTTCCGTAAACCCCCCAAAACCCGACTGAAATTTCAAGTCTTGAAGTGCATATTTGATTTTTTGCATGTGTGGGTTTTTGTGGGTGTTGGGGTGTGGTGTGTGTTGTGTGTGTGTTGTGTGTGTGTGGGGTAAAACACGAAGAGAATGAAGGCACTGGAGGTCTGCACTTTTTTCACCCGACTGCCGATGAGATTCGAACCCCGGGCCCTTTTGATTTTTATGGACTGACTCAAACGGTCTTTGGGAATTCGGGGCCTAGTGTCTGCCCCATTATTATTACAACAAACAACAACAACAAAAATAACAACAACACAACAACAAACGATCTTGTCAGCTTTAAGATGTATCTCTACCCTAAAATATTGTCACGGTTGCCCAATGTGTTTTTGTTTTTATTATCGTTGTTGTACATCGTTTGTTAAATAGATTTAGTTGTCTTGTTAAAAAGTTAAAATTTAAGAAAAGGGTCCTGAGTGTATGTAGCCCTGTAGAAAATATTCAGGGTTTCTTTTATTGTTGGGTTTGGGGGGTTGGGGTTTGTTGTTGGGTTTGGTGGGGGGGTTGGGTTTTGTTGTTGGGTTTGGGTTTTTTTGGTTTTGTTGTTGGGTTTGGGGTTTTTTGGTTTGTTGTTGGGTTAGGGGAGGGGGGGTTGGGGTTTTGTTGTTGGGTTTGGGGGGGTTGGGGTTTTGTTGTTGGGTTTGGGGGGTTTGGGGTTTTGTTGTTGGGTTTGGGGGGTTGGGGTTTTGTTGTTGGGTTTGGGGTTTTGGGGGTTTTGTTGTTGGGTTTGGGGGGGTTGGGGTTTTGTTGTTGGGTTTGGGGTTTTTTGGGTTTTGTTTTTGGGTTGGGGGGGGTTGGGGTTTTGTTGTTGGGTTTGGGGGGGTTGGGGTTTTGTTATTGGGTTTGGGGGGTTTGGGGTTTTGTTGTTGGGTTTGGGGGGTTTTGGGGGGGTTTTGTTGTTGGGTTTGGGGGGTTTGGGGGTTTTGTTGTTGGGTTTGGGTTTTTTGGGTTTTGTTGTTGGGTTTGGGGGTTTGGGTTTTGTTGTTGGGTTTGGGGGGGTTTGGGGGTTTTTGTTGTTGGGTTTGGGGTTTTGGGGTTTTGTTGTTGGGTTTGGGGTTTTGGGGTTTTGTTGTTGGGTTTGGGGGTTTGGGGGTTTGTTGTTGGGTTTGGGGGGTTTGGGGGTTTTGTTGTTGGGTTTGGGGGGTTTGGGGGTTTTGTTGTTGGGTTTGGGGGGTTTGGGGGTTTTGTTGTTGGGTTTGGGGTTTTGGGGGTTTTGTTGTTGGGTTTGTTTTTTTCGTTCCTCGGCTGAGCTCCGAGGTTCACCAAGGGTGAAATTTTTGCGTATGCAGCTGTTCCTCCCCCCCACCCCCTCCCACCACCCCCTCACACACACACACACACACAACACACACACACACACACACACACACACACACACACTATTTAGGTAGCCGCATTCCGACTTCGGAGATGAATCCCTGACTTCAGTACAAACAGTGCGCGATGCTGTGTCTGCCTCACCCACAGCATTTATTTTTTTAAACCATGTTAACGGCAAACTGTAGTGACGTCTGTAGCCGCTTTAAGTTTCAGAACATTGATTTCATGTAAGCCTAGGGGTGGGGTGGCGGGGGGGGGGGGGGGGGGGTTATTGTCGTTTTTATTGTTGTTTTTAATTCTTGGAAATAATTTTGTTTAGTTAGTATTTTTTTTCTGACCACGTTGAACAGCATTTTTTAAAGTCGAACTTGCCGTTCTATATACACCAAATATTCATAACACTTTTGTGACGCTTATCAATAACGTGCAATGTCTTAAAGTGGTATGAAATGAAATCTGAGCGCTTTGATTTGTTGCTTTACAAGATTCAGCGCTATATAAATTCCATACATTATTATTATTATTATTATTATTATTATTATTAATGTAGTGAGTGTTTCTTGACTAAATCATATGACATGATTTACTTGCATTTCAGTTTTTTCTTGAGCATCTAAAAAAATGTTATGCCACTTTTAAGTCACAGCAGATTTCTCTGCGTGAAATTCGGGCTGGTCTACCCGGGGAGAGCGCGTCGCCACAGGAGCAGCGCCACCCTTTTTTCTACTGTCTCCAACTGTATTTGTTTCCCTATCAGAGTGGCTTTTTTTCTACAGAATTTTGCCAGGGACAACTGTCTTGTTGCCGTGGGATTTTTTATATGCGCTAAATAATTTTGTGTAACACACTGGACCTTGGTTTATTGTCATCCAAAAGACTAGCACCCAGACCACCCACTCATGGTGTAATGAATGGGGGAAAAGTTTCGGGCCCAAACGGGGATCGAATCCCCGCCGTCTTCCGACCCATACTTTTGGCTTTCTAGGCATGCGCGTTACTTCTAGACCACCGATCCAATGGCTTTTTTTTAAATTTTTAACAGAACGCCATCCACTACAAGAAATAAGGAAACTAGCCTAACTACTGCCACAGTTAGCACTAAAGTCTCCTTAATTCGCCATTTTCTTGAAGAACAAGCCAGATTGTGGTTTTGGAATAATTATGATAGCGTCTTTTTTCAAGTTAATTTGTGTGGTCACTGTTTTATCTACTGTGATGTCTGGCTCTTTATTTCTTAGAAATGATTAGTATTTCGAGTTTATTTATTCTCTTATTTCGAGGATAATGGAATAAGCAGTCTCCATGAGCTTTTTTACAGCCAGTCCCCGTGTGTGTGCAATTTTGTAAATTTTGTCATCCGTTCCCACCGGTACCGGTCTACAATGGCCTACTCTTCCGAAAAGCGGAACGGGTTTTAACATGTGCGCATGATGTTCTGCGTGCGTTCGCACACGGGACGTCGGTTTATAGTCTCATCCGAAGAAAGACTTTTAGTCGGCACTGATGTTAACTCCAGAGAAAATATTAGGTCTAAACAGCCGCGTTTTAGAGAAACATTTATTTTTTTCGTACCTCGGCAAGAGCTCTGCGATTCACAAATGGTGGGATTGTGTGTACCTGCGTCTGTGTGGCTGTAGTTTGTGATGCTTTCCTGTCAGTGTTGCTGTGTTTCATGTCTGGTGAAAGACTGATGAGAAGAAGAGTGTTGACCAAGGCCAGGCAGATCTCCATAGTCACTGTTTATTCAGGGAAAATCGGTGTTCTTGAGTGTCTGGCCCTCATTTCAGTTTTGTCCTAGGGGGGATAATTCATGTTATTTCATCGTCGTAGTGATGTCCCCACGATGCAAAAATGGCTACCTGGGGACGGGGTAGCTCAGTGGTCGGAGCACTCGCTTTCCCCCAGCTAAGGTTAAGCAGCGTCGAGCGTGGTTACCACTTGGATGGGTGACCGTTCGCGTGCCTTGGCTTCAGTACAGTTCCCCCAGTTCACCCAGCTGTAAAATGGGTACCTGCCCTGTTTAGGATCAGGGAAGGTAAAGCAGCGAGGGAGAGGAGATGGGCGCCGCCCTCAATATGCTGGCCCCTAGAGAAGTGAGGTCTCTGACGCCTCGTTCCCCTACGACCCCATAGGTTATGGGACACCTTTACCTTTACCTTTCAGCAGCTATACTGATGGCGATGTTGAAGCAAATCCAGAACCCCTTCATGGACCAGCACGTGGCATGGCAGGCGCGTGTCATGGGCCTCCCTCCCGTCCCCCTGCCTTCATGAAACAAACACACAAATGAAAGCGCAAAGCCCCGATATTTTAACACCGCCATAGATTACCTTTTTTGTTATTATTCTTTGGTTTCGAGGATAATGGAATAAGCACTCATGTCCTTTTTTCATCCAGTCCCCGTGTGTATGCAGTTTTGTCAATTTTGTCATCTGTTCCCACCAGCACACAATGGCCTACGCTTCCGAAAAGCGGATCAGGTTTTAACGTGTGCGCAAGAGGCTCTGCGTGTGTTCGCACACGGGGCCTCGGTTTACAGTCTCATCCCAAGGACCTACTACATAGCGAAATGGATGACCTTAATCATACAGGGTGTTGGCCATCTAAATGCCAAGTGTGGCTCACAATCTGGAAACTGGTCTCAGACAAGGCCATATAAATCAAATTTCTCCAGATTATAGATCAGAACGATGTACTCTTTATATATATATATATATATATATATATATTATAATATATATATATATATATATATATGTATATATAATATATATATATATATTATATATATTATATATATATATATATTATATATATATAGATAGATAGATAGATAGATAGATAGATAGATAGATAGATAGATATCCAGGTTGTGCTTTTGTTTTGTTCATCGCTCTTACCAGGCACTTTTTAAAGTGTGCACAAAATGCTCTGCATGCAATGGCAAAACGCGGAACTTCGATTATTGTCCTCATCCGAAGAACTTTTGGGGAGTGGAGTCAGTACTGATATTAACTCCCGGGGTAAATAAATAAAATAAAAAAACATAAATAAATAAATAAAAACTCCCGCGGGTACAAACAAAAATATCCCCTGAACGGGCCTCTTGGTTGGTGGTTCGAACCTGAAATCTACCGGGCCTCTCATCAATCAACGAGCACAAGTTCTAACCAACTTGACCATCCCGCCCTTGCTCTCTGCTCTCTCTGTTATATGCGTAGTTGTTACTCACTTGTCTTTGTTGGTGATTGTTTGGGTTTTTCGCTTGTTAGTTTTTTTAGTTTTGGTGTTGTGTGTGTGTGTGTGTGTGTGGTGTGTGGTGTGTGTGTGTGTGTGGTGTGTGTGTGTGTGTGTGTGTGTGTGCGTGCGTGTGTGTGTGTGTGTGTGGTGAAGGGGGGACGGTGCTGTTTTTTTATTTATTTATTTTTTATTGTTGTTTTTTTTTTGTTTATTTGTTTGTTTTTTTTGGTTGTTTGTTTTTTTTCTCATTTGTTTTAGTTTGATGTTCTTGTTTTTTTCTTGTTTTTTGTGTTGTTTATTTTGAATGGTTGTTTTTGTCTGCTTTTGTTGTTGTTTGTTTGTTGTTTTTGGTTTTGTTTTTTTTCTTGTTTTTCTTCCTTTTTTCTTTTTTTGTTTTGTTTGTTTGCTTTTTTTTTTGGGGGGGGGGGGGGGGGAGGGGGGTTCTGGGGTATGTTTTTGTCTTTTGCTCGTCTGGGGTTGTTTGTTGTTTTTGTTTGTTTGTTTTGTTTTTCTTCTCTCTTTTTCTTTTAAAAAAAAGTTTTTTCCTTTGCTTCTTCTGCTTGAAAGTATGAGTACTGAGTGCATTTTTAAATGTGACCCCATGGGCGGGGACTGGATGTAAAAAAGAACATGAATACTTATTCATTATCCTGGAAAAAAAGAATTTGTTTCTATTACTTACAATGTGTAGATGTTCTTTTATGACTTTATTGGCTTTTTCCCCCGCTTATTATGAGAGTGTATGGGTATTGCACTTATTTTATCTACCATGAACATTCAATTGCATGAACATAATTAAAAAGTGTTTGTGTTGATCGTGTGCTATGTGAGTATTACATATTTAGTATTATCCCTGAAACATCCCCCCCCCACCCCCCCCCCCCCCCACACACACCACACACTCAAACACACACACCACACACACACACACACGCGCGCGCGCGCGCGCGCTCAAACACACACACACACACACACATACTCACTCACTCACCCACCCATATTCTCTCCCTAAACGACTGTATAGTTTTTAATTTCTTCTTGGTTTGTTTCTTGTTTTTATTGTGTGGATGTATGGGTATTAAATTTATTTCATTATCATGACATATAATTTGAAACGGGTATAATCTAAAATGAGTGTTGATGGGATCGCGTACTGTTTTGGGATTTATATATTGGATATTATCTCTGAAATACACACACACACACTCTCTGTCTCTGTCTCTCTCTCTCTCACCTTTTATCGTCAGCTTATAGTCATAGTATATCCTGATGAAGGATTCATATTTTATATTTTCAATACTTTATTGGACTTGCTCTGTACTTAAGTTTTATGAGTGCCCTATTTCAATATCTTATAATTATGTGTAACAAGTATGTGTACCATTTGACAATGTGTAGATGTTTATCTTTATGACTTATTAAGTTTGGTTGTGTTATTTTTCTTGGCTTTGTTGTTGCTCTTGTTTCTTGTTGTTGTTGTTTGTCTGTTTTTCTCTTTTTTATCATCTTTTGTGGTTTGGTTTTTCCTTCTCTTTTGTTTGTTTGTTTGTTTGTTTTGGTTAGGGTTTTTTTGGGGTGGGGGTAGGGGTGGGGTATTATTAGGATTTTCTTTTATTGCTTGCTTGGGGGGGGGAGGTTGTTGGGGGGGAGCTGTTTTGAAAAGGGTTATTTCCCCTTGTTTTTATTGCGAGACTGTATAAGTATTGGGTTATTATTATTAAGAATGTATCCACTAACGGGCGGGGACTGGATGTAAAAAAGCACATGTGTGCTTATTCATTATCCTCGAAATAAAAGAATTTGTCATTGTCATTGTCTCTCTCTCTCTCTCTCTCTCCACATTGATCTGTTTGGAAACAAAGTAAATATATCCTCCCTTGCATATACCAAATTATCCTCTCCTCTCTCTCTCTCTCTCTCCTCTCTCTCTTCTCTCTCTCTCTCTCTCTCTCTCTCTCTGTAACGACATTAGTGAGCTTGCTTGAATTGTAATGTGTGTGTGTGTGTGGTGCCCTTGCTTGTTTTGATTTTGTTAACAATGAACTTGTCTGAGTTTTCCCCCTTTAAAATGAAGTTTGGGTTGTTTTTGTTGTTAATGCAGAAGTGTATGGATTGTTAATTTGCAATGTTCTGTTGGACAATTTCATTACTTCTGTGGACTTTTGTATCAATTCTAATAATGTGTGTATATAGGATTGCGCATGCATGAATATGTGTGTGTGTATATGTGTGTGTATGTTGAGTAGTAATGATGCGCCCATCACAGTGTGTGCAGATGAGAGCGGAAAGAAGCAGTTCTGTGTGTTTATTGTTGAAATAGCTGATGTTGAGACTGGTCATTTTTCTTGATGCTTTGTGCTTGGCTGTCTTCGTACATCAAATAATGTTTATTTCCTGGTTTTTGTCTGTACAAATGTACGGTTATGATATTTTGATAATTATGACATGTGTCTATTATCTTGTAGGTGAGGAAATGTCTTGCGAATGGATATGTATCCAGGATGTGTTGTGTGTGTGTGTGTGTTGTGGTGTGTGTGTGTGTGTGTGTGTGGTGTGTGGTGTGTGTGTATTATGTGTGTGTGAGTGTGTATTGTGTGAGAGAGTGTGTGTGTGTGTGTGTGTGGTGTGCATGCGTGGCTATACGTGCGTAAGTGTGGTGTGTGTGTTGTGTGTGTGTGTGGTGTGTGTGTGTGTGTGTGGTGTGTGTGTGTGTGTGTGTGTGTGCGCGCGCGCACGCGCACGCGCACGCGCACGCTTGTATTTAGTCTGGACTTTTGGGGGTTGTTTGTTGTTTAGGGGAGGGGGTGTTGGGAAGGGGAGTGTTTTGTGGGTCTTTTTTCTTGTTTTAATTGGTTTTGTTTATTCATTTGATTTTTCGATTTCTTGATTTTTCACTAATTGAATGGGAGTTTGAGTGAAATATTTCATTGTTATTTGAAATGATCTTGTTTGTTAATTAATTGATTTATAATTATGTGTAACAAGTATGTGTACCATTTGACAATGTGTAGATGTTTATCTTTATGACTTATTAAGTTTGGTTGTGTTATTTTTCTTGGCTCTGTTGTTGTTCTTGTTCTTGTTGTTGTTGTCTGTCTGTTTTTCTCTTTTTATCATCTTTGTTGGTTTGGTTTTTCCTTCTCTTTTGTTTGTTTGTTTTGTTTTGGTTAAGGTTTTTTGGGGGGTGGGGGTGGGGTATTTTTATGGTTTTCTTTTATTTGCTTGCTTTGGGGGGGGGGGTTGTTGGGGGGGAGCTGTTTTGAAAAGGGTTATTTCCCCTTGTTTTTATTGTGAGACTGTATAAGTATTGGGTTATTATTATTATTAAGATGTATCCCTAACGGGCGGGGACTGGATGTAAAAAAGCACATGTGTGCTTATTCATTATCCTCGAAATAAAAGAATTTGTCATTGTCAATTTGTCATTGTCATTGTCTCCTTTCGGTATTCCTCCTATATACGAAATGTTTTGGTTTTTTTAAATGTTTGATTTATACATTTTATAGAGCTTTATTTTATAGTCGTCCAAAATGCACACAATATTGTTCTCCTTCCTCAATCAATATACCATCATCATCATCATCATCATCAACCATTACACCCAGTGGTGTGTAGGGCAGCAACAAAGCGCTTCCACTCCTGCCTATCCTGGGCCAACCTAGTCACTGATCCCCAAGAGTGCTGCATGGCCTTCATCTCACTTTCTATAGTCCTCCTCCACGTTGCTTTTGGTAATCAATATACCGTGCCTCTTGCAAATGTATTCAGTGAGTTTTAACTGATTTGCCTAACTTCCACTTGTTGTATCGATGCTGTTGTTGGCGGGGCTGTTAAAACTGTTTTCTCTCAGGCTCTTTAGCATTTTGTAACTTAACCTGAAATGTTTAGTGATAGTATGCTTTTAAAAATAGGTTTTAGTGAGGGTGTTTTATCAGAATTTGATAGCTGGTTCATTTTGATGTTGATGTAACCTGAAAATGCTCTCTCTCTCTCTCTCTCTCTCTCTCTCTTCTCTCCTCTCTCTCCTCTCTCTCTCTCTCTCTCTCTCTGCTTTCCTGCAATGAAGGAACGAATGAACTCAACTTCCATCACAGAAAAATGGATTCTATTATAATTTTTAAAATTCAATTTAAGCCATTTTAAATAC
>CM054159.1:8336955-8347409 GCA_028751875.1 Rapana venosa | reverse complement strand
GTGGGGTTTTGTGTGTTGTTTGTTTGTGGTGTTGGGGTGTGTGGTTGGTGTTGTGGGTGTTGTGGTTGTGGCGTGTGCGTGCTTTGGTGGTGTTTTATTTTGAGGGTGTGTATTAAGTGGGGAAACAGAAATGATTCAACACTAAACACTTTTTTTTTAATCACTTTTCTTTTCTTTTCTTTTAATCCAATTTGTGTGTGTTTTCATTTTGCTAATCATTTTACACTTTTCTTCAGAATTCTATCATGGACAAAAAAAACAGTCTTGTTGCCATGAGTTCTTTTACACTCGCAAAAGCTGATACATGGTACACACAAAATACAAAATATCTCACTTGATAGCCTCATCCATAACACCAGACCCAGACTACCACGCAGGGAGTGAGGGCAGTCTGGCATTGAATGCCGAGATTCAAACCATGGACCTCTCGAACATTCATAAAGTAAGACTGGAAATGCCACGAAAAGAAGCTAATTTTGGCTCATTTCCTCTGTCATCGACCAAAAACCAGACCTGGCATAGAAAGCTTGAACGCAGAGACGAAGGAAGGCAGCCGGAATGACATGGGCCGAGCTGAAGAGGATCTCCTAGAACCGAGTTCGTTGGAGGGGGCAGGGTGTTGTTGCGGTCATATGTTCCCCAGGGAATCCAGAGGCGTCAGTCCAGTCAGTCGAGTCTTCTGTCATCAGCACACGAAGACATGAACATCATTGTACGTAAAGAAGCCGACCCACACTTCTTCCCCCATTGATGAACCAAGACAAGACAGGAAATGCAAAGTCAAGAACAATTATACACACTCACTTTGACGAGGACGACCCAAGAACACTTGGCGTCGAACTGTCGAAACAGAGCTGAAGACCTTCCAACATACCTGGGGAACCATTCGGAAGCTGGCCCAGGACAGACAGGAGTGGAGAACTTTTGTTGCTGCCCTACGTGCCAATAAAGCACAAAGGCATTGATGATGATGACTTTGACCAACATGAGTAAAGTAAGGAAGTGCCATGAACGCAAGACGCACCTCATTTCTATACACACGCACGCACACACACATACACATACACACGCACGCACACACATGCATACATACACACGTGCGCGCGCGCACACACACACATATACATACATACATACATATATACAAACATACATACATACATAAAATTTTACACCCCATACATACATACATACATACTTACATACATACTTACATACATACATACATATTTACTTACATACATACTTACATAAAATACATTATACATACATACTTAATACATATAAATACATACCTACATACATACATACATACATACATACATACATCATACATACATACATACATACATACATATATACATATATCCCTTACATACAAAACATACATACATACTTACTTACATACATACTTACATACATACATATATACATAATACATACATACATACATACATAAAATACATACATACATACATACATACATATAAAAACTTACTTACATACATACTTACATACATACATACATTATACATACATACATACATACATACATACATACATACACATACATACATACAAAATAATACTTACATACATACTTTACATACATACATACTTACTTACATACATACTTACATACAACATACATACATACTTACTTACATACTTTCTTAAAATACATACATACTTACTTACATACATAAAATACACACATACTTACATACATAACACATACTTACATACATACATATATACATACATACATACATATAAATACATACCTACATACATACATACATACATACATCTACATACATACATAATACATACATACATACATACATACATACAAAACATACATACATACATACATATATACAATCTATCTATCTATCTATCTGTCCCGTATTTCTGACGACCGTGGGGCAACCCTCAAAGACTCAACAACCAGTTCCCTCCATTCCTCTCTCTGTTTGCCTTTCTCAGGTTTTGTTGAGTTTCTAGGCCTGTCCATTCGCTGATGTTATCCTCCCAGTCTTCCTTGGTCTGCCTCTTCTTCTTCCCTTGGACAGTCCCTTTTCCCAAAAACTGTCTTTGTAATTCCTTGGGGATCTTGTGACATGCCCATTACCATTTAAGTTTTACGCTTTTTCACGATCGTTAGAAGGTCTCATAGGGCCCAAATGGTTTGCTGGATTCTGTTATGCACGCTTTCGTTGCTTATGTGGTCTTTGTAGGAGATGCCAAGGAGTCTCCGAAAGCATCTCATCTCCACTGCCTGTACTCTTCCTTCCAAATCTGCAGTCAGGGTCCATGATTCACAGGCATACAAAAAATATGGATATGACAAGGGAGCGCATTAGTCTGATTTTGGGAGATAAGTGAGATTTTTATCTCTCCAGATGGTGTTTAGTTTTGACAAAGCTGTTATTGTCTGTGCAGTCCTGCATACTTTTTGGCTTGGATCCCTGGTCTGATACAATGGCTCCCAGGTACTTGAAGCTTTAAACGTTTCCAGCTTCGGGTCATTAACCCTGATATCGTGCTAATGCCGTTGGTGTTATTAGTCATCAGTTTGGTCTTCTCTGCACTGATTTCCATGCCTTTATGTTTTGGAGGCCTTATTCAAGGTGTTCTGTTAGGCTGGCAAGCTCTTTTTCTGATCCTGCTATTCCATCAATGTCATCTGCGAAGCGGAGGGTTTGTGATCGTTCTCCCACCAATGCTGACTGATCCTTCATGATTTTTCCATTTGCAACAGCCATGATTCTCTCAAGGAAGATTTTAAAAAAGAGGGGTGGAGAGTAGCAGCCCCCCTTACTCCAACTGTTGTTCGAAACCATTCTCCAATGTTGTTGTTGTAGAACACTGCCTGGTGGCCCGCTGTACAGCCTGTTTGATGACTCTAATCGGGTTTGCATTGATGCTGTACAAATTCATGGTTGCCCACAAAGCTGCATGCCACACCCTGTCAAATGCCTTCTTAAATCGAAAAAATACGTGGTAAAGGTCTTGTTGATGTTGAAGGTACCGCTCACTAGTATTCTGAGGTTGAATATCTGTTCTGTTGTGCTGCGCCCTGCTCTGAAACCTGCTTGTTCCTCAGCAATGATGGTCTCTGCTTGGGGCTTCAGTCTATTCAATATTATCTGCAGCATGCCCTTTGCTTGGGTGACTTATGAGCTGATTGTGCGGTAATTATGGCATTGTGTAGATTTCCTTTCTTGGGGAGGTGATGATGAGTGCTGTGTCCATGGTGTTGGCCATTTTCCTGTTTTGCCAGATCTTGTTTGCAGATCTTAGTAGGGGGCTTGATCATGGCTTCCCTCCAGCTTGGACCAATCAGCTGGAATGTTGTCAGCCCCTGCTGACTTTCCCTTTTCAGCGATCTGACTTTCTGTTTCCACTTCTTCTCGGAGATAGGGTGACTGTCTGGGGTCTTTGCTTTCGGGTACATTAAGGGCTTTTTGGACTCCTGCGGTTCTATAGTTATACAGGCGGAGCAGTATTCTGTCCATCTGTTCAGAATATCCTGGTCGTCAGTGAGACACTTCCCCCTTTTTGTCTTGGATTGTTAAAAACCCTTTTTTCTGTTTCGTTTCTAGTCAGGTCTTTCACCACTGATATCTTTCTTGCTATTGTTTTTCTTGATGTTCTCTTCAATGTCCCTTTGGGACTGATTACCGATCCATTTCTCTTTTGCCTCCGTCATGGACTTCCTGATTCTTTTGTTGACTGCCCTATATTGTTCTGCTCTTTCTTTTGTTTCATTTTTCTTTTTCTTCAACTCTCTACGCTTGTCGCATAGTTGTAGGATGTTAGGTGTGACCCATGGTTTTTTGACTGGGGAGTAAACCCAATCAAAAAATCCGACCTGGAGAGGGATGGGCTCCGCCAGGTTTGATTTGCCCAAGATACACCAATGACAAAGACAGCCAGAATCTCCATACCGGATCGGTCGTCGCCCGGGTTACCAAGGACCGCGCCTTCTGTTGCTCATCAGGACAGATGTCGAAAGTATGCTACTGATGTAAAACGCAGCAAAATTCGTGCCAGAAACAACACCATCATTGGCACATGGAATGTTACGGACACTAAAAAGCTGCAGGCAAAGTGGAAGAATGACACATGAGATGTCCAGATATCAATGGCACATCCTTGGGCTCTGCGAAGTCAGGTGGGAAAAAAACATGGGAGAAACAACGACCCAGGAAGACCACAAATTATACTACAGTGGAAAACAGGATAAACATGAAACACGGGGTGGGGGTTTTTCGTTCACAAGACCCGGGGAAAACCGCATGAGCTGTCAGCCTGTGTCCAGCAGACTTATAACATCCGCCTGAGAGCAACCCCCTTTATACATAACTATAGTACAGGCAAAACGCCCCCACATCAACTGCACAGATGAAGCGTAGAAGAATTTTATGACCAGCTACAAGAGGTTCTGAATCAAACTCCCAAGAAAAGGACATCCTCGTTGTGCAAGGTGACTGGAAAAGCCAAGGTAGGAGAAGATGCATGGAAAGACTGGGAGGGCGTTTGTGGGCCACATTGTAATAACCAATAAAATGAAAGAGGCTTGAGACTCCTGGAGTTTTTCCAGTAACAACCACCTCCAACTAGTGAATACACTTGGCCCACACAAGAAATCCAGAAAATGGACATGGCATAGCCCAAATGGAGAACACCACAACCAAATAGATTACATAAAGGTGAAAAGACGGTTTCAGTCTAGCGTTAACATCGCACAGACACGAAGTTTTTCCAGGAGCAGACATAGGGAGTGATCATGGCCCTTTTGATGATGACTTTCCGACAAAGTCTAAAGAAAATCCCCCAAGCGGAACAACATCAGGATCAAATTTGACCTCGAGAAGCTGAAGACCCCGAGGTATTAGAAATTTTTCAAGCAAGGATAGTGGAAAAGTTTGCAGCACTCACTGTGATAGACTCAACATAGATACACTGACGAATAGTTTTTAATACAGCAGTGACTGAAACAGCAAACGAGCTCTTGGCATATTACATACATACATACATACATACATACATACTACATACATACATTACATACATACATACATACATACATACATAAAATACATACTTTACTTACTTACTTACTTACTTACATACTTATATACTTACATACTTACATGCATGCAGAGAGGAGGAGGAGGGACAGACAACGACACAACACACAGACAAATAGACAGACGGACAGACGAACGGACAGAGCCAAAAACAGACACAGAGAAGAAAGAAGAAGAAGAAGAAGAAGAAGAAAGAAGAAGAAGAAGAAAAAAGAAGAAGGGAAAAAAGAAAAGAAGAAGAAGAAAAACAAAGAACAAGAACAAGAACAAGAAGAACAAGAAAACAAGAAGAACCAGAAGAACCAGAAGAACAAGAACAACAAGAACAAGAAGAAGAACAAGAACAAGAACAAGAAGAACAAGAACAAGAAGAAAAAGAAAACAAGAAGAACCAGAAGAACAAGAAGAACAAGAACAAGAAGAAGAACAACAAGAACAAAAACAAGAACAAGACCAAGAAGAAGAAGAAGAAGAAGAAGAAGAAGAACAACAACAACAACAACAACAACAACTACGGATATAAGATAGTGTTGTTGTTTTGTCCCTTCACTCAACGTCTTCTTCAGGAAGGAGAGCAGCAGACCTATCATTATTGTGAGGGGGGAGGGGGAATAACTGACACCAATTAGAGGAAGGGAGACAAGAAAGGAAGCAGACGACGAACACATAATCTTTTCAACGACTTCTACAAAAGAATTCGGGTTAGAGGAAAACGAGAGGACAGGGGTGGGGGTGAGGGGTGGAAAATCAATATCAAATCCAATCTGGAATCGATAGAAACAGGGGAGATAAATGCCTTTGTAACAGAAGTAAAACACACACCCCAAAAATCTATAGATTTATTCAATCAGGCCTCGAAAGAAAGCCAGAGAGGGAAGAAGAGGAAAGAAAATTGTTAGATTTAATTTGTCCCGCTTTTCCTACTAGTTTTTTTTTCTTCTTTTTCTGGTTTTTTTTTTTAGCAGAACTGCAGTGACGTTACAATAATGGGGTTAATTTAAACTCCAATCTGAAATCGACATGTGAGACATAAGACAGATATATGTGATACTATAGATAGATAGATAGATAGATAGATAGATAGATCTGAGAGTTAAGTCCCTTGATAGATAGATAGATAGATAGATAGATAGATAGATAGATAGATAGATAGATAGATAGATAGATAGATAGATAGATCTGAGAGTTAAGTCCCTTGATAGATAGATAGATAGATAGATAGATAGATAGATAGATAGATAGATAGATAGATAGATAGATAGATAGATAGATAGATAGATAGATAGATAGATAGATAGATAGATAGATAGATAGATAGATATGTATTGATAAGTATTTTTTAATCGTTGTATGCTTGTGTTTTTTTCTTCCCCCTTATATCGGTCATTTATTTATGGATATGTATATATTATTTTTCTTTCTCTATAGCTCCAAAGACTCCATGGGAATAAACAATGGCATGAATTGCGAGGGTTTATTATTTTTTGGCCTTTCTTTGATTGTTTAGTTGTTTGTTAGGTTGGGGGGGAGGGGGTAGGTAGTTTGTGTGTGGGAGGGGGTGGTTGTTGTTGTTGGGAGTGGGGATGGGGTTAATTATCCAACATGAACTTGACTTGGCTTGACTTGACTTACCTGACCCCTTTCTCAACATCCTTTCCTGCAACGTGTACTCCTGATCAGTGAACATAACTCGGGTTGGACTAGGCACAGAGTGTTGCATTTGCCTCCCTTACAGCGTCAGCCAGGATGGGTGAGACTCCAAGTGGGTTTGTCGCTCTCTCGGGCTTCAAGACTCGTCCAGTATTGCCCTCAGTACTGGGGCACGCACACACACACACACACACACACACACACACACACACACACACACACATACACATACACACACATACATACATATACATACATACATACATACATACATACATACACACACATATGGAAAAAAAAGCAAATGCATTGCTTATTCAATGTACCATCTGGAAATTAAAATTTGACTTGACTTGACTTGACTTCACACACACACACACACACACATTCTACACACACACACACACACACACACACACATTCTACACACACACGCACGCACGTATGCACACACACACACACACACACACACACACACACACACACACACACACATGCGGGATAGCCTTGTGGTTAGAGCGTTGCGCATTGTGTAACCTGCGATCTGCTGACCCGGGTTCGAATCCCGTTCAGGGGAACTGTTCCCCTGGCGTTAGCATCAGTGCCGACTCCGCCTTCATCAGTGCCGACTTTCTCGTGTGCGAATGTGCGCAGAACACCTTGAGCACACGTTAAAATCTGTTCTGCTTTTTAAAAGCGTAGGCCATTGTGTGCCGGTGAAAATGAATGATAAAATTTACAAAACTGCATAGACATCGGGATTGAATGTAAAAGCCTATGAGTGTTTATCCATTATCTTCAAAAGAAAAGAATAGTATAAATGAAATCACATACACACACACACACACACCCCACCACCACCACACCACCACCACCAACCACCACCACCACCACCACCACCACCACCAAAGCCACCACCAACACCACACGCACTCACGCACACACGCACACACACCACCACCACCACCACCACACAGCAACACACACCTCTCTCTCTCTCTCTCTCTCTCTCTCTCTCCCTCTCTCTCTATCTCTCCCACTCTCTCTCTCTCTCTCTCTCTCTCTCTCTTCTCTCTCTCTCTCTCTCTCTCTCTCTTCCAGTCAAGTACTGAAACTCTCAGCTCCAGTTATTACAGACACTCTGACACATATCTATAACCTTTGTCTTCATAAGAACTATTTCCCCAACGCCTTCAAAACTGCTAAGGTGATTCCGATCCACAAGTCTGGAGACACTTCTGATCCCTCAAATTATAGGCCAATCTCTATTTTATCTTACCTTTCAAAACCCTTGGAAAAACATATGAATAGACACATTGTCCATCATATAGATATTAACAACTTACTTCACCCAAATCAGTCTGGATTTAGAAAAAATCACTCGTGCCATACGGCATTAACTAGTCTTGTAGACAATTGGCTGTCAAACATTAATGACAATAAATTTTGTGGAGTATTACTTGTAGATTTCAAAAAAGCATTTGATACAATTGACCGCAGACTTCTCATTAAAAAGCTACACTTATATAATCTCTCTACAAATACTCTTGAACTTCTTGCTTCTTACTTTACAAGCAGGCAACAATGTGTTTCAATAGCTACGTCCAACATCCACACTAAAAACCCATCATTATGGAGTACCACAGGGATCCATTTTAGGACCAATTCTCTTTTCATTATACATAAATGACCTTCCTCTCCATATCAAATCTAAATGCGAACTTTTTGCTGACGACACAACCATACATACAAGCCATACTGACATTAACTCTCTTGCAAAGACATTGCAAAATAGCACTGATGATCTTGTCAAATGGACTGAACTAAATCACATGTCTATACACCCCCAAAAAACAAAATGCATGCTTATCACTACCAGACAAAAGCGACAAAATCTATCTCATAAATTTTCTCCAATCCATATTGAAAAGGAAACAATAGAAACAAGCTCTCACCACAAAGTTCTAGGAGTAACAAATTGATAAAAAATCTCAGCTGGTACCATCACATATCCCATCTGTGCAAATACATGTCTCAAAGAGTATACCAATTGACTAAAATCAAACATTTTCTTGACTTTCATTCAAGAAAACTATTCTTTCAAGCTTATATACAATCCTCAATAGATTATGCTTCAACTCTGTGGGATTCTGCTAGTGCAAACACTATGAAACCATTATTAAGTCTGTATAAACGTGCTCTTAAACTGGTTCTTCTGAAGAAGACTACCTTACTAGAAGTGGATTATACTCAGTTAAATATTCTTCCCCTACACCAAAGACTAAGATTTAACAAAGGCATCATGATGTTTAAGATAATGACAGGAACTTTTCCCTCATCCTTAAAAGACAAGTTCCCAATTAATCATTCCAGAAATACTGAAAAGCCATGTGTCCCAATCCCAAGAATAGATTTGTTCAATCTAGCTTACTTTACTCAGGCCCTGTGCTGTGGAACTCCCTTCCTGACTCATTTGGACAACACCAATCATTAACAATCTTCAAAAGTCATTTTTTCATCCACTTGATGCATCAAAAATAAAATCCACAATTGATCTTGGAAACAAAGTAAAATTCCTACCTACATTATACCAAACTACCTCTCTCTCTCTCCCCCTCCCCCTCTCTCTCTCTCCTATCTCTCTCTCTCTCTCTCTCTCTCTCTTCTTCTCTCTGTGTATAATGTGTGAATGTTTTACTTGTATATCGCTAATTGTGTTATGAAAAATATTACTTCTAAAAATGATTTTTTTCCACTATCCTACTTCTTTATAATGACTCTAGGACGATCTTAACATGTACAATGTTAAATCACAGTGAGTTCTAATGGTCGTATAGCGTTGATGAATTGAAAACTATATTCAATATCATATGGATTTAAAATGCACTGTGGTCTGTCTCTCTCTCTCTCTCTCTCTCTCCTCTCTCTCTCTCTCTTCTCTTCTCTCTCTCTCTCTCCTCTCTCTCTCTCTCTCCTTTTATTATTTGCTTTAGATTAATCGTTGTGTTTACAATTAGTATCCCGTTGAATGCTTTATTCAGATTTAATATTTCAGTTCTACTCCCTAAGTTGACTGTATTTGAGATTCAGTGAATGTTTTATTTTGATATCTTGTTTTGAGCGTACCAATTATGTATAACTAATTCCAAAATGCAGATGTCCTTCTCTATGACTATACATGATATTCATAAAGATTTTATGTTGACATTGATGCATGGTGTGAGTGCGTGCGCGCGCGCGCGTGTGTGGGTATGTGTGTGTGTGCGTGTGTGCGTGCGTGCGTGCGTGCGTGCGTGCGTGTGTGTGTGTGTGTGTGTGTGTGTGTGTGTGTGTGTGTGTGTGTGTGTGTGTGTGTGTGTGTGTGTGTGTGTGTGTGTGTGTGTGTGTGTGTGTGTACGTGTGCATGGGGATGCAAATTGCTTCTACAATATTTGTTTCATGTAGTTTACTATTGCTGTTGCCTCCCATAAAAGCACAAAGAACTTTTGACGTTTCTTTCTGTTAGCCAAAATGAAACTATTTACGTGGTTTGTTCTCCTTTATTTTATGGAGGTTTTGCTTTGTTTGGTTCTGTTTTGGTTTGAGTTTGGGGTTGTTGTTGCTTTTTTGAGGGGGGACTATTCGGTTGTTCCCTCTCCCCTTGTTGCCGTTTTTGTTTTGCTCTTGGTTCTTGCTATTTTTTCGGTTGTTTCTGTGTTTTCTGTT
>CM054159.1:8321955-8331955 GCA_028751875.1 Rapana venosa | reverse complement strand
TACATACATACATTTATGCATACATACATGCCTGCATGCTTGCATACATACATACATACATACATACGTACATACATACATACATACATACATACATACATACATACATACATACATACATACATACATACATACATGCATGCATGCATGCATGCATGCATGCATGCATACATACATACATACATACATACATACATACATACATACATACATACATACATACATACATACATACATACATACATACATACATACATACATACATACATACATACATACATACATACATACATACATACATTTATACATACATACATACATGCCTGCATGCTTGCATACATACATACATACATACATACATACATACATACATACATACATACATACATACATACATGCATGCATACATACATACATACGTACATACATACATACATACATACATTTATACATACATACATACATACCTGCATGCTTGCATACACACATACATACATACATACATACATACATACATACATACATACATACATACATACATACATACATACATACATACATTTATACATACATACATACATGCCTGCATGCTTGCATAGATACATACATACATACATACATACATACATACATACATACATACATACATACATACATACATACATGCATGCATATATGCATACATACGTACATACATACATACATACATACATTTATATATACATACCATACATACATACATACCTGCATGCTTGCATACACACATACATACATACATACATACATTTATACATACATACATACATGCCTGCATGCTTGCATACATACATACATACATACATACATACATACATACATACATACATACATACATACATACATACATTCACTTCACTTCACTTTACTCCCTTCATCATCTCACAAACAGAGAAATTCATGTGGGGGACAAGCCGTACATAAAAAAGGAAATAGAAAAAAACAACATTTATGACAGAAGAATAACACAGCACAGTACACATCCATCACCCCCGCACACATCACAAGATAATGCCTATACCAATCCCAGCGTACATACATACATACATACATACATACATACATACATACATACATACATACATACATACATACATACATACATACATACATAAATACATACATACATACATGCATACAAGCATGCATGACATACAATACCCCACATACATACATACATACATACATAACATACATACATACATACATACATACATACATACATACATACATACCTACATACATACATACACATACATACATACATACATACATACATACATACAAACATACATACATACAACATACATACATACATACACACATACATACATACAATGAATCAAGAAATCATTGTAAATAAGAAGCTTTTAAAAAAACTTTAAACAAAAAATTTAACAGCATTTAATATCATCATCATCATCATCATCATCATCATCACCACCACCACCACCATCACCATTATCATCATCGTGTCATTATCACAATAAAAGATCAGTACATTCTTTTGTTTAAAGAAGAGAGAGATGATTAAAACAAAAATAGAATCCTACCATCCCCCTTTCCCTCCCTCTTTCCCTCCCTCTTCAGCAACCCCCCCCCCCATTTCACTCCCCCCCCCCCCCCCCCACCCACAGACACAACCCTCCACCACTGTCCACTCCCCCCTAGAATAGCCAAAGCTCCATGCAGAGAACTCCTTTGTAACCAAGGACACCACTTAAAACAATACAACAGACAGTTTTGCGGGGGAGGCGGGGGGGGGTGGGGAGATAGACAGGGGGGGGGGGTGCAGGGAAAGGATGGGGGGGGGGGGGGTCCTATGGCAATTTGTCTTGTCCAGGCTCTTTACAGATTGATGTTGTCATAACTACAGGAGGTCGAGGCAGCCACAAGTTTTGTTGGGACTTTTTTGTTTGGGGGGGGGATGGGGGGAGGGGGGGGTTCTTGGGGGTAGGGGGTGGGGGTGGAGGGAGTGTCAGTTGCCTAAGGCGTTCTCTGTATAAAATCAATAGCTGTTGTGGTAAACGCTGTTTGTTGGGGTTTTGTTGTTTGGTGTTGGTTTTGTTTTGGTGTTGTTGTTGTTGTTGTTAGAGGGGTGTTTTGTTTGTTTAGCTTTGCAGTTCTTATTTTGTAGATTGGTATTGTTTTTCAGGAGTAGGGGGGGGGGGGGGTAAGGAGAGGGGGCTTTTAATATCTCCGTTTATTTATTCCTTTTATCTATTTAATTATCGTTTATTTATTGAGCTGTGATGTTACAAAAAGCTTTAAAAGATAAAGGTGTCCCATAACCTATGTGGTCGTAGGGGAGTGAGGCGTCAGAGACCTCACTTCTCTAGGGCCAGCGTATTGAGGGCGGCGCCCATCTCCTCTCCCTCGCTGCTTTACCTTCCCTGACCCTAAAGAGGACAGGTACCCATTTACAGCTGGGTAAACTGGGGGACTGTACTGAAGCCAAGGCGCGCAAACGATCACCCATCCAAGTGGTAACCAGGCTCGATGCTGCTTAACCTTGACTGGGGGAAAGCGAGTGCTCTGACCACTGAGCTATCCCATCGCCACGAAAAGCTTAATACTGCTTAAATACCACCACCGCCTCTCGCATTAAGGCTTTTGTCTAAATGAATAAGTAATTTACAGCAGCCTCATAATATTTACTCTCTCCCTCTCATCACCATCATCATCATTATCATCATCATCATCTAAACAAAATAACAGCAGCAAAAACGGTACTTAGAACGATGATAATAGCCATCATCATCATCATCATCATGATATTATTATTATTATTATTATTATTATTATTTTATCATCATCATCACTACTACTACTACTACTACTACTACCACTACCACTAATAATAATTATGATGATAACAACAACAACAATGATAACAATAATAATAATGAGGAGGAGGAAAAGGCAGAAGAGGAGGAGGAGGATGGGGATGATAATCATGATGACTGTGACCTGTTAAGGTCTTTGTTCTTTTTTGTTTGTTTGTTTGCTTTTTGTTCCTCTTATTTCAAGTCTCATCTAAGGATGGAGAGAGAGTGACTACAGCTAGCCTTGCTTCGTGGCTACACCCCCCGACCCTCCCTCCCTCCCTCCTTTCACCCTCCACTCTCCCCTACCCCCCATTTTCAATTTTCTTTCCTCCCACCCTACCCCCCACCCCCATCCCACCTTCTTCAAGAATAACCAGACCCCAAACAGATAAATTCCCCCCCCCCCCGTAACCACGGACACCACACTAAGCTACACAAACTGACAGTGCAAACAAAACACTGTTTAATAATAATAATAATAATGTATGGAATTTATATAGCGCTGAATCTTGTAAAGCAACAAATCAAAGCGCTCAGATTTTATTTCATACCACTTTAAGTCATGGCAGATTTCTCTCCGTGAAATTCGGGCTGCTCTCCCCGGGGAGAGCGGGAGAACGCGTCGCCACTTAGCGCTGCGCCACCCTTTCACCCTTTTTTTTTTTTTTTTTTTTTTTCCTGCAGCTGTATTTGTTTCCCTATCAGAGTGGCTTTTTTCTAAGAATTTTGCCAGGGACAACTCTCTTGTTGCCGTGGGTTTTTTTACGTGCGCTAAATAATTACGTGTAACACACGGGACCTCGGTTTATCGTCTCATCCGAAAGACTAGCGCCCAGACCACCACTCATGGTCTAATGGATGGGGGGAAAATTTCCGGTCCAAACGGGGTACGAACCGCCGCACACTTCAGACCCGGACTTTTCGCTTTCTAGACAGGCGCGTTACCTCTAGACCACCGATCCACGTTTCTCCCCTTCTTCTTTTTTGTTTGTTTCGTTGGGGAATGGGGATGGGGGAAGTTGCCTGTGGCAAAGTGTGTTGTGAGCTTCTTACACGCTGACGTTGTTCACTACGGGCAGCAGCAACAATTCTTGGGATTTTTTTTTTAATCCATTTCATTTTAGATGCCTGGGGTGTTTTTCTATCTAAAAAATCAATTACTGTTCTGTTCAACAGGATTACTGCTTTGCACCTATTGTTTCTGGGGTTGTTACAGGGGTGGTGGTGGGGGTGCATTTTCTTCTTCTTCTTCTTCTTCTTCTTCTTCTTCTTCTTCCTTGAACGCTCACACGGCAACTGTTGCTGTCTGTCATATGAGCGAAAATGCGTTGTGCTGCTGATAGGCAGTGCCTGACAAGTCAGGCCCCAACTTTCAAGTGGGAGAGAACTGTTCTGGTTTAAGTCTTTCTGCACAAACGGTGTGAGATGGGACCAAGAATGCAGAAAATAGACATGAAGAATGTGGCAGGAAGAGAGAGAAACAAAGAGAGGGATAGAAAAGAGGGAGTTCCTAGTACAGAGTTTTCAGAAGGGGGGTGGGTGCTGTTTATACTGACCGCCCCCCCCCCCCCCCCCCCCCACCCCACCACCCCGCATCCCCCCAAGGGGAGAGGGGTGAGTATTTCTGATCTCGTGTTTTTGCTTTGAATCTATTGGGTTGGGACAATTTCCAAAGTTTTTTGTTTGTTGCTGTTCCCCTCTCTCCCTTTTAATTCATGAAAGACCTTGACCGAAATAAATATGGAATTTGCAACTCTCTCCCTCCCCCCCCCCCTCTCTCTCTCTCTCTCTCACTCACTCTCTCTCGGACTCCCTCTCTCGCACTCTCTCTCTCTCTCTCTCTGTTTGGAAGGTGGGGGGTGTATTTTCTGGGTATGTGTGCAGCCACTAAAAGTTTGAGGCAGAAACATCTTTCATTTGTCAAAAAGGAAAATTTAGAAAGCAAGCCCCTTTGCTCATTTTCAGTGACAGTGAACGTTTGACATGGACGGCGTAGCAAGGTGGTTACAGCATTGTGGTCCACAGCGCGCAAATCCAGCATAACTCAGTCAAGGGTCCAGGGCCCAGGGCTAAACATGTAATGAATGCGCCCCTTCCTTTTGCTCCGTCAGCGCCTGGGGTTTATCACAGTTCTTGATTAAACCATTGACGCTGGGGGCAACAGCAAAGTGAGAGGCTGTATGACCAGTGGCTTTCCCACTCATTCTTAGTCTTTAGTGATTGACTCTGACTAGGAGGCTTGATTCGCACAGTCATGTGCTGCAGCCCTGGGCACTGGTTGGCCTTTGGAGAACATCTCCAACGCTGACTGTCCTTATGCCCACTTGGCCGAGAGAGTGGGGATGTACTGTGGGCAAGGCATCTCCACTATAATCAAATTTCTGCCAATTTCCAAAACAGCAGCTGCCTCCTCTGCTGTTGTGGGGGTCATCGTCGGACACGACGGACAAACATACATCCTTTTGAAGTGTGGTCAGTTTCTGCCATAATTTGCCCCAGCTGGACTGGGCTGGACTGGGCTGGGGTGGGGTGGGACGGGAGTGAATGGACACCAGCTGACAGAAGCTGAAAGTGGGGAAACTGACAGCTGTGGCTCGTGATCAGATGGCCTGGGTTCAAGCCCATGTTCAAGCCACCATCAAGACGCCCGTTAGTGATTTTTCCCTAAAGTTAGCATCAGTACCAACTCCAATCCTCCCGAAAGTCCTTCAGATGAGACTTATTATACCAAGGTTCCATGTGGCAACGCATGTAGTACATCTTGTGAACACACTGAAACCTATCCTGCCTTTCCAAAGAGTAGGCCATATTGTCTGCCGGTGGGAACAGATAACAAAGTTTACAAAACCATATGCACTCAGGGACTTGATTGTAAAATAAAATCACATAAGTGCGTATTTCATTATCCTCAACACACACAGAACCCCCATGGAGATGCCGGGGGCCTGTCAGTATAAACAGCATCTCCACATTCTGGAAATTCTGTGCTAGAAATTTCCTCTTTTCTATCCCCCTCTTTGTTTCTGCCTTGTTCCTTTTCTTTCTGTCGCCTCCTCCTTCTTGTCTATTTCTGCCTTCTTGGTCCATTCTCCTGCCTTTTCTTCCTGAGACTTAAAAAAGAAAATTCTCTCTTGTGCTGAAGTCGGATGGGCTGGGCCTGACTTGTCAGGCGCTTAATGGCAGCGTGACGCATTTTCACTCATATTACAGACAACAATGGTTTCTGTCTGAGCGTTCGAAGAAGAAGGAGAAGAAAACATCCCAAAAAATGTAATTGTTTTAAAATGTTGTATCTTAGTCTGAAACAGAAGCCTGATAAAGTGAAAGTCAATCTGACTTGGACATCTAATTAGGCCAATCAGTATCAGTGTATTACTTCCCCTGTCTAATTGACCACTATAACAATAACAGATATTTTGCTCTGCTGTGTAGAAATTGGTGCAGCCACCTCTCACATACCGTCCTACTGACCCCAATTCATTGTTTTTACTGTAGCCAGGTTACATGCAAGGTGTGTGTGCATAGATTCCTGCAGTGGTGTGTGTGTATGTGTGTGTGTGTGTGTGTGAACATGTATGTGTGTGTGCAGTGTGTGTGTGTGTGTGTGTGTGTGTGTGTTGTGTGTGTGGTGTGTTTGTGTTGTGTGTTTGAGAGAGAGAGAGAGAACGTGTATGTATGTGTGCAGTGTGTGTGTGTGTGGGGTGTGTGTGTGTGCGCGCAGTCGTGTGTGTGTGTGTGCAGTCGTGTGTGTGTGTGTGCAGTCTCGTGTGTGTGTGTGTGTGTAGTGGTGTGTGCAGTGGCATGTGTATGTGTGCTATTTGGGGGGGGGGGGGGGGGGTTAGGAGGGGTTAGGAGATAACTTTGTGTTATTGTTTTGGTAAGAGATTTTTGCCTTATGTCATTAAACTCAAGATCTCTCTCTCTCTCCCTCTCTCTCTCTCTCTCTCTCTCTCATATCATAACACAAAGGCTGAGGAGGAAAAACCAGGAGGGATAAGGACCCAAGCTGAATGGTTGGATCATCATCATCATCAGCGGTATTGAGGAGCGGAATGGACTGACGGACTACCTGGCTGACAGGGCGTGCTCTATCTGCCTGCCACCCCCCCCCCCCCCCCCCCCCCCCCCCCCAGCTGTCACAGGGGCTGACTGGTGGCTGGCGGAGTGGCGGTGTACACGTGCTTCAGTTGGGGCCGGCCTTTTGAAACCAGCGGTGCTGTCGGCCTGTAAGGACAGTGTGTGGGGTAGGTGGTGTGGTTTTTCTATACTGTAGAGACAGACAGACAGATAGATAGAGAGAGACAAAGACAGAGACAGAAAGAGATGTGTGTGTGTGTTTATGTGTGTGTATGTGTGTCTCGATTCTAATGTTTGTAACAATTGTAACTGAGTGGGGTGTTGTTTGTCTCAATTTAATGTTTGTGATAATTGTAACTGAGTGTGTGTGTTAGTATCATTCTAATGTTTGTGAACAATTGTATGATGTGTGTGTGTGTGTGTGTTAGTTATTCTATGTTGTGTATTGTAACTGTGTTTTGTGTGTGTGTGAAGTCTAATGTATGCAATGAATTGAAACTGGTGTGGGTGTATGTCTTCTGTGTTTAGTGTGTGTGTATGGTTGTGTGTTCGTGTGTGTGTATGGTGTGTGTGTGTGTGTGTGCGTGTTGAGTGTGTTTGTGTGTGTGAATCTCAATTCTAATGTTGTGGCAATTGTAACTGTATGTGTGGGTGTGTCAATTCTAATGTTTGTAGAAATCGTAATGGTTGGTGTATGCAATGTTCAGCATGGTGCCGTGTGTGAATGGCTGCTTGATGTGTGTGTTGTTTTATCATTCTCAATTCTAATGTTAGTGACAATTGTAACTGATATATATGGAGCCTATTGCAATGCTATTGCTTGATATAAGAAACAGTACATCAAAACTGTAACAAAGTTGTCTTAATTTTTAAGACTATAATCACAGAGGGTGTTGGTGTTTAGTCATTTGAGTACTGTATTCAATATTATCTGTTTCAGTAAACACTCCATAGCACTCTCTCTATCTATCTATCTATCTATCTATCTCTATCTATCTCTCACCCCTAACCGGGGCAAGCGCTGGATGAAAAAAGTATAGGCATGCTTATTCTGTTACCCTTGAAAAATAAAGACAGATTCATTCTCTCTCTCTCTCTCTCTCTCTCTCTCTCTCTCTCTCTATCTCTCCACCTAAAAATTATTTTCCACCATTATCAGTGATAACTCCTACTCAGAGCAAAGGCCAGATTTTTTAAAAAGTATATCAATACTTATCTGTAACCCTTTGAAATAAAGGTTACTAATCAATCAATCAATCAATCGTTCATTCTCTCCTTTTTTGTATTGCTTACCTCACTTCCTTTTCTATTTATATTTCCTACTTTCGCTCTGTCTCTTCCTATCTTTTCCTTCCTATCTATCTTGACCTTTTTTCTTCCTCTCTTCTCTTCTCAGTCTGCTTTTTCATTTGTTTTCCTTTGCTTTAAATTCTGTTCATTTGTTTGCTAGTTGATGTTGTGTTCAATCTCAACTCTTGGAAAAATATCATGTCGTGTTATTTGAGCTACAGGTGGCTTTATCTCCTTTTTTCGTGTTTTAGTTTATCTTTTTCTTTAGTACCTGTGTAGAAGTTGAACATTTGCTTTTGAGCGAGACTGTTGCATACTTCTCTCTCTCTCTCTCTCTCTCTCTCTATCTATAATAATATAATAATAAGAGAGAGATCGAGAGAGAGAGAGAGGGAGAGAGATGAGAGAGAGAGCAAGAGAGAGAGAGAGACAGAGAGAGACAGAGAAAGACAGACAGACAGACAGACAGAGAGAAAGAGAGAAATCCTGAATCCTCACTCTCTCTCTCTCACACAGGGCACCATTACTCCCACACACATAACACTAAACTACACTACACACACCACACCCCCACTCCCTCACACCACACTACACCACACACCACACCACACACACATTACACCACACCACACCACACTACCCCACACCACACCACAGTACCCTAAACCACACCACACCACACTACACTACACCACACTACACCACACCACACTACATCACACCACACCACACTACACCACACCACACCACACCACAATACACCACACCACACCAACACTACACCACGCCACACCACACCACACCCCTCTACATTATACCACACCACCCCCACTACACTAACTACACACGAGTAGGTCAACAATGATAAAGAAAGGCCCTTAAAACAGTGTAAACACCAACACTCTTCACTTCTTTTGTCACTCCCCTCCTTGCTAACAAAAGAGAGGGAAGGGAAGGGCTGACAGATCTTGTTATAAGGGCCCTTGTTTACTGCCTGCCTGGGGACCAAACCAGTCTAACCACTCGCAGATCAGTGTGCTTTGTTCACTGTTCAAAGGTCTTCCAATAAGAAGGCGACTAAATCCGTGTGCACAGGACACACTTGAAGTGCAAGGTACAGAACCCATGGCAACATGAGGACTGCCTATCTGTCTATCTGTCTGTCTGTCTGTCTATCTATCTGTCTGTCTATTTATCTATTTATCGATATGTCTATCTATCTGCTTGTCTGTCTATCTATCTATCAGTCTGTCTGTCTATCTATCTATCTATCTATTTGTCTGTCTGTCTATCTGTCTGTCTGTCTGTCTATCTATCTACCTATCTATCTGTCTATCTATATATCTACCTAACTACCTATCTATCTATCTCAACCACACGTGCGTGCGCGTGTGTGCACACACACATACACATACACACACGCACATGCACACGCACACGCACACGCACATACACACATACATACATACATTCATACATACAGACACACATACACACACGCACATGCACACGCACACGCACACGCACACGCACACATACACACATACATACATACATTCATACATACAGACACACACATACATACATACATACATACATACATACACCCTACACACATGCATGCATACATACAGACAGACAGACATGTATACATACATACACACATACACATATGCATGCATAGAGACATACAGACATACATACAGACAGACAGATATACAAACAGACAGACAGATACATACATACATACATACATACATACATACATA
>CM054159.1:8314455-8316955 GCA_028751875.1 Rapana venosa | reverse complement strand
AATCCTGAAATTTTCTCCAGAAAAGCCCAGACCACAGCTGCAATGACCAAACTGAAGGTTATCTGGAACGACAAGAACATCGCCATCAGCTCCAAGATCAGACTGACGCGTTCCCTGATCATGTCCATGTTTTTGGAAGTGGGTGAAACGTGGACAGCAGATTCTTTCACAAACTTCTGAGGAAGTAAAAACCAGAATTCAAAAAGCCATCGATTGTATGAAGAGCTCCTGACTTGAGTGGGAAAAAAACGCAAACTAAAGTGGTAGGGGCACGTCACACCAACATGTGGACTGGCCAAGAGTGTCCTACAGGGAACAGTACAAGGAGGAAGACAAAGGGTCCGACAGAGAAAACGATGGGAAGACAACATCAGAGAGTGGACTGGCCTTGAGTGGATGACACACTAAGGAAAAGTGGGAAACACGAATAATGGAGGAAGCTGGTTGTGGTTTCCCAACAGTCGACTAAAGTAGGGGACAGGAGAAGGGTAAGGTGAGGAATAGATGACAAAATAAAAGGTAAAAAGGTAAAGGTGTCCCACAACCCATGTGGTTATAGGGGAGCGAGACATCAGAGACAACTTCTCCAGGGGCCAGCATATTGAGGGCGGCGCCCATCTCTTCTCCCTCGCTGCTTTACCTTCCCTGACCCTAAAGAGGGCAGGTACCCATTTACAGCTGGGTGAACTGGGGGAACTGTACTGAAACCAAGGCGCACAAACGGTCACCCATCCAAGTGGTAACCACGCCTCTATGCTGTTTAACCTTGGCTGCAGGAAAGCGAGTGCTCCGACCACTGAGCTATCCCATCCCCGGACGTCCTGTTCCCTGTCTTTTTTACACATCCTTCTCGAACATAGAACACGGTGACCTTGATGGTGGGAAAACGGGGTGGCCTACATACCCCACACATCTCACCGTAGTGGTGAACCTGGGTGTGTTGCTGCCCCCGAAAGGAGAGATAATGAAGACAGCTTGTCTGACTATGGGAACATCGCCCCCTCTTCAGTCATGAAGTGGGGCATGGCACTTGAATCTGTTGACACAAGAGGAGCACAACCAAGACTTGGTCCATACCTTTGACAGCCCACCGTCTGTCCGTCTGTCTGTCCGTCTGTCTGTCTGTCCGTCTGTCTCTGCTGGGCGGGGCTAGTTCATTTGTTATCTGTCAACTCAGAGAAGAAAGGGTGATTTGTTTTTGTTTTGTTTTTGTTTTGTTTTTAAGGGGGTGGCACTTGAATTGTGACCAATGGGGGCAAGATAAGCTCAGGTCTCCTGTACAAGCCAATCTTGTCATGTACTGTCTTTCCGGTTTGTTCTGCGGCTGGCCTTCATTCATAGACAACTCAGAGAAAATAGATTTCGGGATATTTTCGTTTGTGTTTGTGTTTGGTGTTTGTTGTTGTTTAGGGGGAAGGGTGGGGGTGTGGTGATAGGGGGAGTGTGGAGCATGGAGTTCAGTTGACAAGGTGTTGGTAAGTAGTGTGTAAGCAATGCCTTGATTGGGATTAAGTGTCACGCGGTAGTCGTGTCTATCAAATCACAATGATGCAGTGAGTTTTAAGGATAAGTCAGTAACTATTGTTGTGTTCAATGTGTTGCACCTGCTGCTTTAGTAATTGTAATGTATCATTTTTGTGTTCGCATCTGCTCGAGTCAGATGGGAATTTAAGGTGTCAAAATAACGTGATGATGTAAATTGCTGATCATGTGGTTTTAAAGGATTTCTTGTCGTTAACTGAATTAAGCTGTTCAAAAAAGTAACATGAAAATATTTTTAAATTGCTCAACATATCATTTTTCTATCAACACACAGGGAAACACAACCCAACATAAAGGCAATACAAAAGATATTACATAAATAACAACTCAGTCCAGATTGCGAATGTAAAACGAGTACTTTCCTAACTTTCCCGAAAAAATCTGTTGTTTTACCGAATCGTACTCTTACACAGGGGACGGGATAGCTCAGTGGTTGGAGCACTCGCTTTCCCCCAGCCAAGTTAAGCAGCGTCCAGCGTGGTTACCACTGGATGGGTGACCGTGTGCGCGCCTTGGCTTCAGTACAGTTCCCCCAGTTCACCCATCTGTAAATGGGTACCTGCCCTCTTTAGGGTCAGGGAAGGTAAAGCAGCGAGGGAGAGGAGATGGGCGCCGCCCTCAATATGCTGGCCTCTAGAGAAGTGAGGTCTCTGACGCCTCGCTCCCCTACGACCTTATAGGTTATGGGACTCCTTTACCTTTACCTTACTCTCACACAGACAACACAAGAGGAATGGTCAGATTTGGATTCGTTTGTGTTGCGATTTGCAGTCTGTGCATTGACAGCCTGACCACCTGGGGAAGGAAAGGAAGGAGAAGGGTTGGGGGGGTTTTCCAGAGCCAGGGAGAAGTTCCTATCTCTCATTGAGCCTGTCCACTTTAGGACAATAACCATTTTACGACAAATACCACTTTAGGACACATCAGTCGCGCGCTTGCACACAGCATGTGTGTGTAA
>CM054159.1:8279455-8309455 GCA_028751875.1 Rapana venosa | reverse complement strand
TGTGTTTGTGTGTGTGTGTTTGTGCGTGTGTGTGAGAGAGAGAGAGAGAGAGCGACAGACAGACAGACGGACAGAGAGTTTGTTCTCTCTCTCTCTCTCTCTCTCTCTCTCTCTCTCTCTCTCTCTCTCTCTCTCTCTCTGTATGTGTGTGAGTGAGTGAGTGAGTGAGTGAGTGAGTGAGTGAGTGAGTGAGTGAGTGAGTTAGTGTGTGTGTGTGTGTGTGTGTGTGTGTGTGTGTGTGTGTGTGTGTGTGTGTGTGTGTGTGTGTTCTATTGAATCATATACTTTCGGTCAGGGTAGATTTCTCTGCTCTCCCCTTGAGAACTCATCGCCACAAGAGCAGCGCCACTTTTTTTTCATTTTTTAAAAATAATTTTCCTGTCTGCATATGTATTTGTTTTCCTATGAGGGTTGATTTTCTTCTACAGTGTTTTGCTAGCGACAGCTCTTTTATTGCCATGGGTTCTTTTACGTTGACCTCGTTACGTGTATGTTGCATACGGGAGCTCGGTTAATCATCTCATCTAAAAGACTAGCGCCCAGACTACCACTCAAGCTCATGGGGATAGACGAAACTTTGGGCGCAAATGAAGATCAGAACCGCGCCTCTGAGATTCTAGGCAGTTGTGGTACCTCTGTGTGTGTGTGTGTGTGTGTGTGTGTGTGTGTGTGTGTGTGTGTGTGTGTGTGTGTGTGTGTGTGTGTGTGTGTGTGTGTGTGTGTGTGTGTGTGTGATTGTGTGTGTGTGAGTGAGTGTGAGTGTGTGTGTGTGTGTGTGTATGTGTGTGTGTGTGTGTGTGTGTGTGTGTGTGTGTGTGTGTGTGTGTGTGTGTGTGTGTGTGTGTGTGAGTGTGTTTGTGTGTGTGTGTGTGGGAGTGTGAGTGTGTGTGTGTATGTACACGCGTGCATGATTATGTATCTGTGTGTGCGCGCAAGTTCGCGAGTGATATATGCCTAGTGTGTTCTCTGTACGTACGCGCGCGCGCGCGCGCGCGCGTGTGTGTGTGTGTGTGTGTGCGCGCGCGTGTGTGTGCGTGTGTGTGTGTGAGAGAGACAGAGACAGACAGACTGATAGACAGACAGAGAGAAGGAAGGGAGAATGTGAGTTTTACAAAACATTTAGTTTTAGTAATAATGTACTTATTCTACATAGATCAGCAGAACTGCTTGCTTGCTTGCTTGCTTGCTTGCTTGCTTGCTTGCTTGCTTGCTTGCTTGCTTGCTTGCTTTCTTGCTTGCTTGCTTTCTGACATCACTTATTCATATATCAAACGATTTGAGACCGTGTACAATATCGTGTCAAATATTTATGTCTTTCGAGTTGGGACAAAGAACAGACATACAAAGAAGTGATGAACTTATATTGCTCGCTATGGCAAGCTACGCAACATCTTTCTGTCAGCGTATGACTTCAAAAGAAGTTTATTTCGCGAAGAGACCTTTCTAGCACAAGTTAGGGTAAGGTACACAGACCTGTTTGACCACAGAACAACATCTTGCGCACACGTTAAAACCTGATCCGCTTTTCGGAAGAGTAGACCATTGTGTGCCTGTGGGAACGGATGACAAAATTGACAAAACTGCATACATACGGGGAGTGGATGTAAAATATATATTTTTTAAAAGCACATGAGTGCTTATTCCATTATCCTCGAAATAAAATAAATAAATAAATAAAATAAACAGGAAAAAAAAACTTGGCTTACAAGGGAAAGTAAGTTCTCATTATTGGATAATGCGTCTAGACTTTGTCTATTATATTAAACAACGATATACCACTTACTTTTAGATACGGGTATCGTATACCGTTATCTTCCATTACTCGAGGGGGAGGGGGGTCGTTTGTTTCTTTTGTTTTGTTTTTGGGGGGTTTTATTTTGTTTTGTTATGTTTTTTTGTTCCTTGGCTAGAAGTTCAAAGTTCACCAATGGGGAAATTCTGTCTATGCAGCCCGTTTATCCACAATTAAGGTAGCTGCATTTGGACTTCGGGATGTCGCATCAGTATGCATGTGGCTTTGTAAATGTTGTCAACCATTCCCACCGGCACACGATGTCCTACTCTTTCGACAGACGGAACAGGTTTTGACGTGTGCGCAAGATGTTCTGCATGTGTTCGCACACGGGGGATCGGTGTATAGTCTCATCCAAAGAACTTTTGAAGGAGTGGAGTCTGTACTGATGTCAAATCCAGGGGGGGGAAATCCCCTTGAACGGGTGTCTGGGTGGTGGCTCGAACCCGGGTCGTCGGATGGTGAGCTTAACGCTCTAACCGCTAGACTATCCCGTCCCTGACTGGAACATCATGAACAGACACTAAATGAGGATTACTCGACAGTCTTGTGTTTGTCTTCGTGGTGGTGGTGTCTTATCCTTGTTGGCTAGTTGGTCTAGGTCGGCCCTCTGTCTCTCTCTCTCTCTCTCTCTGTCTCTCTGTCTCTGTCTCTCTCTCTCTGTCTCTCTGTCTCTCTGTGTCTGTCTCCCTCTCTCTCTCTCTCTCTCTCTCTCTCTCTGTCTGTCTCCCTCTCTCTCTCTCTCTCTCTTTCGTTCAAGAGAATTTTTCCTCTAGAGTTAACATCAGTGGATCCCCTAAAAGTCCTTCGGACAAGACTGTATACCGAGGTCCCGAGTGCGAATGCACGCAGAACTTCTTGCGCACACGCCCTCGTAATCTGACAACCCGGGTTCGATTCCCGTTCAAGGGGATATTTCCCCTGGAGTTAACATCAGTGCAGACTCCACTCTCCCCAAAAAGTCCTTCAGATGATACTATAAACCGAGGCCCCGTGTGCGAACGCACGCAGCACGTCTTGCGCACACGTTAAATTATGTTCCGCTTTTCGTAAGAGTAGGCCATTGTGTGCCGGTTGGAACAGATGAAAGAATTTACAAAACCACAAATACACGGGGACTGGATGTAAAAAAGCACATAAGTTCTTATTCCATTATCCTCGATATAAAAGAATAAAATAAAATACAACTTTAATCTCTCTCTCTCTCTCTCTCTCCTCTCTCTCTCTCTCTCTCTCTCTCTCTCTCTCTCTCTCTCTCTCTCTCTGCGTGCGCTCGTACGTGCTTGCGAGTATGTGTGTGTGTGTGTGTGTGCGTGTGCATGTGCGTGTGTGTGGTGTGCGCGCGCTTGTGTGTGTGTGTGTGTGTGTGTGTGTGTGTGTGTGTAAGTGTGTGTGTGTGTGTGCGTGAGTGCGTGTGCATATGTGTGCGCGCGCGCGTGAGTGCGTGTGCATGTGCGTGCGTGTGTGCGTGCGTGCGTGCGTGAGCACGTCGTACATATGTGAATATGTGCGTGTGTGTGTGTGTGCGCGTGTGTGTGCATGTGCATGCACTCGCGCCGTGTATCGCTGCACCTACGTTGCCTACTTTTGTTTCTCTCTCTCTCTCTCTCTCTCTCTCTCTCTCTCTCTCTCTCTCTCTCTCTCTCTCTCCCTCTACTTTCGTTCTTTCTTTCTTTCTTTCTTTCTTTTTGCCGAGAATATAACGTTCGTTATTCTGTCCTCTGTCACGATCGTGAAGCTATCTCAGAGAGAGGAGACCAGCAGACGACAGAGAGACATGGGAGGAGCAGGACCGTTAGGAGGGACTCTTTTAGCGGCGGCGGTAGCCACCTTACCACTGTTGGTGACTGTGGCCATATGCAAATCATCTGACGAGGTCGATGCCAGTTCCGTCAGAATTCGGTTTTTAGTCACTGTCAACGATACGTGGGATCCTAAGTAAGTACTGAAAACCTGTTCTTTTTTTTTTTCGTGGGGGTTGTGTTGTGTTGTGGGAGTAGGGGGAGGGAGAGGGGGGAGAGATAAAACTTAGATTCGATTTTTTTAGGCACAAAGATGTATATGTTGGGGGGGAGGGGCTAGTGGTTAGAGTCTTGTTGCTTGTGTTCCTGTTCCTACCGGCACGAAATGCCCTACTCTTCCAAAAGGCGGAAGGGGTTTTTAACGTATAAACAAGATAAAATGTTCCCGCGTGTGTTCGCACACGGAGCCTCGGTTAATTTATAGTCTTACGGCCCGGGATCGAGCCACCACAGAAGCGTCCGTTTTAGGGGATTTTACCCTGGAGTTAACTTCAGTGCCGACTCCACTCACCCACAAAAGGTCCTTCGGATGAGACTATGAACCAAGGAACCGTGTGCGAACGCACGCAGAACATCTTGCGCTCATGTTAAAAATCCGTTCCGCCTTTCGCAAGAGTAGGCCATTTCCTGTCGGAATGAACGGAGGACAAATTTTTATAAACAAACAAAACCCGAAAAAACACGCTTGCACACAGGTGTTGTGTTAAGATGTCGTCTCTGAGGTCGGAATGCAGGTGCCTTCATGGTGGGTGAAAAGGCGTATAGGCAAAATCTCACCATCAGAGCTCTGGCCCAGGAATGGGAAAAATTGTTTATGTACTTGAATTTACATTACAATAGTACTTCATCATTTAAGATGATTAGATTTGTTTTTATTGGAAAGTTATTCACATATCCAAGCGTGCTTGCGTGTATACGTGCATTATACATACATTGCTTACTGCCTCGTGGGGATACCGGGGGGCCTGTCAGTATAAATAGCATCCCCACATTCTGGAAATTATGTGCTAGAAATTTCCTCTTTTCTGTCCCTCTCTTTGTATCTGCCTTGTTCCTTTTCTTCCTGTCACCTCCTCCTTGCTATTTTCTGCCTTCTTGGTCCCTTCTCCTGCCCTTTTTGTCCAGAAAGACTTTAATAAATAATAACCATTCTCTCTTATGCCGAAGTCGGATGCGCTGGGCCTGACTTGTCAGGCGCTTAACGGCAGCGTGACGCATTTTCGCTCATATAACAGACATCAATAGTTGCTGTCTGAGCGTTCGAAGAAGAAGATACATTGCATACTTATATGCAAACATACGGTCTGACAATCAGACGGATAAACAGACATGCGCCACATTACTTTAATGCATACCTAGATACATGCGCACAGCCCTATATAGAGAGACAGACAGACAGAGAAACACACGGACAGAGGAAAACCCGTAAAACGGCAGACAATCTTTCTGTCCACTGGGTATAAGCATACAAAGCTTGAAAAAACAAAAAACCCTACCATTTTTCCTGTCTATCAGCACACATATCACTGCTATCCCATATTCTTCTTCTTCTTCTTCTTCTTCTTCTTCTTCTTCTTCTTCATCATCATCATCGAACGCACAGAAACAGAAACCATCGTTTGTCTGTCATAATATGGGTGGAAATGCGCTGCCCAGCCGTTAAGCTCCTGACAAGTCAGGCCCAGCACATCCCACTTCAGCGCGGGTAGAGAATGGTTATCTTTTACGTCTTTCTGGGGGAAAAAGGGCAGGAGAATGGACCAGGAAGGCACAAGATAGACAAGAAAAGGTGACAGGAAGAAATGGAACAAGACAGAAACAAAGAGAGGGATAGAAAAGAGGGAGTTCCTAGCACAGGATTTCTAGAAGGTGGGGATGCTGTTTATACTGACAGGACCCTGGCATCCCCAAGGGGGATACTCTACCATGTAAAATGAGCCATTCCAGATGTGTTTTGATTTGGGTCAGAGAACAAATTAAGCAATCGTACAGGCTAAAAAAAAGTACATGTCTAATTATTTTCTAGAACTAAAAGTGCACTACAGCCAATATATATATATATATATTTTTTTTTTTTTTTTTTTAATTATCAGCCCTCCTGGACTTCGTACACTTTAGCAAGTTGTGGGGGTTTGGGGTAGGTTTTTTTATAAAAACATTTTGACTTGATTCGGTGTCTGTTACACGTTTTAAAACAGTGGTCGGCTTACGTCATTGTTCCATTTCAAATTTTATGAAGTTGTTCATAATGCTTGCATCATACTGCTCAATGTTTATGAATATTCCTTTTGAACAAGGAAGAGGCTGTGTGTGTGTGTGTGATTATTCATTTTGCATCAGTAGATGTACGTACCTTTTTCATCATCGTTATCCTCTTCTCTTCTTCTCTACGTTCCCTTACCGCAGGGATGGGTAGTGCCAGGTCTTCTCCTGTGCTTGTCACTCTGCAGGAGGTCTGCCTGCAGGCCTCAGCCGACACGTTCCCACTCCAGAGCAGCTCATTTCATTGTACAAGTTGCATGCTGGGCATGTTCGTGTTTCCGTAACCCACTGAACGCTGACATGAATTACAGGTTCTTGAACGTGCATATTTGATCTTCTGCATGTGTGTGTGTGTGTGTGTGTGTGTGTGTGTGTGTGTGTGTGTGTGTGTGTGTGTGTGTGTGTGTAAACACGAAGAGAATGAAGGCACTGGCAGGTCTGCACTTTCATTCACCAGACGTCGCCGATGAGATTCGAACCCAGGGCTTTATGACTTCATGGACTGACGTCAAACGGTCTTGGGTCATTCGGCCATAGTGTCTGCCGATTATTATTACAACAAACAACAACAACAAAAATAACAACAACACAACAACAAACGACCTTGTCAGCTTTAAGATATATCTCTACCCTAAAATATTGTCACGGTTGCCCAATGTGTTTTTGTTTTTATTATCGTTGTTGTACATCGTTTGTTAAATAGATTTCGTTGTCTTGTTAAAAAGTTAAAATTTAAGAAAAGGGTCCTGAGTGTATGTAGCCCTGTAGAAAATATTCAGGGTTTCTTTTATTGTTGGGTTTGGGGGGTTGGGGTTTTGTTGTTGGGTTTGGGGGGTTGGGGTTTTTTGTTGGTTGGGGGGGGGGGGGGGGGGGGGGGGTTGGGTTTTGTTGTTGGGTTTGGGGGTTTTTTGGGTTTTGTTGTTGGGTTTGGGGGGTTTTTTTGGTTTTGTTGTTGGGTTTGGGGTTTTTGGGGTTTTGTTGTTGGGTTTGGGGGGTTTTGGGGGTTTGTTTTTGGGTTTGTTTTTTCGTTCCTCGGCTGAGCTCCGAGGTTCACCAAGGGTGAAATTTTTGCGTATGCAGCTGTTCCTCCCCCCCACCCTCCCACCACCCCCTCACACACACACACACACACACACACACACACACACACACAAAACACTATTTAGGTAGCCGCATTCCGACTTCGGGGATGAATCCCTGACTTCAGTACAAACAGTGCGCGATGCTGTGTCTGCCTCACCCACAGCATTTATTTTTTAAAACCATGTTAACGGCAAACTGTAGTGACGTCTGTAGCCGCTTTAAGTTTCAGAACATTGATTTCATGTAAGCCTGGGGGTGGGGTGGCGGGGTGGGGGGGGGGGGGGGGGGTTATTGTCGTTTTTATTGTTGTTTTTTTTATTCTTGGAAATAATTTTGTTTAGTTAGTATTTTTTTTCTGACCACGTTGAACAGCATTTTTTAAAGTCGAACTTGCCGTTCTATATACACCAAATATTCATAACACTTTTGTGACGCTTATCAATAACGTGCAATGTTTTAAAGTGGTATGAAATGAAATCTGAGCGCTTTGATTTGTTGCTTTACAAGATTCAGCGCTATATAAATTCCATACATTATTATTATTATTATTATTATTATTATTATTATTATTATTATTATTATTAATGTAGTGAGTGTTTCTTGACTAAATCATATGACATGATTTACTTGTATTTCAGTTTTTTCTTGAGCATCTAAAAAAATGTTATACCACTTTTAAGTCACAGCAGATTTCTCTGCGTGAAATTCGGGCTGGTCTACCCGGGGAGAGCGCGTCGCCACAGGAGCAGCGCCACCTTTTTTTTCTACTGTCTCCAACTGTATTTGTTTCCCTATCAGAGTGGCTTTTTTTCTACAGAATTTTGCCAGGGACAACTGTCTTGTTGCCGTGGGATTTTTTATATGCGCTAAATAATTTTGTGTAACACACTGGACCTTGGTTTATTGTCATCCAAAAGACTAGCACCCAGACCACCACTCATGGTGTAATGAATGGGGGAAAAGTTTCGGGCCCAAACGGGGATCGAATCACCGCGCACTTCCGACCCATACTTTTGGCTTTCTAGGCATGCGCGTTACTTCTAGACCACCGATCCAATGGCTTCTCGGTTTTTTTAACAGAACGCCATCCACTACAAGAAATAAGGATACTAGTCTAGCTACTGTCACAGTTAGCACTAAAGTCTCCTTAATTCGCCATTTTCCTGAAGAACAGGCCAGATTGTGGTTTGGGAATAATTATGATAGTCTTTTTTCAAGTTAATTTGTGTGGTCACTGTTTTATCTACTGTGACGTCTGGCTTTGTATTTCTTATAAAAGATTACTATTTCGAATTTATTTATTCTCTTATTTCGAGGATAATGGAATAAGCAGCACGCATGGGCTTTTTTACAGCCAGTCCCCGTGTGTGTGCAATTTTGTAAATTTTGTCATCCGTTCCCACCGGTACCCGTCTACAATGGGCTACTCTTCCAAAAAGCGGAACGGGTTTTAACATGTGCGCATGATGTTCTGCGTGCGTTCGCACACGGGACCTCGGTTTATAGTCTCATCCAAAGAAAGATTTTTAGTCTGCACTGATGTTAACTGCAGAGGAAATATTAGGTCTAAACAGCCGCGTTTTAGAGAAACATATATTTTTTTCGTACCTGGGCAAGAGCTCTGCGATTCACAAATGGTGAGATTGTGTGTACCTGCGACTGTGTGGCTGTGGTTTGTGATGCTTTCCTGTCAGTGTTGCTGTATTTCATGTCTGGTGAAAGACTGATGAGAAGAAGAGTGTTGACCAAGGCGAGGCAGATCTCCATAGTCACTGTTTATTCAGGGAAAATCGGTGTTCTTGAGTGTCTGGCCCTCATTTCAGTTTTGTCCTAGGGGGGATAATTCATGTTATTTCATCGTCGTAGTGATGTCCCCACGATGCAAAAATGGCTACCTGGGGACGGGATAGCTCAGTTGTTAGAGCACTCGCTTTCCCCCAGCTAAGTTTAAGCAGCATCGAGCGTGGTTACCACTTGGATGGGTGACCGTTCGCGTGCCTTGGCTTCAGTACAGTTCCCCCAGTTCACCCAGCTGTAAAATGGGTACCTGCCCTGTTTAGGATCAGGGAAGGTAAAGCAGCGAGGGAGAGGAGATGGGCGCCGCCCTCAATATGCTGGCCCCTAGAGAAGTGAGGTCTCTGACGCCTCGTTCCCCTACGACCCCATAGGTTATGGGACACCCTTTACCTTACCTTTCAGCAGCTATACTGATGGCGATGTTGAAGCAAATCCAGAACCCCTTCATGGACCAGCACGTGGCATGGCAGGCGCGTGTCATGGGCCTCCCTCCCGTCCCCCTGCCTTCATGAAACAAACACACAAATGAAAGCGCAAAGCCCCGATATTTTAACACCGCCATAGATTACCTTTTTTGTTATTATTCTTTGGTTTCGAGGATAATGGAATAAGCACTCATGTCCTTTTTTCATCCAGTCCCCGTGTGTATGCAGTTTTGTCAATTTTGTCATCTGTTCCCACCAGCACACAATGGCCTACGCTTCCGAAAAGCGGATCAGGTTTTAACGTGTGCGCAAGATGCTCTGCGTGTGTTCGCACACGGGACTTCGGTTTATAGTCTCATCCGAAGGACCTACTACATAGCGAAATGGATTACCTTAATCATACAGGGTGTTGGCCATCTAAATGCCAAGTGTGGCTCACAATCTGGAGACTGGTCTCAGACAAGGCCATGTAAATCAAATTTCTTCTAGGATTATAGATCAGAACTGATGTACTCTTATTTATATATATATATATATATATATATATATATATATATATATATATATATATATATATATATATATATAGATAGATAGATAGATAGATAGATAGATAGATAGATAGATAGATAGATAGATAGATAGATAGATATCCAGTTGTTGCTTTTGTTTTGTTCATCCGCTCTTACCAGGCACTTTTTAAAGTGTGCACAAAATGCTCTGCATGCAATGGCAAAACGCGGAACTTCGATTTATTGTCTCATCCGAAGACTTTTGGGAGGAGTGGAGTCAGTACTGATATTAACTCCCGGGGTAAATAAATAAATAAATAAATAAATAAAAACTCCGCGGGTACAAAACAAAAATATCCCTCTGAACGGGCCTCTTGGTCGTGGCTCGAACCTGACTCTATCCGGGGCCTCCATCAGATCACGAGCACAACGTTCTAAACAACTTGACCATCCCGCCCTGCCCTCTCTCTCTCTCTCTCTCTCTCTCTCTCTCTCTCTCTCTCTCTCTCTCTCTCTCTCTCTCTCTCTCTCTCCTTTCGGTATTCCTCCTATATACGAAATGTTTTGGTTTTTTTTATAAATGTTTGGTTTATACATTTTATAGAGCTTTATTTTATAGTCGTCCAAAATGCAAACAATATTGCTCTCCTTCTTCAATCAATATACCATCATCATCATCATCATCATCATCATCATCAACCATTACACCCAGTGGTGTGGAGGGCAGCAACAAAGCGCTTCCACTCCTGCCTATCCTGGGCCAACCTAGTCACTGATCCCCAAGAGTGCTGCATGGCCTTCATCTCACTTTCTATAGTCCTCCTCCGGGTTGCTTTTGGTAATCAATATACCGTGCCTCTTGCAAATGTATTCAGTGAGCTTTAACTGATTTAATAATAATAATAATAATAATATATGGAATTTATATAGCGCTGAGTCTTGTAAAAAAAAAAATCGAAGCGCTTGCACTCAATCATTTACAGGCATGCAACTCTCCTTAAACATAATGAACAACAGATTTCAAAAACCATGCGCGCGCACGTATGCACGCATGCACGCACATACACACACACACACACACACACACACACACACACACACACACTGAAACTTTATTTCAGAAGAAATAGAAGTACAATCAGAATTGGATTTTCCTAAAAGAGCGAAATATATTGCCTCTATAATGCCCATAAGTACATATGTGTCTGATCTGGTACAAAACTCTGAAGTCAATCAACTCAGCATGGACACACGAGAAGCAATCTTACCGTGTCCATCATGGGAGATGAATAAAGCACACTTTGACATAGAGGTGTCTAATGTAAACAAGAATGACAATTTGAATATAATGGTTTCTGATGTCCGATCCCACATTCATCATAAATATGTTGACCATTTACAAATTTATACAGACGGATCACGTCTAGATAATCAAGAAACAGGTTCTGCTTTTGTTATACCAGCGTTGAAAATTGAAAAATCATACTATGTTGGTAAATATCACTCGATATTTACAGCAGAACTAATAGCAATATTAATGGGTCTTGATTTGCCCTTGTATATATTTCAAATCCTTCTTTGCGTTGATTCTAAGTCGGTATTGTATGCTTTAAAATCTCCATGTTATAAGAAAACTTCAAAAATTATATTAGAAATTAAGCATGTTATCCATCTCTTAACCTTAAAGGGCATAAGTGTTAATTTTTGATGGGTGCCTTCACACAACGGATTCTTTCCAAATGAGTGGGCGGATAGAGCTGCCAAAAAAGGTGCAAAACATGAACGGGATGCAATAGAATTGCATGTGCCTCTATCCTTAAAAGAGGGGTACAGCTTACTAGAACAAAAATCATGGAGAAAGGTCACCGAAACTAATCAGCAAAATGATAGATCTTTAACTAGAACTGCAATTAACACCGATAATTTAACAGTCGTGAACCATTCAAAGGATTGTGTAAATGTTTTTACGTCAAGAAGAATAACTGCTTTATTTTATAGAATGAAATTAAATGCATTGATAACCAAATTCAGCAAAAATGGTAAATGTCTATGTGGTGAGAATATCACCAATACTCATATACTTTTTGACTGCCAGAGTGTAAAACCTTTCATGCCCCATTTTTCTGAAAATTCCCTTACCAGCATATTCAATAATTTAAAACTGGCATTTGAAATTGTGAAAGGCCTTTATCGCAGTCCCTTAGGACATTTGTTATAGTTGCATTAACGTTAATGACATGTTTTTAGGTTTTTATAATTCCTGTTGCATTGCCAAGTTTCTTTATGTGATTTTTTTGTAAAAGCATGGTTGGTGTTGTTGGTGGGGGTTTTTTGGGGGGGGGCTAATTTTTATTTTTTTTATTTATCTATTTTTTGTTGTAAATAAGACATCCATCCCTCCATTTGTTCCCCCTCGTCTAATATCACTAGAAGTGAACAGACGTAAAATTGAAGTCAACAACAACAACAACACACACACACACACACACACACACACACACACACACACACACACACACACACACTCGGAACAACACTTAGAAGGTGAAAGATGCTGTTGAAAATTAGGGACAGATATTTGGGGCGAAAGTCTCAGGTAGGAAATAAGTGTGTTTTGAGGCTGGATTTGAAGGTATCAAGTGAAGGCTTTTGGCGAAGTGAAAGAGGGAGGTCATTCCAGGTGGATGGACCAGAAACAGAGAAGGAGCGACGGCCAACAGTGGTTTGTTTGAATCTGGGTGTTCGAAAGCACAAAGTATTTGCGGCTGTGCCTAAATTCCAATTGTTGTACTGATGCTGCTGTTGGCAGGGCTGTTAAAACTGTTTTATATCAGGTTCTTTGGCATTTTGTAACTTAACTTGATATGTTTAGTGATAGTATGCTTTTTAAAAAAAAAAAAGGTTTTAGTGAGAGTGCTTTATCAGAATTTGATATCTGGTTTATGTTGATGTAACCTGAAAATGCTCTCTCTCTCTCTCTCTCTCTCTCTCTCTCTCTCTCTCTCTCTCTCTCTCTCTCTCTCTCTCTTAGAACTTATTGAAGTGCACAGAACTTAAGCGATACTGGAGGCGTTGCTGGCAATCCTGGGCCACAAATCTGCACACTCCTTGGCCACCGGGCTTGTGATAGCGCTGCCTTTCATCTCTCCTTTGTTGTTGACTATCACGCCCGCATTGTCTTCAAACACAATGAACGTGCCGTCCTTTCTCCTCATGGCTTTCCTCTGTCGGATCACCACAGCTGGCATAACCTTCTTCCTGAGCTCAGGCTTTCCCTTTTTGACAGTGGCCACGAACATGTGAAAATGTTCTTCGAGTTAGATAGTAAGGGCAAGAAAACTTGGGTGACTGATGTACGTATTTGTTTGTATGAATATGGCTTTGGTGATGTGTGGATGAATCAAGGTGTGGGAAGCGTAAAGGCATTTTTAAGAATTTTTCGTCAACGTTTAGTTGACTGCAGATGGCAGAAGTGGAGTGAACATGTTCAAAATAGCACGAGGTTTGATTTTTATAGATTATTTTGTAGCTCACATGAGATGAAGTTGTATTTGATTTCAGAAAATGACAGGCATTTGAAAATAGTGACCACAAGGTTTAGGTTGGGTATTTCAAGTTTAGCCACTCATCACTTTCGATATAGAGATTGTAATGACATTGATTTGATATGTCCTCTCTGTAAAAGTGGTAAAGATGATGAGTTACATTTAGTTCTGTGCTGTCCATTTCTTAAGGAGCTCAGAGATAAGTTTATTTCACCTAAATATTTTCGACAGCCTTGCACGTTCAAATTAACTTTGCTGATATCCTCTGCAAGATATAACGATATTTGGAACTTGTCTCACTTCCTTCACAAAGCCTTCAAACTGAGAGAAATTGCATTATCATAGTTCATTATTATGAATCTCATATTGTTGATTGTATGTTTGTTTTTAATGTTTCTGATGATTTGGTTTTTTGTTCACTTTCCCCTTCATTATGGGCTATGGCCTAATGAATAAACATCCGAATATCTCTCTCTCTCTCTCTCTCTCTCTCTCTCTCTCTCTCTCTCTCTCTCTCTCTCTCTCTCTCTCTCTCTCTCTGCTTTCCTCCAATGAAGGAACGAATGAACTCAACTTCCATCACAGAAAAATGGATTCTATTATAATTTTTAAAAATTCAATTTAAACCATTTTAAATACCCAGGGGCCTAATTTTCTGATCACGAATCTTTGTATGGGTGGTTAAATCTGAGGTGGGGAGGGCAACCAAGGAAAAGGCTGCACCGCAGGCACAACACACCTGCCTGCAGTGTGATGTTGACACAGGCGGCTTGTCAGGCTGAGACCAGCACTGCAGGCAGGCAAACACCACACACAGAAAGCCTTGTTTGCTACCTCCACCTAGGGTGGGTGGGAGGGAGAGTGGGGTACCACAGGTAGTCTGCCTGCCTGTCTGTCTGTCTGCCTGTCTGTGTGTCTGTCTGTGTGTGTGTCTGTGTATCTGCTTATGTGTCTGTCTGTTTGTGTGTACGTCTGTCTGTCTGTCTGTGTGCCTGTCTGTCTGCCTGTCTGTGTATCTGTCTGTGTGTCTGTCTGTTTGTGTGTCTGTGTGTGCGTGTGTCTGTTTGTCTGTGTACCTGTCTGCCTGCCTGTCTGTGTATCTGTCTGTGTGTCTGTGTGTGTATCTGTCTGTGTGTCTTCATGTGTGTCTGTCTTTGTTTCTGTCTGTCTATGTGTCTATCTGTGTGTGCGTGTCTGTCTGTCTGATACCCATTTACAGCTCCGTGAACTAGGGGACTGTACTGAAGCCAAGACGCGCAAGCGGTCACCCATCCAAGTGGTAACCACGCTCGATGCTGCTTAACCTTGGCTGGGGGAAAGCGGGAGCTCTGACCACTGAGCTATCTCGTCCTCCCATCTTCCTTCTGGAAATTCTCTGCTAGGAATGCCCTCTTTTCTATACCACTCTTTGTTCCTTTACTTCCTGTCACTTCCTTCTGGTCTATGTTCTGCCATCTTGGTCTGTTCTCCTGCCTTTTGTTGGGGGGTTTTCCAGAAAGACTTAACAGATAACAGTTCTCTCCCGTGCAGAAGTAAGATCCGCTGAAGGCGTTTAATTAATGGCAGCGCAACGCGTTTTCGCTCATACATAAGACAGACAACGATAGTTACTGACTGAGCGTTCGACAAAGAAGAGGGAGGTGGAGGAGAAGGAGGAGGAGAAGGAGAATGCAAAGAAGAAGAATGCTAAGAAGAATGCGAAAAAGAATGCTAAGAAGAAGAAGAAGAAGGGAGGAGGAGGAGGAGGAGGAGGAAAAAAAAGAAGAAGAAGAAGAAGAAAAGAAAAAAGAAGAAGAAGAAAAGAAGAAGGAGGAGCAGGAGGAGAAAAGGAAGGAGGAGGAGAATGCAAAGAAGAAGAAGAAGAAGAACAACAACAACAACATCATCAACAACAACAACAACAACAAAACGTCACATGTTCAACCCTAACGGCACTCCTGCTCTGCCCATGTCTGGCAGGGGCTGCCTGGAGACGGTGAAGACGCCATTCCTGGAGAGCGGGAAGAGGTACAACGAGAGTCAGCCGATCCATGTGGGCACGTGTGACCACGGGCCTCTGGTCTTCACTGTCCAGCAGGGCAGTCCCGATGGGGTCAGCAAGATGGTGAGCAAGAGAGAGAGAGAGGGGGGGGGTGTCAAGGGAGAGGGGGGAGCGCAGAGTGAGAGAGGGGGGGAGGGAGGGAGGGAAGGAGAGAGAGTGGGGAAGACAGAGTGAAAGAGGGTGGGAGAGGGAGGGACGGAGAGAGAGAATGCGAATGCGAAAGTTTTATTCATTATAGGCCTTGGCCTCTCATGAAGGGGGGCGATGTGTATATCCACTCCCTTCAACGTATTCAAAACTCTGCAGGTCGACTAGTCCTCAGAAAGAAAAACTCTGAGCACATTACCCCTCTCTTGCGATCTCTCCACTGGCTGCCTGTGCCACAAAGAATAAACTATAAAGATCAGTACTCTCTGTTACAAATGTCTCCACAAAACAGCACCCTCCTACCTCTGTGAATGTCTCCACCTGTACAGCCCTTCTCGTTCCCTTCGTTCTGCTGCACATTCCTTGTGCTTACAAACACCTAGATTCAGCCAGTCCACTGTTGGCCGTCCCTCTTTCTCTGTTTCTGGTCCATCGATTTGGAATGGCCTCCCTATCTCTCTTCGCCAAAGGCCTTCTTTTGACTCTTTTAAATCTGGCCTCAAGACATATTTGTTTCAAACCTAAGAATTTCCTCTCCTGTTTCATTTCATAGCTATCCCTGCTTTTCAACAGCCGGGAGTTCCATCGCCCTGCCAGGGTGTATAGCGTGTGTGTGTGTGTGTGTGTGTGTGTGCATTTGGACTTGTTAGAACTATTACTTGCTATTGGTTGCATGACTGTGTAAGAATGAGTTGAGTGCAAGCGCTTTGATTTGTCTGTGCAAGATACAGCGCTATATAAATTCCATTTGTTATTATTATTATTATATAATCAACATCCCAAAACATGTTCCATAAGAAACATTTATGAACAGAAGAAAAATACCTCAAGTACAGATAGTATTTCTAATTTTAAAAGCTTTATACAAATAAATTGCTAGTCGCTTATTAATGCGTTGTTAGTAGATGACATAAGTATACAAAGTCTAAACATGGAAGGACAGCTCACATATTTTTGCGGTATCATCTGAGTTCTAAGATCATTTAACATAAGACGACATAATACAAGCCAGAGAGAGAGAGAGAGAGAGAGAGAGAGAGAGAGAGAGAGAGAGAGAGAGAGAGAGAGAAGGGGGCGCAGAGCAGAGTGGGAGGGAGGGAGAGAGAGAGAGAGAGAGAGAGAGAGAGAGAGAGAGAGAGAGAGAGAGAGAGAGAGAGAGAGACATAAATTGAGAGGGGGGAAGAGGGGGAGGGAGGTGGGGAAGGAGAGAGAGGGGGGAACACAGAGTGAGAACTGGAGGAAGAGGGAGGGAATGAGAGAGATAGAGAGAGGGGGGCTGGGGGAGGGAAACATCTGATGGGCAAATTGTGAGAACTTTTTCTTTTACCATTGAGTTACTTTACGTCTTTGTAAACTGTTATTCTTACCCTTGTTGTTTTGTTTTTTCATTGCTTGTCTGTTTGAATTGGGCAGATGTTGTACTGTCTTGGTTTTGCTTTTATCTTAGATTGTGAGGTCTGGATGTTTTAAAAAAATGTTTTCCTCATTCTTTTTCGTTCTTTTTAACTTGGATTAACATTGTCTTTTGTTTGCATTTACGAGTCAGTTTTCTTGATTTTTTTTTTATGAGGGCAGTGTGAAAAAAAGTTATGTAAACTTTGTCTTTTACCCCCAATGGAGATTATTTTTATTTGAACTTGACTTTTACATTCTGTTCGATTTTTTCGCTCAAACTGGGAAGAAAGGACAAGGCTGGGAATCGAACCCAGAACCTCGCTGTTTACTTGTTTAGGCAGGTGAACGTCTTAACCGTTCTGCCACCTTCCTTCTTGTTCACCTTTCTAAATACCACAACGCTATTTTCCACAATATGTATCGTACCGACATTATTCCAGTACGGGTTTTTTTTCTTCTCCATTGCAGAACGTCTTTCTGACCTTTCACTCCTCCGTGATTGAAGATGCCTCTCCTCCCACCTGTAACATCCCCTGGAATGGAACCTACCTGAACCCCACTGAGAAGCAAATGGACCGTTCCCCTCTGCCTTCCTGCTATACTGGGGACTCGAGGGAAGGGTACCACATGACTTACTATTGGTTCCGACTGCTGGACTGGGAGTTTGTGGCTTGAGTGCTACATTGGCCATTAATTTTGTCCTTTTTTTCTCCCCCTTTTCCCCTCTTTTTTTCCTTTTTTGTTTTGGTTTTGGTTTTGTTTTTTGTTTTTTTGGGGGGATTTTTATTTATTGTTGGTTTTGTTTTGATCGGGAAAAATTGTTTTCGATTTTTCTTGTTAGCAATTGCCAAAGAAATTGTGTACTGAGATTTGATTTTATGGCTACAGATGTGTTCGATTTTATTTCGCGGTCATAGTTTTGGTTCAGCGACATCGACATAATAATTATGTGACAATCGTGATCATATGCTGTGAAGTCATCTTGCTGATGAGTTGAAAACGTTGTTGATGTGCCATGATGGGGTGGTGTGCGTGTGCGTGTGTGTGTGTGTGTGCCATGTATTTATTTCTGAGCGCATTCCCTGTCCGAGAGTGTATGTTGGTGGGGGTGTATTTATTTATTTATTCTTTTATATCGAGAATAATGGAATAAGCATTATTTTGTGTGCTTTTCTTTACATCCAGTCCCCGTGTGTATGCAGGATTGCAAATTCTGTCATCTGTTCCCACCAGCATACAATGGCCTACTCTTACGAAAAGCAGAACAGGAATTGACGTGTGCGCAAGATGTTCTGCGTGCATTCGCACACGGGGCCTCGGTTTATAGTCTCATTCAAAGGACTTTAGTGGAGAGTGGAGTCTGCACTGATGTTAACTCCGGGGGAAAATATCCCCCTTTAACGGGAATCGAACCCGGGTCGTCAAATTGTGAGCGCAATGTTCTAACCACTAGGCTATCCCGTCTCCGGTGTGTGTGTGTGTGTGTGTGTGGTGCGTGCGTGCGTGCGTGCATGCGTGCGTGCTGCGTGTGTGTGATTTTCTGTGTGTGTGTGTGATTTTCTCTGTGTGTGTATGTGTGTGTGTGTGTGTGTGTGTGATTCATGTGTGTGTGTGATCCTCTGTGTGTGTGTGTGAGATTCTGTGTGTGTGTGGGGGGGGGGGGGGGGGATTCTGTGTGGTGTGTATATGATTTTGTGTGTTGTCTGCGTGTGATTTTGTGTATGATCCTATCTATGGTTTTCTGTGTGTGTGTGTGATTCTGTGTGTGTGGGCGTGCGTATGTGTGTGTGATTCTGTGTGTGTGTATGTGTGCGCGCGTGCGTTCGTGCATGCACGTATGTGTGTATGCATGTTAGCAAATGGGTTTTTTCCCCGTTTTCAACACTATCCAAAGGGAAAACTGCAACATCTTCGCCCATGAGTTGTCGCTTGTGCCAAACGTGTGTTCAAAGACTGCTGCCTCTCCTTTTCTGGTCACAACAGTGCATTAATTCAACCGACATTCCAGCCACCAAGTCCCAGAATCACAACATGGTAGGCTACACTTGGCCCAGTAGGCCCACAGCTGTGTCTGTCACTGGTGTCAGCAAAGTGCCAACCAAGGCCTACATCAACATGTTGTCAGTTATGCTGTGACATGTTATGTTGTTATGTTTATAACATGTTATGTTGTTATGCTATGACGTGTTATGACATGTCTTCATCCATGACAACTTCCCAGCAAAAACATCCTGTTCTCTTCATTTAAGAGAGAAAAACAAACCCTCTGAACAAGGAATATGGCTGCCTTTATGGCGATATACTTTGACAAAGGCCGAAAACTTCTCAGCCAGTATGTCCTTAAAAGTCTCGCAGGGATTTCCCGATGCGAGGAGCGAGATAAAGCATGTATTCCGAGTGACAGCCAGTGTGTTAAGCGGGAAAACGCCCAACCACTGACACAATAGCGTAGGAAAGATGCTAAGACAGAGACGGCAGAGAGGAACTGTTGAGAAAGGCAGAACAGAAGACCCGACTTTACCTGGCTGTCAGAAGTAGCAGGTATTTTTTTAAATTCTTTTATATCGAGGATAGTGGAATAAGCACTTATGTGCTTTTTTACATCCAGTCTCCGTGTGTATGCGGCTTTGTCAATTTTGTCATCTGTTCCCACCGGCACACAATGGCCTACTCTTACGAAAAGCGGAACAGGATTTAACGTGTGCGCAAGATGTTCTGCATGCGTTCGCATACGGGGCCTCGGTTTATAGTCTCATCCGAAGGACTTTTGGTGAGAGTGGAGTCTGCACTGATGTTAACTCCAGGGAAAAAATCCCCTTGAACGGGAATCGAACCCGGGTCGTCAGATTGCGAGCGCAATGTTCTAACCACTAGGCTATCCCGTCCCCCCATAGGAGTTGGACTGTGTGCCCTGGTGGGGGTTTTGGAAGCAACATGAACTTCAGCATCATTTTTTTGTTTTCATTCCTCGTGGGAGGTTACTGATGGTCAGATGTTATGTTCGTGGCTGTTTTGGCCTACCATGAAGGTAGCCACATTCCGACTTCAGGGATTGTGTCTACACATGACGCCAATGTGCATGCAGGTTTTGGGGTGTGTTTTTTTAATTTTAATGTTTTTTTAGTCAACCGTTCTTACCGGCCTAAATAGTCTACTCTTCTGAAAGGTAGAACAGGTTTTACACAAGATGCTCTGCATTATCTTTTTATTTCGAGAAAAATGGAATAAGCACTCATCTGCTTTTTTTACATCGTGTTTATGCGGTTTTCTAAATTGTTGTCATCCGTTCCCACTGGCACACAATGGCCTACTCTCCCAAAAAGTGGAATGGGTTTTAACGTGTGCGCAAGGTGTTCTGCATGCATCTGCACATGGGGCTTCGGTTTATGGTCTCATCTGAATAATTTTCGGGGCAGTGGAATCAGTACTGATGATGTTAACTCCTGGGGAAAAATTCCCCTTCAATGGGCATCTTGGTGATGGCTGGAACCCAGTCCATGAAATCTCGAGTGCAATGCTCTAACCACTAGGCCATCCCACCCATGATTTTAACAAAATACTGTGGGTTCTGTACCAGGTTTGCTTTTCTGTATGTTGTGATAGGCTTGAAGGGGGGCAAGGTGCTGGCAGAATATGAGAAACCTGGCAGAAAATCATACATACAGTCAACAGATAAAAACAGTTTTTCGTGTGTGCCTTGCTTGATCACTGCTGGACATGGTGAGTGAAACAACCAAGGAAAGTAAGTGTGTGTGTGTGTGTGTGTGCGTGTGTGTGTGTGTGTGTGTGCGTGCGTGCGTGTGTGAGTGCGTGCGTGCGTGTGTGTGGAGAGAGGGGGGTGTCAGTTTGTTTTTACAGACTGTTTCTGTCTTGTATCTTAAGAGAAAGCGAAAGAAAATAAATTATCCAAATTTTCTTCTGTTCAAAGATGTATCTATGCATGAAAGCTAACACTTCAATGCGTGTGGTTCTTATGAACAAAAGACTTTTAACAAATCAATATAAGGAGTTAAGAAAATTATGAAACTGAAGAAGAGACAAAAAATATATCCAGTTCCATGGAACACAGCTAGCACATGACTGTGATAATCAAATTATGTGACTGTGATTAACTGTGTGTGCTTAACACCTGGGAACTTGTAGCCACCTTCATGAGCCTCACACACCTTTCAAAGGTGTTGTGTGGCAGTGCATCATCCACTTCACACTGACAGGTCTGAACGCACAGGTTTATCTATTCCTTTATTTCGAGGATAATGCAATAAGCACTTATGTGCTTTTATACATCCAGTCCCCGTGTGTATGCGGTTTTGTAAATTCTGTCATCTGTTCCCACCGGCACACAATGGCCTGCTCTTACGAAAAGCCGAACAGGATTTAACGTGTGCGCAGGATGTTCTGCGTGTGTTCGCACACGGGACTTCGGTTTATAGTCTCATCCGAAGGACTTTTGGGGAGAGTGGAGTCTGCACTGATGTTAACTCCAGGGGAAAATATTCCCCTTGAACGGGAATCAAACCCAGGTCATCAGATTGCGAGAGCAATGTTCTAACCACTAGGCTATCCTGTCCCCATGTCTGTGTGACACAGTCCAAAAGTATACTGTGTTTCTAGCTGAACTGCTAAACTTAGGTTTTTTTGTTTTGTTTTTTTCCAGGATAATTTTACATCCACATTCACACACGGGACCTCAGTTTATAGTCTCATCCAAAGGACTTTTGGCGGAGAGTGGAGTCGGCACTGATGTTAACTCCAGAGAAAAAAATCTTAAACGAGATTCGAACCTGGGTCAGCAGATCATGAATACATCACTCTAACCACCAGGCTAGCCTGTCCCCACTTATCAAATGTAGCTATCTCCAAAGATACCTGGAGAAATGACTAGCTAGTGAGAATAACCACCATGCAAACAGTTGACGACAGTTTCGTTTGAACAACACCCTGCATAAACAGCTGTTGTTGCTTATCTCCATTTTGATCAGTCGCTTCCAGATACACCGACTTTCTGCCTTGCTTTCTGCTACTTTTTCTCACACATAGTGGGGGGGGGGGGGGGGGGGGAGGTTCCACAGGAAAACTCAAACTACTCCGAGGCATAAACGGAAGTGCCAGAGGATGGGGTTTCAGCAGCAATGCACAACAGAAAATGAGTGAGTTCACTCTCCTCTGAAGTTGGAGTATGGCTGCCTATAATTATGGTAAGGTACTTAAAAACAGTCATACACGCAAACTTTTCATCCGGTGTACTTCCTATCTCATCACAGTGATTCCCAGGTGGGATGATGAGTGAGTCAAGAGTGCATGTTCTGGGTGACCCCCAGAGTGTTAAGCTGGGGAACGCACATCATCTAACATCTAGTGTGGGCAACACCTCCCCCCTCCCCCCTCAAACTTTGCCTGAAGTAAAAAAAATTAAAATCTTAATTAAAAAAACAGCTAAGGACATATTTCTTGCAACAATCTTTCCTTTAGATTCTACATGGGACTGATGTTTTTGGTCTGGGGTTGTTTGGGGTTTGGTTTTTTTTTGGGGGGGGAGGGTAGGATGGGGGAGGGGGGGGGGGGTGTTGTTCTTGTTTTTGTTCCTTGACTAAAGCTACCAGGTTCACGAAAGGTGAGATTTATGCCTATGCAACCCTATTTGCCCACCATGAAGGTAGCCACATTCCAATTTCAGGGTGGATTGATGTATGAAGGAGAGAGAGTCTCTATAAAGAGGCTTCAGCTGAACAGTCCACATGCATGATGCTTGTATTTGTACAGGACCATGGATTGCAAAGCAAGCATGTAAGAGAGTATCAAATTCAAGGAATGAGAGAGGGTAGGGTGACTGCGTAGCCTTGCAACGTGCATGCTCTGTGAGAAAAGTGTATCACTACTGTTAACTTTGTTCTGAGTTGACAGGAATCTCAGGCTGTGTGATTTGGTCCACAACTGACCTACACAAATGGATCATGAAAAACAAAAGGAAAATAAAATACACACACACAAAAAAGAAGATTTTTTTTTTATTTCATTCTGAATTAACAACCCTTCAAAGTAAAACTGCTCCAAAAGCTAATGAGAGTGAATACTGATTAATAGAAGTCCAGAAAACTTCTGTGTTTAATATAGCCCTTTAATTTTGTGAGTGTGTGTGCACGTGTGTGCATGCAAGTGTGAGTGCGCGTGTGTGTGTGTGCGTGCGTACATGCATGCATGTGTGTGTGCACGCGCCACAGCATGTAAATCCAGCATAACTCAGTCAAGGGTCCAGGGCCCAGTACTAAAACTAGCCCCTTCCTTTAACCAAGTCTAAGAGCGGTCAGTTTCTGCTGTAATAATCAGCACCAGCTGGGATGGATGGAATGGACAGCAGCTGAGAGCAGCTGAAGGTGGGGGAACTGACTGACAGCTGGGGCACGCACCTCCCTGTGTGCCTGCGTGCTGCAATTTCTGCTCTGCTACATGACACTGTCTGCATGACATAAAATCACACCAACTGCCGTCTTCTAACTCTCTCTTCCATCACACAAGTTTTCAAACACTCTCTTACTATAATCACACAACCTCCAAACATCTGTCGATGAATCACAACACCTTTTATTTTCCAAATCAGACATCTGCAACACACACACACACACACAGGCACACACACACACACGCACACACATATGCACACACACACTCATACACACAGACTGATAAGATGTTGAATGCACATTAAAATTCACACAAACATGCATACACACATACATACACACACACACACACCTATCCAACTGATCAGATGTTGAATAGCCTAGTGGTTAGAACATTGCACTCGCAATCTGACGACCCGGGTTCTATTCCTGTTCAAGGGGATATTTTCCCCTGGAGTTAACATCAGTGCAGACTCCACTATCCCCAAAAGTCCTTCAGATGAGACTATAAACCGAGGCCCCGTGTGTGAACGCTTGCAGAACATCTTGCGTGTACGTTAAATCCTGTTCCACTTTTTCTAAGAGTAGGCCATTGTGTGCCAGTGGGAACACATGACAAAATTTATAAAACTTGCTTACACACGGGGACTGGATGTAAAAAAGCACATAAGTGCTCATTCCATTATCCTTGATATAAAAGAATAAAAAGAAAATTTTAAAAACACACACACAGACTGATCGGATGTTGAACACACACACACACGCACACACATGTACGCACACACACACACATTAGCCTAGTGGTTAGAACATTGTGCTCGCAATCTGACGACCCGGGTTCGATTCCCGTTCAAGGGGATATTTTCCCCCGGAGTTAGCATCAGTGCAGACTCCACTCTCCCCAAAAGTCCTTCGTATAAGACTATAAACCGAGGCCCCGTGTGCGAACGCACGCAGAACATCTTGCGCACATGTTAAATCCTGTTCTGCTTTTCGTAAGAGTAGGCCATTGTGTGCCGGTGGGAACGGATGACAAAATTTAGAAAACCACATACATATGGGGACTAGATGTAAAAAAGCACATAAATGCTTATTCCATTATCCTCAATATAAAAGAATAAATAGATAAATAATATAAAAAAAATAGATAATACACCTATCCAACTGATCAAATGTTGGAAGCACATTTAAATTCACACACACACACACACACACACACACAGACCTATCCAACTGATCAAACGTTGAACACACATTTAAAATCCAAAAGCCAATTATTCAAATAGCAAGACAGTCGAAACTGGCACACACTATAACTCGAGTTGTCCACTACTCCAGGCTGACCGGTGGGTGGCCATCACAACTGCCCACTGCTCATTTACTTGCTGCCTGACCTTGACCCTGCTGCTGCTGCTGCTGCGGGGGTTGCGGGGGGGTGTCCACGCTGTCCAATGACTTCAGCAAGCGGAAGAGACCGGCCGCTTCCCGGATACGGCTGAACTCGATGCAGAAAGCCTGCACCTCGATGAAGATATCCTGTCCCACATGCTTCATATAAACCACACATGAATAACGGAAAAATACATACATGTACATGATGTATACAGTGTTGATTCTAGGATTTCAAAAAAAAGGGGCCCAAGGGCCCCCCTAACATCAAAAAAAGGGGGCTTGCCTGCCTCCCCACCCCCCCCCCCTTTTCTCTTCATAAAAAAGGGGACACGTAGTATTTGTTTACAGTTCCCTCAGTACTCTTTTAGTTTCTGCTATTGTTTTCAAGGAAGAGAAACAAAACAAACAGGCAACAGATACTAGGCAGAAAGGATTAAATATTCACCTTAGTGTTGCACTTAATCTGTAGTAAGCACTTGTAACATAGGAGAGAGAGAGACAGAGACAGAGACAGAGAAGTGGGGGTGGAGGGGAGGAGGGGGGGGGGGGGGGGGGGGGGGGGGGGGAGAAGGAGAGAGGGGGGGGAGTAGGGGGAGAGAGAGAGAGAAAGGGAGAGAGACAGAGAGGTGAGAGAAGCCAAATTTGTATTTCCACATTCAGAGAAATAGATCTAGGTCTAGACCTAAATGATAAGTTATAGCCAACGTCAAAGTCTGAAGGTACTTCGTCAATCAGACAATCAGAAACATCATCAGAGAACTTTGGCAGAGGTTGTGTTTAAGTTTAGAGAATATACCAACGCTATTGCAATGGTGCACTGTTGGTTCAAAAACGCAATGTCATCGTTTTGCAGCAATTTTGAAAAAAATGCAGGAATCCTGCAAGGGCACACTCTAGATCACCACTGTGTATATAAAATACATAAATAAAAGAATATATACATAAGTAAAGGTAAATATAGTTTAGAGAGAGAGAGAATTGAGATAATATAGTGAGGAAAAACAAGTGCAGGTAACCAGTTACAACTTCATTCCCATCATAAAAATTATTTTTGTCCATATATATAATATATATATATATATATATATATACATATATTATCCTTTTCTTTCTTTTCTTTTTCTTTTTTCTTTTATATCGAGGATAATGGAATAAGCACTTATGTGCACTTATCCAATCCCCGTGTGTAAGCAGTTTTATAAATTTCGTCATCTGTTCCCACCGGCACACAATGGCCTACTCTTACAAAAGGCAGAACAGGATTTAACATGTACGCAAGATGTTCTGCGTGTGTTCACATATAGCGCCTCGGTTTATAGTCTCATCTGAAGGACTTTGGGGAGAGTGAAGTCTGCACTGATGTTAACCCCAGGGGAAAATATCCCCTTGAACGGGAATTGAACCCGGGTCGTCAGATTGTGAGCGCAATGTTCTAACCACTAGGCTATCCCGTCACCCTTTGCCTGCTAGCAAAATTCCCCCTAAAAACTTATGTGTTGAAATAAAAAAAGTATATACATACACACAAATACACATCCCCTCCCCCCCCCCCCCCCCCTTCTGCCCACACACACACACATACTACATACATACACACACACACACACACACACACACACACACACACACACACACACACACACACACACACACATACACACACACACACACACCCACCCTCAAACAACGCCCTCAAACCCCTTTGGCCCAGGCCACAAGCTGTGTGTGTCAGTTACTGATTGATGTCAGCTAACTGCCAAGGCCTACACTAGAATGTTGTTATGTTGTGAAATGTTGTGTTGAGACTGCCTTCAGCCATGACAAGCTCTTAACATAACAACAACCTGCACTCTCCTTTATTAAAGGAGAAAAAAAATCCTCTGAAGTCGGAGTATGGCTGCCTATATGGCGAGGTACTTGAAAAGAGTCAATCACGCAAACTTCTCATCCAGTGTACTTCCTATCTCATCACAGTGATTCCCAGGTGGGAGGATGAGTGAGTCAAGAGTCCATATTGTGAGTGACCCCCAGGGTGTAAAGCTGGGGAACGCACAACAACAACAACCACCACCACCACCAGCCCCTGATTCCCCACCTACCCTGACGTCGATGGTCTTGTTCCTGATGAGCGACTGCAGGAAGACACAGACCAGGCGCACCAGGCGGTTCTGCATGTAGCGATCCTTGATGGTCTCACACGTGGAGATGCAGTTGGAGATGTACAGGTGAATGAACTCAGACGGCAAGTCCACTTGCTGCGGAGGAGACAGCCATTTTCCACAACTACAATCTTTTAAATGTAACTACAACAGCAATTTTCCACATCTACAATCTTTTTAATGTAACTACAACAGCAATTTTCTACATCTACAATCTTTTTATTAACTACAACAGCAATTTTCCACATCTAGAATCTTTTTAATGTAACTACAACAGCCATTTTCCACATCTGAATCTTTTTAATGTAACTACAACAGCCATTTTCCACATCTGAATCTTTTTAATGTAACTACAACAGCCATTTTCCACATCTGAATCTTTTTAATGTAACTACAACAGCCATTTTCCACATCTACAATCTTTTTAATGTAACTACAACAGCCATTTTCCACATCTGATTCTTTTTAATTTAACTACAACAGCTATTTTCCACATCTGAATCTTTTTAATTTAACTACAACAGCTATTTTCTACATCTGAATATTTTTAATTTAACTACAACAGCTATTTTCCACATCTGAATCTTTTTAATTTAACTACAACAGCCATTTTCTACATCTGAATCTTTTTAATTTAACTACAACAGCCATTTTCTACATCTGAATCTTTTTAATTTAACTACAACAGCCATTTTCTACATCTGAATCTTTTTAATGTAACTACAACAGCTATTTTCCGCATCTGAATCTTTTTAATGTAACTACAACAGCTATTTTCTACATCTGAATCTTTTTAATTTAACTACAACAGCCATTTTCTACATCTGAATCTTTTTAATTTAACTACAACAGCCATTTTCTACATCTGAATCTTTTTAATTTAACTACAACAGCCATTTTCTACATCTGAATCTTTTTAATTTAACTACAACAGCCATTTTCTACATCTGAATCTTTTTAATTTAACTACAACAGCCATTTTCTACATCTGAATCTTTTTAATGTAACTACAACAGCCATTTTCTATATCTGAATCTTTTTAATTTAACTACAACAGCCATTTTCCACATCTATAATCTTTTTAATTTAACTACAACAGCAATTTTCTACATCTGAATCTTTTTAATTTAACTACAACAGCTATTTTCTACATCTGAATCTTTTTAATTTAACTACAACAGCCATTTTCTACATCTGAATCTTTTTAATTTAACTACAACAGCCATTTTCCACATCTATAATCTTTTTAATTTAACTACAACAGCTATTTTCTACATCTGAATCTTTTTAATTTAACTACAACAGCCATTTTCTACATCTGAATCTTTTTAATGTAACTACAACAGCCATTTTCTACATCTGAATCTTTTTAATTTAACTACAACAGCCATTTTCTACATCTGAATCTTTTTAATTTAACTACAACAGCCATTTTCCACATCTGAATCTTTTTAATTTAACTACAACAGCCATTTTCTACATCTGAATCTTTTTAATTTAACTACAACAGCCATTTTCTACATCTGAATCTTTTTAATTTAACTACAACAGCCATTTTCTACATCTGAATCTTTTTAATTTAACTACACACAAAGTGACTGGTGGCACAACAAAATATACACAACTGCATACACACGGGGACTGGATGTTAAAAAAAAGCACATGAGTGCTTATTCCATTATCCTCAAAATAAAAAATAACAATAAAATAAATAAAATAGATAAAATCTGGAGTGGAATCATTGTCACAGGCACACAAGACATTAATTCACTCAAAATTTACAAAACCAAAAGCACACAGGGACTGGATGTAAAAAAAAAATAACCGCAAAGGAAGATTTATTCCATTATCCTCAAACTAGAAGAATAAATGAATAAAGAAATACAGAGACACAGAGAGAAAAACGCACGCACGCTCACACACACACACCACACACACACAAGGCCCAAGCTCAAAATCTACACTCAACACACAACACACACACACACACACAATCACACACAGAGACATTGCAGAACTGAAGAGCGAGGACGGCTATTCTACCAGCCCTGCAAGAGAGAAGAAGGGGCCCACTCACCGTGGTCAGTCTGTTGACCACCTCCATAGAATGCAGAGACATCTCCATGTTCACCAGCACCTGGAAATACCTGAAACAATTCTGCCTGTCAGCCTTCCAGCACACACACCTTCCTCACAGCATCTGCTACACACAGTAGTAGTAGTAGTGGTAGTAGTAGTAGTAGTAGTAGCCGTAGTAGTAGTATCCGTTGTAGCTGTCGTAGTAGTCTTCGTAGCAGTAGCAGTAATAGAAATAGTAGAAGTAGTAGTAGCAGCAGCAGTAGTAGTAGTAGTAGTAGTAGTCGTAGTAGTCGTAGTAGTCGTAGTAGTAGTAGTAGTTGTAGCAGTAGTAGTAGTAGTCATAGTTGTCGTCATCGTCGTTATCGTTGTAGCAGTAGTACTAGTAGTAGTAGTAGTAGTAGTACTAGTAGTATCTTCAGTTTAACGTCTATTCACATCTAGTGATTTTAGACACACACACAAAATATAAAGAGAGAAAAAGTTAAACATAAAGGTGTCCCATAACCTATGTGGTCGTTGGAGAGCGAGGCATCACAGACCTCTGCTTCTCTAGGGGCCAGCATATTGAGGGCGGCGCCCATCTCCTCTCCCTCGCTGCTTTACTTTTCCTGACCCTAAAGAGAGCAGGTACCCATTTACAGCTGGATGAACTGGAGGACTGTACTGTGTGTGTGTATATCTTTTCTTTTTTTTTTGGGGGGGGGCCCGAACTACTCTTGAAATTCCAAAGTAACAAGAACAGTTAAACAATGACTGAAAACAATGTTAAATAACATTGTGGAATCAAAACAACTGTAATATAGTATAAATACTGAATTACCGGACTTCTTAGTAACGCTAAAACAATGTTCAACAACAACTATTGTTCAGATCAAACTTGATCCAGTGATAAACTAGATACAGCAGGTAAAAATGATTTTAAATGTCCACACTGAAAAAAGACATGACTGTTTGCTAACTTATCACCACAAATACAGTTTACATTCTTCAAGTATTTTGCCTGGAAAGCATTCAGTTTGTCTGTCTGTCCATCCGTCCGTCCATCTGTCTGTCTGTCTCTCTCTCTCCCCTTCTCTCTCTCTCTCTCTCTCTCTCTCTCTCTCTCTCTCCCTCTCTCTCTCCCAGGCTACACCAAAATGCTGCACTAACTCTGTAATTTGTCTGTCTG